>SNQJ01S0005486.1:267548-331005 GCA_010110895.2 Picea sitchensis | reverse complement strand
AGACACGGTATGGTCATTATGAGTTTGTGGTAGTGCCATTTGGGTTAACCAATGCCCCTGCCACTTTCATGTGCTTAATGAAAAATGTACTCAGTAAATTTTTAGACAAATTTGTACTAGTCTTTATTGATGAAATTTTAATCTACTCTAAGAATAGAAAAGAACATGAAGAGCATCTTAGATTTGTGTTGCAAGTGCTAAGAGAGCATCAACTCTATGCTAAGTTCAACAAGTGTGACTTCTTTCAGAAGCAAATACATTACTTGGGACATGTTCTATCCGAGGAAGGGGTGGCAGTAGATCCTGACAAGATCATGTCTATCATGGAATGGCCTACCCCAAAGGATGTCTTAGACATCAGATCCTTTATGGGATTGGCGGGATACTATAGAAGATTTATAAAAGATTTTTGCAAGATTGGTTGTCCAATCACTGCCCTCCAGAAGAAGGGAACAAAATTCCTGTGGACACAGCAATGTGAAGAAAGATTCCAAACCCTGAAACATCTACTAACCCATGCACCCGTGTTGAGAATCGCCGACCCAGAAGCTGACTTCCTTGTGTGCACAAATGCCTGTAAGGAAGGGATCAGAGGAGTCCTTATGCAGGAAGGAAATGTGATCTTCTATGAATCCCGAAAATTGAATGAGCATGAAGTCGACTATGTGACTCATGATCTAGAACTGGCTACCATAGTACATGCCTTGAAAATGTGGAGGCATTACCTCCTGGGAAGGAAGTTTGTACTGATGACAGATCACTGTGGATTGCGGTATCTGTTTGATCAACCCAAGCTTAATGCTAGACAAGCCAGATGGATGGCCCTCCTGAGCGAATTTGATTTCGAAATCAAACATATTAAAGGGAGAGAGAATAGGGTGGCCGATGCCCTTAGCAGAAGCATGAGAACGATTCACCTGGCAGTGGTGAGTACCTGTGAGACAGATGTCAAGAACAGAGTAAAAAAGGCAAAAGAAACCGATCCCTTCGTCCGAAATGTGACCCTGTACCTACAACAAGAACCCACTGGAGCAAAATACGAAGGCTATCAGAGGACCGAAGGAGGTCTGCTCACCTAGAGAGATATACTGTACATTCCCAATTGTGACGACTTGAAGAGGTTCATCATGGATGAACTACATAAAAGACCCTACACTGGTCACCCAGGATACCAGAAAATGATTACTGCCACCCGAAAGCAATTTTATTGGTCGGGATTGAAGAAGGACATAGCCAAATATTTGGCCCAATGCATAGAATGCCAATAGGTTAAAGCAGAACATCGACATCCAGCAGGACTATTACACCCTTTACCCATCCCGGAATGGAAATGGAAAACCATCTCCATGGATTTTATCATGGGATTACCAACTTCAACCAAACAGAATGACGCCATTATGGTAGTGGTGGATAAACTGAGCAAGTCTGCTCATTTCATTCCCGTCAAATCGACCTGCAGGGTGATAGATATTGCCCAGATATTCATGAAAGAAGTGTTCCGACTGCACGACATGCCAAGAGAGATAATATTTGACAGAGACACAAAGTTCACTTCCAATTTATGGAAATCACTGATGGCGGGTTTGGAGACCAAGTTGTTGTTTAACACTGCCTATCACCCTCAAACCGATGGACAGACAGAAAGAGTGAATCAGATATTAGAAGATATGTTAAGGATGCATGTGATGCATCAACCCAGGAAATGGGAAGACTACCTGCCATTGGTATAATTCGCCTACAACAACGACTATCAAGCGTCCTTAAAGATGAGTCCATTCGAGGTCCTCTATGGTAGACAGTATAATACCCCAGTCAGCTGGAGTAATCCTGTAAATAGGATTTCTTTTGGACCCGACATGTTGAAAGAAATGGAACAACAAGTGACTCGGATAAAACAAAATCTGAAGGTCGCTCAGAAATGACAGAAAAGTTATGCTGATCAAAAGAGAACTCCAAGAGAGTTCCAAACGGGAGATCATGTATACCTCAGAATTAAGCCCAGAAGGAGTTCCCTAAAAATGGGAGCTTGTGCCAAATTGGCACCCCAGTATTGTGGACCCTTTGAAGTTCTAGATAGAGTGGGACCTGTAGCCTATCGGCTAACACTTCCTCCCACAGTAAAAGCACATAATGTTTTCCATGTTTCATTATTAAAGAAATATGTACATGATGCTAATCATATAATTGACTGTTCTGTGATCTAGGTGGAACCGGAGGGAGAATTTCTACCAGAACCCCAATGCATACTGGACATAAAGGAAACCCCGCTCCGGAATAGAACCATTGCACAGGTCAAGGTGCAGTGGAAACATTTTGGCCCAGATGAGGCTACATGGGAAATGGAGGATTCCACGAGACAGGCATATCCGATTGTGTTTACTTATGTACATGTAATTCATGTTAGTAGCAAAGAACATCGAGGACGATGTTCCTTTTAAGGGGGAGGGAATTGTAACACCCTGTTTCCCCCAACTTGTAAATATAACTGGACTGGACGAGAACTATGGAAAACTCGTAAATATGAATATGTGATGTAAATGGACCTTGAGGAAGAGGTTAGTGAATGTGATTAACATTCTGAATTCATTGCAGGACTGCTGATGAGGGGATGTGCAGAAAAGAGACCACGATGACGGTGGAAGGCACCTGAAAAGGTGGCGTTAACTTCCACCGAGCATTAAAAAAAAACCGTATTTGGACTCCACTGGCCCAGAGAAACAAAAGCGGCTCGCTGGCCCTGAATTAATGCCTTGCAAGCTGGTAGGTTGATGGCTTGATGAAGGATGGGGAGGTGAACTGCCTATCCGTAGAGCCATCATGACTGACCAGCGTGAGGGTAATCACGCCACACGCAACCTCACGAGAGGATAAGGCGTATGACAGAAGCGATTGAGGGGGCAGACGCGAGGGAAAACTCTGGCAATTTTTACGCAGAGTGAGTGATAGCAGAGAGGGAGGATTGCAACCTTTGCTCCTAGTTACTGGCAGACAGAGAGATGCAGTCTCGGAGCATCGTGGTCTCAGCTCGGGGGTGGCTAGTGGTAAATCCGTTGGGAGTTGCTGAGCCTACGGTTGGGTGGAAACGAGCACCCCTCTTAGCAGTTGCACCCATTTCCGAAGTCACCTCTGATAAGTGTTTTGTTTACATATTGCCTCTTGAAATTCATAGAATGATACATATATGTATATGCTCATAGACCTGTGAAGTTGTAAATGATTCCTGTGTAAGAATGTCTGTGTAGTGTTTTTGCAAATGATTAATAGGCATATGCTTATAATAGACGAAGCCATGCCTGACTTACGTTGATAAACTGAATCTAAGTATGCCTAGGCTGAATGATGTTAGGCTTCCAACGAGTTCTCGGGAAATTGTTTCCCTTCACCCATATCCAGGAAAGTCCCGGAATGGATCTCTCGTAGAGATTCCCCCCTTGGAAAGGTTTACCCAGAACCTGGAATAGGAACTTGAAGGTGTAAGTCTTAATAACCTTGCACGAGGAGGAACGATCCTCTTAAGAACCCGAGATGGCAGCTTAAGGGAGGAATATCAAATTCGACGGATGAGAATTCGTCGGGAAATCCACAGTTTCCCCACGACCGTTAGATTAGCAGGAGAAGGTAGGGCATTAAAGGCCTTACCACCTGATTTTCCTGTGTCTTCATGGGTAGTGAAGAGTCTAGGGCCGTAGACCCCCATGTTCCATGAGAACATCCGAACCGGTGATTTCCCCGTCCACAAAGTTGTTAAAGAGTGCATAAAGTGGCATCAGAATCGTTGGATTTCACTGAGGTGCGAGGAGGTTATGGCCACGTCAGAGCCCAAGCTTGGAAGGCTGCTGAACCGTTGGATCAGCAACTGAACTCCCGTTAACCGTTAGATCTGGCAAGAGTTACATCGGGGTTAAACCCTAGTGAACATAGGAGAGTTTCTAGAAATTCATCGGGATATTGAAGTCATCGGGAATTCCGAGAGTGCAGAAATCACGACATCAGGAATCGCGATACACGATATCCCGATGGGCGCAGGACCGTCTATCGAGGAGGATACGTTTCAGGAGATCCCGGAAGTCGGGGATCGGAGAATCGGAGTTTCCGAGCATAAAGAAATCTTGTCATACGGAATCACGATCCACGATTTATCGACAAGATCAGAACCGTCCATTGGGTGGAACACATGTCAACAGATCCCGAAGAGTCGGAGTCCAGGGCATCGAACTTTTCGGAGGTAAGAAATTCTCACACATTGGAATCCCGATCCGCGATATCCCGACGGGAGAGCCGTGTGGGCCACAACGGGAGATAGTGGAGGACAGGTGTTACCATATCGGGGTTTGGGACTTGGAGAGTTCCGTGAACTAGTGCAACGGGAATCGCGATATCCCGATACGTGATTTCCCGACTTGTCACAGGAGTGTGGGTCACAGTGGAGGACAGATGTTGTGCGCATTTCCGTATCGACATATCGGGAGTCGGGGATCCACGAGGTAAGTTGCATTCGACATTGCAAACCCAAGAATCCCGATGGGAAGTTATACGGCTGCGGTCATATGGTAAGTGGTCACATGGACCATAGTATAGCCAAGAGGGCTAGCCAGTGTAAAGACGCGTCGGGAGTTGGAGGATCGAGAGTCCAGAGGACTTGCACATTGTGACACTGAAAGGCGCGAAACCCCGACATGAGTAAAAGTTGTGGTCTTGTGAAGGTTGTGGTCACATTGACCAGGGCTTAGCTCAGAGGGCTAATGCGTAAGGAGCGCGTTGGAATTCAAGGGATCGCGAGTCTTGGGGGTGAACAGATTTTGACATTAGAAACCCTGTAGCCCTGATGGGAGTTATGCCCGTGGTCATATAGAGGAGGCCATGCAACCAAGGGCTTAGCCTAGGAGGATAACTGGCATTTAAGCGAGTCGGGATGGTTGAAAACAGAAACCCCGACGGAAAGGGACATAAGGCCACAGTTATGTACAGAGAGCCGGGTAGGTAAATAGAAGACCTGTGAATCGGGGATTGGCATTTTGCTGCTACAGGCTCCGGGGATTCTCATTGTTGGGAAAACAACGAAAAGTTTTGAATTATGGTAGTGGGTATGTTACACATACCTTCGCTAACCAACATTCCGTGGACTTGATTTCCTCCACAGGGTTGGTTTTAGGAAGGCCCATTTTATCCACTGGTTGCTTATTGTTGGCTTCAATTTACTAGGGGTGTGTTTTATTGGTTCTGTATCTAGTTGGCCTTAGGTTGATTATTGATAATTATCATTAAATATTTATCCACCATGGTCGACTAACCAATCCATTAAGCGTATATTGGTGTCCACTTCGAATAACATAGAGCCTATAAATCCTACAAGGGACTCTAAGGGGCATGAACATGTACACATCAAAGTAGTTGACAAAATCCCTCTACCAAAATTTAACCCTTGGTTAACTCGTCCTTTTTACCCTGTACTCTCTGAAATTGAAGAACATTTTTTCCAACCCTTTTCCCTTTTCAGTAATCCTCTCGATATATCTAGTGTGGGTGACTCATCACGTTAGGGGAAATCTACAACCTCATCGTCCAACACTACGGGGGCACCTCGATAGTGTCCTCCTTACCTTTTATTAGTGGTATCAACCCTAATTCATCCATGCCTAGTGCATCCAACTTCTCAATATGGGGATTGTTGTCGGTAACCTCGTTTCCTTCCTGTTGATTTCCAGAAAAAATCGACCAACAATAATAAGGGAGGATCACCTGATGGCAAGTCCGAATTAGACTCACTCTCATTTAGGGTAGCAATTTCCACCAGTACGTGGGCCCAATTTCCACCAAAAAGGGTTGGATACAATTTAAGATCGATCGAATTGAAATCACTAATCTAAGGCTTTAAAATATACTATCTATATTATATATTTTAACTACGATAAATACTATATCGAATTAATATATCCTAGATAGCTAGGAGTGAAGATATTGAAATCAAACATGAGATTAAATAATTTATTATTGAATATAAAGAAATAATTCACTCATTCAACAATATTTTTTTTTTTTTGTAACTAGGGGAATCGGTAACAACGGCAGTATCGTACTCGCGTGACACGGGGTTGAATCCTGCCGGCTGCCTTATAACCCCTAGGGAGAAACGCACCGCCTGCAAGCACGCCCTCCGGGTAAATCGGGGTGAGAATTGACCTTGAGACCTCATTTTACATAGTTCCTTCCATTTACACGGCACTTGCCAATCGGTCTACACCCCTGCGGGCTCATTCAACAATATATTAAGCACACATACATATATAGTTATTTTTTGAATAAATAGTTATTCATAATTTAATTTGTTCGACAAAAACGATTAAGAGATTTTTATTAGAAAAAGGTTGTGTAAACCACAACATTCAAGTGTACAAAAATCTCAGAGAGTCTTTCTTCAAAATCATAAAAAAGAGATTGATCTTTCGTCCTACTGTGAGAAATTCTAAAGTTCCCATACATTCTTATACAAAAATGCCAGGTATAAATGGCTATAAAGGAAAAAAGCAAAAAAAGAGATTAATTGTCCATCATCTATTGGTGCAAGTGAAAAGATGTGTCCACCTCTTCCCTTCTTGCGCCCTCAACATCATGATGCATTTAATCCTCCTCCTCCTATCCTGTTGCATACTACTCTATCTATGGCCTCTTAGGGGGAGGTTTCGATGCCCTTGACTCATCAGATGTAGTGAGAGCATGCTGCCTGTGTGGTTGCTAAGGGAAATTTTCCAGTTGATGACGAATAAAACGAATGTGCCCAGTATTTTTGTTGACATACCGCAAAAATACTGCCAACTCCTCATTTCATCTGACTTCCCGAGTTTGAATTTGTTGCTGGAGTTGGGCATTCATGTTTCTTATTTCTTCAGTTTCTCCCTCTTGCTCTCTGACCTGGTCCTAGAGGGTATTGATGGTGCAATTGATGCATGTGCATGAGTCTCTGCTGCATCACCACATGATTTGAATCCTAAGAGCACTGTAAATTGGTTTTCTAAGCGTCCATAGCCCGATTGAACTCCAAATATGGGTATTAATAAGCCGTTTTCCTCGCTTACCCAGAAATTTGCACTCACCACCTTTCATAATATGGATTAACTTCAATGAATTCAATTCCCTTGGTTGAGAGGATGATGCCATGGATTGAAATGAGAACAAACAAATATGAGAAATGACTCTTGTTGACGTAGGTAACTCAGAATCCATATCCATTGCTTGTGCAAGGCCAAAGTTTCAGACAGGGCAACTCAAGTGGAATGAAAGTCCACATAGAGACAATGGAAGACACAAGCTTGAAGGAGAAGGTTTGATGCGATAGGAGTGATTGATATTGTGTGAGAGGATGTCATGTTTCCAATGCATGGGAGTGCCAACTAGTGGGTCGAAGCAAGCCATGACGTGGAGGCCAAATCTTCCGTGGGTCTCAGGGGTATTTGGATTTGCGTGACACACTAGAGGAGTGATTTGAGGCTAGTCATCATAGGTTGAATTCATTGCCTGATTCTGGTTATTGTTCCACAAACTTACACACGCTTCTTGTTGACTTAGGGGAGAAGCTCATATTATGTTTTGTTATTGACTTTTAGAAGACTCTGTTCTAAATTATTTGCTTCCTTAGCTAAAGAGTCCGCTAAAGAGTTTTGCATCCTAAGAACATGATAATAGTTGACCCTCTCAAATAATTTCTCAATTTATCTAATACGTGAGAATATTGTGGCAAGCATGGGGTGGGAGTTTTTAATATTCCTTTGGAGTCCCTTAATGATTAGGTCAGAGTCCCTGATTACCACTAGCCTGTTTGGAGTTCTGTTGGAGATGAGGCACATGCCCATATAGACTGACAACACTTTTGCACTGTTGTTAGTGGTTGATCATAATCCCCATGAGAATTCCAATTTTTTTTTTCCATCGGAGTCAAGGATGACTCCCCCCGCACTTGCCACCCCTTTCATAAAATTACAACAAATGTACTCTCATATCTAATATATGATCAAATTGAAGAATTTATATTAATTGTGAAAATAGTTTCACATGAAAAACATGAATTATAAAATTGTATATTTTACAATAATGCAAAAAAATACAACCTTACATTCACTTGAGCATATTTCTCTAAAAATATCTAAGCCTTCACTTTATTATCAAATATGATAAAAATATACAATTTCAAAACAAAGTGACAACCTCTAGGAAAAATTCTTATTGGTAAGAATTCCCGATATCAAGAACTCTTCACACAAGACAAAACCACTCTCTTTCTCTTGAAAAAAATATGCAAGAAGAACATAAAGGATTTCAGAGTCTTCCTCTCTCTCAGCTTGATACAATTACACAAGAAAAATATTATAAGTCCAGGCCTCATGGCAAGAAAATCTAGCCCCTTTTCTCTTCCATAGATTCCCCTTTTAAACTATTTGTCTCCTGACATTACATTCTATATCTGTCATCTTTTGTTACAACAGCTAGTATTCTCCCTCTTATGTTGTGATATTCTTCTCTAAAATCATTGGAAAAATCATAATATGGACAATATTTTCCAACCAATAGAGTTGATACAAGTTTTCTTCCTTTTCCAATTTAGGGGTTCTTGTTGCATAACTAATTTGGATTTGTTATCCACGTGACTCCACTTGTATGCTTCATTATTTGTTTGCAAGTTGGTTCTCCTCTTCTTATTTTCCCTTTATTCTCTCACTTTGTCCACTTCTCTTGGATTTCCAAATTATTATCGCTATCTAAATACATGTACTTTAATAAAACCAAAAAGAAAATTAATAATAAATAAAACTAATAAAATTTATCATTAAAATAAAACATGAAAAATAAAAGCCAAATCATGCACCAATTTCTTTCAATTTCTTTCAATAATTTTCACTATCAATTTGATAAAAATAATTCTTCAAACTTGTTCCTCACATTCCCAGCTTTCCAACGAGCTATTTCTTGCTCAATTTGGCCTTCTAAAACTCCAAATATGGCCTCCGGAAGAAAATGCTCAACAACTGTTGATTTCATTCTTGGGTTAATTCGAGAAATTGATCTACAAGTTTAATTCATTATCCCACATGCACCGGGGAAAACTAATTCAATGGGTTTATATTGTTTTTACCTCCCACTATAGTTTGTGTGTGGTAGAGGAAAGATTGCAAATCAGAGATCCGACATCAGAACATTTCAAATTCGTGGATCTGAGATGACCATAAAAACTAATAAAATAAAATAAAATAAATAAAAGAAAAAAATAAAACAAAGAAAAGAAAAAAAACAGATGACCATAAAAACTAATAAAATAAAATAAAATAAAACAAAGAAAAGAAAAAAAACAAATGATGCATGCATATATATGGATAAAAATAATAAATCATAAAAATCAAACAAAACAAAAATAAAATAATAAATAAAAACAAAAATAAAAAAAATGAAATAAAATAAAATAAAATGCATCAGAATCAAATGTATCCGGGGTCGGGGGAGATGCATCTGAGATGAAATGTGTTCGGATAGAATGCATCCAGATCCGAGGAAACTTAATAAAACCATGCCATTGTGAGAAGTCGGATCCATATACCAACAAACACTACCAACTCATCTGTCAAGTAAGATTGTGCACAACACACGTCATCCACCACCGTCAAGTTTTTGACTCAACAATAACACATGACATCCATGTTGACTAAGCAATAGCCTTGTAATGACACATGGATTTAGGAGACACATCATCTTCCACATGATTAGAATATGACGACAATACAAAAACTTTTGGGGACAGTAACTTTGCATCCCGAATTCGGAATGAGAAAATTTTTATATCACCAAAAAGCTCTTGACAAGTAGAGGATGACAATGACCTCAAAATTATGAAATTATGTAATTGAGCGAAGCAAAATTTTATAACCTTTTTCTACACAAGGTGAACTATTGTGTTTGTTAGAATGGAGTTTGGGTAAATAGATTGATGACCGGAACACATCATAAATATAATCAAGAAAAAAAGTAAAAAGAAAAGAAGATCAAAACTTAATCCAATCCAACACTGAACCAAGCAAAATTAGAAAAATTAGAAATCCAATAATAATCATCATACCAAAATGGTAAATTGTACAACAATAAAAACTTGGGACAAGACTTAAAACTAAAATAAAAATAGTAAGCGATTTCAAAGTTTAATAGGGGGGACCCTTAATTTTGTTCAAAATGAAGGGGAAGTTGTTGTGGGCACAACACTTCTACAAGTGGATCTAGTGTTAACACGCCCATCCCATCCATTGGGATACCCACATATGGATTTACATTTAGTGGGGGGCAAGGCTTTAGTTCTAGTGTTGGAGGGGGTTTTCCATCCTCTTCAGGTATCCCTGTAGGTAGCTCGATGATACTGAACGTTGGCTTTCCCTTTGGTTGAAACATCTGTAGTGGGTCTGGGATTGCTCTGGTTCATATCGGGGGAAACAACATTTCTGAGAGATATAATGGTCCTTGGGGTAATGTGTCAAATCCTTCAAGCACTAATCCTTTTGTATATCCTCCCATCCTAGGAGACACACCCCCTAGAGGCAATTTTGATTCGATAAGTGGTCCTCACATTGGGTACATCCCTATTTCTAGAGGTGGTACCCTTGGGGGAAATTATGGCCTAGGGAGAAATAACCCCTTTGGGAGTGTGTATGTCTCTAAGATCTACCCTTAAAGAGTTATGTTTCCCCCAAGGAGTAATTATGGTCCAAGCGCTAGTAACCCTTTCGGGAACACTTATGTGCCTGTAAACCATCCTTAAGGAACTATGTATGGTCCCATAAGTAGTAATATTTACGGTGGTTCTTTCATCCCTGGGGGAAATCCACATATAAGATACAATCCATTTGGGAATTAGTATCTTGCCGGAAACTATAACATGGGGGGACCACAAGGTCCATCTGGGACACGAGCATCTTCTTTCTTCCACCAGAATGTCTTTAAAAAATCACAAATTCCTTACTTCGAAACTTTGGATTTGCGAAATTTATCACGATTGACTAATGAACCCATTTTCCATCATCCATCATGGCCAACTATCCCTACCAAGTTACCATCTGACGTCCCCAAGTTCAGTGGAAAACCCGGAGAAGACCCTTCAACACATATCATGACATACCATCTGTGGTGCTCATCCAACTCATTTATGGATTATAGAATTCAATTGCATCTTTTCCAAAGAACCCTGATAGGGAGCACTGTAAAATGGTACATCAAACTAAAAAGTGATTCCTATGACAATTTCAATACCTTGGATATGATGTTCTTAACTCATTTCCAATTGTCCATAAGGTATGAGACTGGGATAGAGATCTTGACATCTTTGCGCCAAGACACGTCCATGCACATTTCTAATCACATTCATGAGTGAAGACGATGACATAGGCTGGTTAAGGCTATGATTCCCAACCAAATCCCTATAGATTGGTTCACAAGGTATTTAATACCTCCCATATCCAAGGATGTTGGCATGGCAAGGGCGATCACCAAGGAACAAGGTATACTCTGTGTCCAACATTTAGACTTGATCTATTCTTAGTCTGACATGTTATATGATCTTATCCCGCATGCTCCATGACCATCAACAGATCCCCACAAACCAACACCAAGCCCCCAAGCCGATGGTGTGGTGGGTTCTATATCTGGTATCTCAGTGGGCCAATTGGATGGATAGTTGGGCCAACTTAGTGTCACATCACGCCCAATCACCACTACACTCATAACTCAAATGACTATGAGTCATGTTCAAACCTACGAGGTGAATTTTTTGTAATCCACACAACAAAAGAATCCTCAACAAACTTGAGGCAATAATAAAAGAAAAAAGAAAAATCAAAACGGAAACCAAAATCAAAATAATGCTAGTGTAGGCACTAAGAAGAGGAAAAATCGGTTCCCCTAAAATATTTGTATAAAGGACCATCCTACTCACTGGTGCTTGAAAATGGATGAGATTCATTGCTATTAATCCCATCAGTCAGCCACCCTACAACATGTTGTCTTGACTAATCCATTCCCTCCCCAACACCAAGAAATGGTTGCATCTATTCCTGCACCTCCACAAGGGGGAGTTACAATTCCCGCTTCATAAGGAAGGGCATCTTCGGATGCTCATGTGTTCATGTGTGACCAGACGATCAATTTTCATAATCGAGCTTCTTCTTACGAGACTCCTGAGGCTAATCCTGCGACCCAGGATCCCAAGCCGTCTTCCCAACCCGGTGGCCCTCTCCATATAGAGAATCAACCACTTGATGTAGTGCTTCACCCAGCACGGGGTTTCCTTCGATAGACAACACACAACCCTAACACACAGGTCACCCACAATTACAACATTGTGGAGGACTTGGCCCAGGCACCCTGTGTTATATTTGTTCTAGAAGTATTACAAAGTTGCCTAATGTAGCATAAGGAATTGTTATCTTCTATAGGTGGGGTCGACCCCTTAGTGTCCAATATACTTATGTTTTATTTGGACAATGCTTGCCATCGACTCTCCCACCAAATTTCTTTTCAAATTCAATTCATAGTATGTGGGAAAACCATCTTTCGCACAATTGTGGATGAGGAAGCCTCAACTTATATTATGTCCATTTCACGTTGGAGAGATATTGGCTCTCCAAAGCTTGAACCATCTAGCGCCATGATCAAATATTTTTACGGACACATGTTTAAGTCTCGTGGGATATTACTGCACTGCCCATAGAGTTAGGTGGCAGGACTGCTTTTGTGGATGTGGAAATGGTTAATGCCCCTCTAGAGTATAACCTTCTACTTAGGTGCACCTAGTTTTATGAAATTATGATTGTAGCTTTGTCAATTTTTCGATTCCTTCTTTTTCCCCATCAAGGGAAGTTCGTGAGCATAGATTAACTTTCCTACTGCACACCCAACCTCATAACCAACGCGGGCTCCACTATTCCCTTTGTTAGTGATTCCCAGAGCGCATATATGCATGTTAGCATAGGGATGTTTAAATATTCATCCTTGTTGGGTACTTGTACTCTTCCCTCTCCACCTCTTACCCCAACCGTGGCTCGTATCAACATGATATATTCAACTACTAGTGGATCCATTAGATATGTAGATCCTTGGGTGGTACCAACCCCTTCGAAAGTAGAAAATTATGGAGCTTGCATGTTGCTCACAATGGTTAAGATTGCCTATCTAGAAATCCAACCGACATTTTCTAACGATGAGCATAAACTCCATCTTAAAATAGAATATCATCAGCCTACTTCGCCCACCTAGGCTCTTCACTCTCCAATTTCTCATGACATCCTATATTTTGGGTTGCCTTCAAATGAGACAATCCTGGAATTCATGGCTTCAATCGATAAGACAAAGGAAGATGTGAAACATCGATCATCTATTCTTCCTAGTTTAGAATTGATGAGGGCTGACACGATGAGTCTTGATTTGGGACAGGGGGCATTTTCTGGGGCATCCCATGAAATTCCCAGTCTTGACCATTTTTAGCCTCAGATTTCTTTTTTGGAACTTGCCACCGAATTTTCCACTCCTAGTTACCCAAAGATCAACTTTTCATACCACGTTTATGTCTTTATGGGTATGATCAAGGGGCTACAATTGCTTGCGAAACTACTCATGATGAGTCTCTTCAGATGCGAAACTTCAATTCTATGTGGCGTAGCTCCAACATGGTGTGCCACATGTTGTCAACAACGACTCATGAGTTCATCGGTGATGATCAGGATCCTTGGCTTAAGGCTAGCACATGACTCTACTTTTCATAAATTATCAAAATGTGTAATTCCTTGTACATAGGTGTGCAATGTGAGTGATTTTTGTTTTGCATATAACATATCCCAAAAACACAAAAGCAATATAAAATTTAAAACTTCAAAACTTTTCTCGCATTTTAACCTCAACTCTAGCATTTCCGGATGTGTTTTTTTGGATTCGTGGACATTTTTTTTGGAACCTTTTATGGAAATATCCACTGAAATTGAGATATGTGTTTCAAATCGACATATAGAGATAGGTTTTTCCTTGCAACACCATCTTGCATTATTAACCATCCATTATGCCATAACAAACCCTTAGGTTCGATCCCATCAAGTTGCGACAATTAGCCATTCTCTTTTTCACATCGTAACTGTTGAAATAATGTAACTGCAAAGTGTATTCTAATTATTATTGTTATATTATTCATTAGATCAATCCCCTATTGCAGATTGATCATGTCGGCTATTGTAAAAGACCAAATCCCCTTTTGTGGATTGGTCAAAACATAACTGTAATAGGTAGAATAAGAAGTCGGCTCCAGAATATATTAAAGAGGCCCCAAAATATATTAAAGGTGGTTATAACCACCTAGAAGAAGAAGTCGGCCCTGCCAGTGAAGAGACACCTTCATCCACACATTCTAGAGTTGTATAAATAAGGAGGCTAGCGCCTCATTTAGACACACACTCACTTGTTCATTTGAGGAGCAAGTTTCAGAGCTGCAGTTGGAGAAGAGAGAGAGAGAGAGGCACATTCTTGGGAGAGGACTTTCTGTATTTGTTTGAGTTATCTCTTGTTATTGTATTGGATATCTATAATAAGGAGTTTTTGTTGGGTTTTTTCCCCCATGAGGGTTTCCTGGGATAAATTATGTGTCTCTTGTGATTGTGTATTTCTCAGTGATCCTATCTTATGCTATTGTTATCTAGTGAAATGCAAATAAATCTAATAATAGCTTAAACCTTAACATGGTATCAGAGCTAAGCTTAAGAGAGCATATTTCACAAGAGAAAGTGAAAAACGTCATTGTTGTCGTACATGCAAATTAGGGATTTTTGTTGATGAAGTATTTCAGCCTGAAAACCATCTAGAAAAGTGCACCCTTCCTCAAGGATCACTTTGGCATCCTCAACGCAACTTTTCAGTGGCTAGATCTCCCGAAAAGTGAAACCCTAGTTTCACAAAGTACCAAAAGTACCAAAAAACCAGAGTACCAGAAATACCAGAAGTACCAGAGTACCAGAAATACCAGAAGTACCAGAGTACCAGAGGTACCAAGAAACCAGAAGCACCAGTCCAGAAATCTGCTGATCAAGTTTGAAGGGGTAAAACTTGGATTTTTAGAAATATGATTGCACCAGTTTACTCGCCTCAGCTCAACGCATTTATCCCCTGGATCAGAATTTCAAAATTTGAAGTTTGAAAAATTAGGGTTTCCTCATAAAACCCTAAGTTGCAGTTGCAGTTGTAGTCTTAGAACCAGTTGCAGTATCAATTGCACTTGCAGTATCAGTTGCAGTTGCAGCCGTAGTACCATTTGCAGTCACCCTTGAAGTTCTTAAGAATTGGTGATCATTACCGCTGCTACCAGATGGTGCCTCTACTTGCAAGTGACGTCAGAGGTATGTACTCACACATGTTTAAACAATTAATCTTTAAAGGGTATTTGCAGGAGAAGGGATCTCTTGCCATAGATCCAGAAGGATCTCAAGATCCAACACATTCAAAGGAATAATGCAACCCAGGTGTGATTATTCTGATATGCATCTATTTGTTATGACATTATTTTGATCAGTGTTGCATGTTGTAGATATGACCATCATTCTAACCTTTGATCAAAATCTGAGTCAAGGTATTAGATGGATTAAAAATTGAGATCATAGAGTTTATCCTCTAACCCAACCTTCTGTCAAGATAACATATTGTCTTAGTACAGAAGACAGATTGAATAAAGCACTCGTCATCTTGAGTGAAGGAGACTTGGAAGAAAAGCAAGCACACTCATTCTTGAGGACAAGGCTCCAGGTTTGATCAATCAAGTTGATAAGATTCAAAGGTACACATGACAAGTTAATGACTACCCCTTTACAAGTAACCACTATAGTTGAGATATTCGTCTTTGTAAAGTATTATACTTGATAGCATGTGAGCATATAGAGGTAAATACTTAATGTAATCATTTTCCTGATACAACTAACACATCCTCTAGGAGAAACCTTGTGTGTTAGTTCCAGGTTGCCATGGAGGAATGTTCGATCACAACACTATAAGAGTGTTGACCTCATTTCGTAGTGTATCTCTTACTTTTGATCATTGCTCCAGACAAGCCACAAGTGACAGCTCTAAAGGAGCTACTGTGATGATTATTCGTGCTATTGCTTTATCTATTATTATCAAAAGGATATTATTCTTGCTTGTTGTTTTGTTGACCTTGTTTCAAGTCACAGGTGATAACCTTGAGAAAACTATAGTGAAGGTTGCAGAAGGAAACATATTATATGAGACATGAAGTAGACTATCTACATGACCATATACACTCATGCACCAAAGAAGATGAAGAATAAGTTATCTCTTGAGATTCAGAAGATCTCATATGAACATCGACTGAAAGGAGAAAAAGGCTCCAAAGATGATTGAACATTAGAATGGGAAGCAAATCTCATTTGAAGCCCGACTCTATCTTCCATATTTAGACTTGGTATGAAACACCAAGTATACCTTGTAAGAGATGATGAAGTCCTTGTAGACTCAGAAGAAATCGAGAGTAAGCTTGATCTCAGAAAGGATCATATGAAGAGACAACTTCCAGGACTGGAAGACAGATGCCGTGAGAAGACTAGATCATAACTTTAGAGACTCCTAGGAGATATGAAATCTCCAGGATGATTTGCTTGTTTTAGTGACAAAGAAGGAAGCCAGTAAGAAAGACTATGATATGGATTCTTCCGTGAGAAGAGAAGTCAGTATTGACTTTGAATATTGAACTATACATATCAAACGTGTTGCAGATGTACAAATCCTGCTGTTTGTCCAGAGGATTCTCCCAACAAAAGGGAGAAGACTATGACGATACACTTATTGAAGAAACAATTCCAGTACTTATGAAGACAACCAGAACAACCATGATTCATATATAGTATGAGATGCAGGGGGAGAAATCCCCATATTTAAAATTGAGTGGTAGTTGGTGCAGTACATCAGTTGGGTCATGGAAACATGACTATGATAGAATTACCCCCATGAAAGAAGAAGAGCTATCCTCAGTATCAGTTATTGAGCCACTCTCAGTTTCAGATGAAACTGTTGCCGTGATAAAATAAGAGGAGTTACTCTCAGATGTTAGCAGCCACAGTGAGAATGAATCAGTCATTCCCAGCCTCAGAGCAGTTGTAGGTGCAAAGTCCCAGATTCCAGAAGGAACAGTTGAAGAGAGAGTAGAGGACATACTCTCAATCAATGAGACAAATAGTGCCATGCAGAAAGCACATAGAGCTAGCACATGATTGTGAAGATTGAGTTGCAGCTGGGCAGGTGTACCAGATTGGTACAATGTAATAAGAAAAATTGATTTGAAGATTGAAGGTAGAAAGACCGATGTTGAAGAAGGATCTGTATGTGTTGAAGCAAGCTCCTAGAGCTTGATATGGTAGAATTGACAGTTTCTTGACGAGGTTGGGCTTTACCAAGAGTAAAAAGCCTCTACTTCAAGGTTATGAATGATGGGCCGGTGATATTGTTGCTATATGTGGATGACTTATTCTTAACTAGAGAAGAAAAGCTCATCACCGAATGTAGGAAGAAGCTCGCTTAAAAATTTGAGATGAAAAACCTTGGCCTAATGCATTATTTCTTAGGTCTTGAGGTATGGCAGAGTCTAGAGAGAATCTTCCTTAACCAAGGGAAGTATGCAGTCGAAATCCTGAAGAGATTCGACATGTTGGAGTGCAAGTCCATGAATACACCCATGGAAACGAAGCTGAAGTTACTGGTCGACACTTCGTCAGAATTGATTGATACCACATTGTATAGACAAATCATTGGATTGCTAATGTACCTAATGAACACCAGACCAGATATCTGTTTTTCCATGAACACCTTGAGTTACTTTCTGGTAGAACCCAGTCATGTTCACCTAGTTGCTGCAAAACATGTGATGAGGTACCTTAAAGTTACATTAGATTGTGGTCTCATCTTTGATGGAGATCATGATTTCACACTAAGTGGGTACACTGATTCAGATTGGGCTGGAAGTGTCTCTGACAGGAAGAGCACTTCAGGATGTTGTTTCAGTTTGGGATCAACCATGATCTCATGGAAGAGTAGGAAGAAATCCAACCTTTCTCTCAGTACAATGGAAGCATAATACATTGTTGCGTGTTCTACCAGCTGCAAAGCTATATGGATTCAAAATTTGTTGACCTGTCTATTTGACCTAGAGATGGAAGCAACCACGATCCTATGTGACAACCAAGGCTTCATAAATATGACAGAGAATCCTGTATTTCATGACAAGTCGAAGCATACAGAGATCCGATATCATTACATCCATGACATGGTGCAGAGAGGAGCCATAAAGCTCCAATATGTGAGCACAAATGAACATGTTGCCGATGTGTTGACCAAGCCTCTATCTCGTGTAAATTTTGAGCACTTTCGAGATAAGCTTGGTATAGTCTGAAAGGAACTCCCTCGAAAGGGGGAGTATTGCTGTGTTGAGATATGCCATCCTAGTACTGTGCTTCCAACTTAATTAATGTGATGTAAAGCCAGTCTAGTACTGTGCTTCTAGCTTAACTGATATGTTGAGATATGCCAGCCTAGTACTGTGCTTATAGCTTAATTGTTGTGACGTAAAGCCAGTCTAGTATTGTGCTTCCAGCTTAATTGCTGTGTTGAGATATGCCAACCTAGTACTGTGCTTCCAACTTAATTTCTGTGACGTAAAGCTAGTCTAGTATTGTGTTTCCAACATAATTGTTGTGTTGTGATTCCAGCTTAATTGATGTGTTGTGATTCCAACTTAATTGCTGTGGTGTTTTCTAGCTTAATTGTTGTGTGCTGTGCCAACTTGATTGCTGTGATAATGTGCTAGCTTAATTCTTGTGATGATGTGCTAGCTTAATTGCTGTGATGACGTGTCAGCTTAATTATTGTGATGGTGTCAGCTTAATTATTGTGATGATGTGCCAGCCTCGTGCTATGATGATGTGTTGCCAACCTCGTGCTGTGATGATGTGTTTTCAGCCTTTGTGCTGTGATATTGCTTCTTTTGATGTTGTATCAGCCTTGTGCTATTATTGATGATGAGGATGTATTAGTGTTATACTAATCCATGTCGATGCAATTGATGATGATGATGCCACTTCAGCCTCTTGCTGAAGATGATGAGATGCCACATTTCAAAATTTCTTGCCGAAGATGATGATGATGCCACTTCATCTTCTTCAGTCCTTTTCAAGATGATGATGATGATATTTCAGCTTTAATGCCGAAGATGATGATGATGTTACCTAAGCCTCATACCGATGAGGATGATGATGCTACTCCATATCCATGCCTGTGTTGATGATGAGAAAAACTTTCAATGATTTATAGATACGCCAGTCAGTGTTCCAAGATGATATTGATGATGTTGTCCTCTCACCCACCTGATGCTGTCCTCTCTCTCGCCTGATGCTTTTGTAAAATACCCTTCTTGTTAAGGGGGAGTGTTGAAATAATTTAACTGCAAAGTGTATTCTGATTATTATTGTTATATTATTCATTAGATCAATCCCTTATTGTGGATTGATCATGTCGGCTATTGTAAAAGACCAAATCCCATTTTGTGGATTGGTCAAAACATAATTGTAATAGGCAGAATAAAAAGTCGGTCCCATAATATATTAAAGAGGCCCCAATAATATATTAAAGGTGGTTATAACCACCCAGAAGAAGAAGTTGACCCTGCCAGTGAAGAGACACCTCTATCCACACGTGCCAGAGTTGTACAAATAAGGAGGCTAGCGCCTCATTTAGACACACACTCACTTGTTCATTTGAGGAGCAAGTTTCAGAGCTGCAGTTGGAGAAGAGAGAGAGAGAGAGGCACATTCTTGAGAGAGGACTTTCTGTATTTGTTTGAGTTATCTCTTGGCATTGTATTGGCTATCTATAATAAGGAAGTTTTGATAGGTTTTTTCCCCCATGAGGGTTTCCCAGGATAAATGATGTGTCTCTTTTGATTGTGTATTTCTCAGTGATCCTATCTTATGCTATTGTTATCTAGTGAAATTCAAAGAACTCTAATAATAGCTTAAACCTTAACAATAACTTGCATGATACTACCTACCCTCCATGGGAACCCTAGTTAGCACCCTGATTATCTTTTGGTGCCCATGTTGTGACTTCTTGTGTACCCAAGAACCCTCCTATAGACCCTCCATAACTCGAATTTGAACCTCATTTCTCTTTTTTCATATATGTTCTGGCCTTATCCCGATGAGGTTCCCATATTTTTTTATGTTACTTCATATTTGTACAAGCCTTTTCTACTTATGTCTTGGTGCCTATTATCGTGCCATATTTTTCTTGATTCCCACTTACCTCCATTTACAACCACACTTGACCTATGGCCATATGTATTCATTTACCTCCATTTTGTAACCACTATATCCATGGAGAGAACCACTGCCATGAGTGGACCTCACTTGCCAACACCATGTTGCATCCATCATTCTTAGGTCAGTTGCACACACTCATAACATATATGCACATTTTTCAACCTTCAATCTCTCCAGACAAGCTTACTTTTAACTCTTCTTCGTGCTCATTAAAACATGAAAAAGACACCTAATGAGTATACTTTTACCTCTTTTTTGGAATCTTAAAAACTGAACAAAAAATACACTATCAAACATACTTTTATCTCTCTTTCATGCTCATAAAACTATGAAGGAGACACTTGAAAAAATAAATAAAGTGAAGGGGGTCTTTACCATTAATCTGCATTATAAAAAAATGGAAGTTATCGATCTTGTCGCCCTTGAACATAGCACATGTTTGTGTCATTATCTTACAGTTGGGTTATAGCTTACCTAGGATTCGTACCATCAATATTTCATATACTCCTCTGACTGGTTACTTTTTTAGTCCTTAAGGATAGTGCTTCAAATGCCTCATGCATTATTTTACTATGTCATCGGTGCTCTTGAGTTTATAATGCTAGGTCATGATTGTGTCGTGTTATATTTTCAAGGGAAGTTAACCTTGAGTCGACCATCTATTGTCTTGTTGACCATCCAAATCGTCCATCCTTGTCAGTTGTACTTCTTGATTCCATATTTTCACATCATCTCTCGGTGTATGTTTCATGTCGATTGATGGGGGATACATTAAGGTCCTCCTTCGACGAATCTCTTCTTATCAACTTCAACACATTATCTAGGGAGGGATCTCGAAACCAACTAGTATCGTGGAGCTTGCAGTCCTCAATGGCATGCTTCCTTACAATCGACAATGGGTTTACATCATTAACTCTTGATCGATTGATTCTATAAGCGTTCAACATCAGATCCTCTATTCACACTCACTAGATTGTACTAAGTACCTTGGGGTCCATTTTCATCATTGGTGGATTCCATCATGTTTGTTAATGGTATACCTCAATGATCGGTAATCATATGGTTTCTACCATGCTCGACATCATATCATCTATTCACATGTTGTAGAATTGTACCATCGAAGTTTGGGACAAAGCCCTTAGGTTTGGGGCCAAATCACGCATTCATGCTATCCCTCCCAAGTTGTGATGGATTATATCACTAATGTATGAGTACTATGAATATCATGGGGGAACTCTCATTGGTGTTCAATGTCTCCTTGACTTTCACTCTAACATTGATCCACATTGTATTTGTGCGTGGCTATGATCCGTTTTGACATGGATCCATCGTGTAATTTTTATGGCCATGATATTGCATTTCATTCCATTGATCATAGTGTATTGTGTTGGCGGTTGTTGATGTTTGAATCGGTGAAGACCTAAACAACAACCTCATGAGGATATCAATCCCCCTGCTTTTTTATAGAGGCGGTACTCCTCTTTGGCTAGAAGATATATCTTGAATATCTTGGATTAGGGAGAATGATAGACAAAAAAGCCCATATTTTTGTTTCTTTGATTTGTGCATGGAATGGTTCTTGATAATTAGATCTAATCTTTATGTGCAACAAATATCTTCTTAACAATTAAAAGATTGAAGGAAGGCTTCAATATCAAAATCTACACATACTCGACACCATATATACAACCCTCTAAATCACATACAAATAGAGGATGTATCCATATCTTCTCACAAGAAAAAAGAGAGAATAGTTTCAATCATCTCAAATAACTTTAAAAGAGTTCTGCATTTAATACTGAAAAGAATTTGATAGGAAAACTCCAAAAATCTCACACTAAAAAATCCCAAGATTTGAGAAATCATTAGAGTAATGCCCCACAATGGTTCTATGTGGAGTTTTATTCATGAAAGATATTCAACAATACACAAAATATAATTAGTAGTCACATACATGTCTATAAATACTCCATGACCATATAAGAAAATTCTTGGAAGATTATAAGAGAAACACTCAAGAACTTAGCCTTATGTTCAGGTCAAAAATATGAAAAAAAAAACCTTGAGAAAGTGGTGTAGAAGAAAAATAAGAATGGAGAAGATGGTGATGTTTGTTTGTTGATCAGAAGCATGGATGCATTTTGATGTCTGGACCCTTCTATTATGATCTCCTGTTCTGATAATGCAACCTTCTCTAACTCTTTGATGAAGTTATTTCTTGCTTTTTGAAACCGACTCTTCTAACTTCTTGAGTAGTTAGGGATTTTTCTTTCTTGGAAAAATCACTTTAATTAATTCATAAATAAAGTATAATAAATGAATTTGCATCATTGACATCCACATCTTGTAGTGGGACTTTTCGTATTTAATATATTTTTTTTAAATAAACTTTTATTTTTCAAAAATTTTAATTTACTGTCTTTTAAAAGAGAGGACTCTATTTTAATTTTCTGAAAAAAATATTTAACTTTTCAGCCATCAAAACCAATTTAGATGTACTTTTAATCATCTCATCTTTCCAACAAGTCCTCCTGGGCGAGATTTAGATTTTTGGATCTCAAGATATGAACATGTGAAGTCGATGTACCAAGCAGATTTATTAGCACACCATAAAAATATAGTTGATTGTTCTTTCAATTTCTAAGAAAAATATGGTCAATTTCAACCCTTGAAACCTATTCCATCGTCTTCCTCGTCAAATTACCTTTCCAACGAGGTAAATTTTTCCCAAATCCGACTACGAGATCTCAAGATATGGCCTCCAAAACATCAAGGCTCAATAGTCGTTGATTAAATTTCATGGGACAATCTTGGCCCTTGATTTCAATTCATCCTTCTCCATTAAAATTTCAACTTGTTCTCAAAATAAATATCCCACATGCATGGGAGTTTTTGAGAGTTTAATGTATATAATTAAATCTTTAGCAAATACTTGGTGTGAAACATATGGAGGCTATGGAGACTTAGTGATTCGACCCCTTAGTAAATTAATGAAATAATGAAATTTTTTAATTGTCCAATCATCCTCCAACAAGCGCCCAATCATCATCCAGTCAGCCATGAGTTAGCATGAGTCAACAATGAGTCAACAATCCACATCGTCACCATGTTTTGTTTTGTGATAGGTTACCAGAAGCTACCGCATGTCACCACCTGATTGGTTGCCACATGTCATGGTTTCATTTGCTGCCATGTGTCATCAATAGTTAGTTTCCATGTGTCACAAATACTTGGATTCCATTTGGAATGATTTCATTGGCTGGTAGTTCTTAGAGTTAATTTAAAATATAAGTTACATATTGGGAAGGTAGGACAAGAAAGGATATAGGTGGGAGTAGTGTAGGGGGAGGGGAAAAATGAGGGTTGCAGAGTGAGGGGGTGAGGTTGGATGACATGGGAGAAATGTAGGTGCTTGAATGGAGAGTGAGGTAAGGTGATGTGAGGGGGTAAGGTGAGGGAGTAAAAGTTGGGGGGGAGAAATGGAGAGTGGGGGAGGGAGACAGACAAAGAGATGGAGGGATAAGGGGCTGAGGAGGAGTGTGGCGGAGGGAGAAGACGAACAAAGAGATGGAGGGATAAGGGAGCGAGGAGGAGTGCAAGTCCATCCATCTGATGGAGGGAGGAAGAACTAAAAATTTCAAAGTATGGAATAGGAAGGGAAGTAAAGGGAGAGGAGAGTGGAGATATAAGGAGGAGAGGAATAGGGGTGGAAAAATTGGGGAAAAAATATAAGTGTTGGAAGAATGGGGAGTAAGAAAGGAACATGAGAAGAACAAGAAAGGAATGGTAAGGAAATATAATTTTTTTCTAAGTGTGGAATAGATATATTTCAAGAGATGCATGGATGTATTCCAAGAGAAAGCATGGTTCCAGGAATTGGACGTGGCTCCAAAAATTATCATGGTTCCAAGAAAAATTAGCTTTGTCGCATATTGAGGAAGCATTTTTTTGTCGGTTAAACAAAAGCCTGGATATCTTGAGCATACGAACTCAGATTTTGAATCCGAAAAATGCGTGACAAAGATGAGACTGAGGGCTATGCAATGAAATTATAATGGTTCAGAATTTTTCTTTTTCTGATATCAATTTTTATTATTATTCCAAGAGTAGTAAAATTGAGGTGACCAATCTTTTATCAACAATTGGGTCTGACAATGACCCCCCTGTGGGTTGCTGAGAACACCAGAATCTGAAAACCAACTACCTTATCCATTGGGCTATGGAGTCATATTTGAAATGGATTCTTGTAATTCTTCCTCCATGGAGTTATCTTCAAATATCGCCTCCACTTAACAACTGCTTTATTATGCAAAACTTGACTGGAATAAACAAACTATGTACAAACAAGATCTACCTACCCTATCTTACTTGAAAGAAAGGGACAATTTTAGGTATAGGTAGATTTCCAATGGAGCCATTCAAGCATCCATATGATATTTGGAATGAACTCCAGAACTGTGGAACATATTGGGGCTAGTACCAATGAGTTAGGGGCACTCTCAATGTATGTTGGAGAAAAAATTAACCAGATATGTTGAGAATCTGATGGCATTGCTTGACAAACAATGCTTTGAAACTATGTTTCAATGAAATCAATTCTTGGTTGCTCAAGAATGTTGTTATTTTTTATTGGCTGAGGAGTTTCCAATCTGAGAATATTTTCATCTTTCTCCCCATTACTGACCACATCCAAGATTCTTGATTACAATGTATTGAAAAGATTCTTCGTTCATATAATGGAAATCTTGCTCATCATTGTTCTCAAGATTCATTTCTTCCACCAATTGTTCTTGTTGCCAATGCTCTTGTGACTTTTCATCATCTGTTGCAAGGATAAAATCTTCTTTTGCATTGTGTGGAGGCTCCTTGATTTCATTCTCAAATTTGTTGCTTGAAAGATATTCATATGGAGTATATGAAAGGTTGAAATATTCACTGTCTTGAGTCCATATGGGAGAGGGTGGTTGGACAAACTTTTCTGCAAATAAAATTTCTAACGCGTCCCAACAAGTAATGGTCCTAGGCAACAATGAATGGAACCATTCAAGAGCTTTCACACACAGATTTTGTAAAAACAATTGACATGTAACATTGTCTTCAGTGAGATTGAAAACATCACATGTACATTTAAATCTAAACAAGTGTTTCTTTGCATGCTTTGAAGTTTTCCCAAAGAATGTAGAATTTTTTTCCATAGGAATATTAGGCATCTGAAAATCTACTTCTTGTAGATTTAAAGGGCCTATATGTAGTCGCCTCTTTATTTGGGCACTTATTCCTTTTGCTACATCTTTCAAAGCCAGTGATGGGCTTGTTGGAGAAGGAAAAGGAACATCACAACATGAAAAAAATTCTTCAAAGGAGTCATAATATATATGTTCTTGAGATTCTTGAATCTTTCTAATGGAATTGCCAGGGCTTGTAAGAGTTCTTTCAATGGAATCGCCAGGGAGTTCATTCTCTCCATTGTTTGATTGTTCTTGACTCTTTTTGAGGCCATCCAAAAATTTATGAATAATCTTTTTATAAATCCCTTGCATCTAGAACAAACACCAGTTTTCTTGAATCTTCTTTTTGAAACTCTGAACCATGGAGACTCTAGTTCCTCAGTCAAATCTGAAATAAAGCCTCATATATCTTGAAAATAAATGGTTCCCTAGTTGAGTCACCAAAAATGTTTATGTTTTAATCGGTTAAGATCGAAACAACAACCTCACAAGGATATGAATCCCCTTGCGTTTTTATAGAGGTGGTACTCCTCATTGGCTAAAAGATATATCTTGAATGTCTTGGATTAGGGAGAATGCTTAACAACAAACCCCAAATCTTTATTGCTTTGATTTGTGTATGGACTAGTTCTTGATAACTAGATCTAATCTTTATGTGCAACGAATAACTTCCTAACAATTAAAATATTGAAGAAAGTCTTCAATACCAGAATATATACATACTCAACACCATATATACAACCCTCTAAATCACATACAAATAGAGGATGTATCCATATCTTCTCACAAGAAAAAGGAGAGAATAGTTTTGATAATATCAAATAACTTTAAAAGAGTTATGCATTTAATACTGAAAATAATTTGTTAGCAAACTCCAAAAATCTCACACTCATAAATTCCAAGATATGAGAAATCATTAGAGCAATGCCCAAAAATAGTTCTCCATGGAGTTTTATTCACGAAATATATTCAACAATACACAAAATATTTAGCAGTCACATACATGTCTGTAAATATTCCATGATCATATAAGAAAAGTCTTGGAAGATTACATGAGAAACACTCAAGAACTCAGCCTTATGTTCAGTTCAAAAATATGAACAAAAATCCTTGAGAAAGTGGTGTAGAAGAAAAATAAGAATGGAGAATATGGAGATATATGTTTTCTTTATCATAATCTTGGTTCCATTTGGATGGGTGGACCCTTTTATTCTGATCTCTTGCTCTGATAATGCAACCTTCTCTAACTCTTTGATGAAGTCCTTTCTTGCTTTTTAAAACCGACTCTTCTAACTTCATGAGTAGTTAGGAATTTTTTTTTCTTGTAAAAATCACTTTAATTAATGCCTCAATAAAGTGTCATTAACGAATTTGTATCATTGACATTCACATCTTGTAGTGGGCCTTTTCATATTTAATGAATTTTTTTAAATAAACTTTTATTTTTCAAAAAAATTAATTTACTACCTTTTAAAAGAGAGGATTGCATTTTAATTTTATGGGTAAGATATTTAACTTTTCAGCCATAGAAACCAATTAAGATGTAATATTAATCATCTCATATTTACAACGATTCCTCTTGGGCGATATTTCAATTTCTAGATCTCAAGATATGAGCTCGTAAAGTCGAGGTACCAAGTAGATTTATCAGCACACCATAAAAAAAATCTGACATTTCTTTCAATTTTAGAAAAAAAATATGGAAAATTTCAGCCCTTAAAACTAATCCATCATCTTCGTTGTCAAATCAAATTTCCAACGAGGTAAAATTTGCTCAAATCTGACTCTCAGATCTCATGATATGGCCTCTGGAACATTAAGGCTAAAAAATTGTTGATTAAATTTCATGGGACAATCTGGGCCCTTGATTTCAATTCGTCCTTCTCCATTAAAATTTCGACTTGTTCTCAAAATAAATATCCCACATGCATGAGAGTTTTTGAGATTTTAATGTATACAATGAAATCTTTAACAAAGAATTGTTGTGAAACATATGTAGGCTATGGAGACTTAGTGATTCGACCCCTTAGAAAATTAATGAAATAATTAAATATTTTAATTGCCGAGTCATCCTCCAATAGGTGCCTAGTCATCATCGAGTCAACTGTGAGTCAACATGAACAAGCGATGATTCATCATTCCACATCATCACCACGTGTCACTGTGTGATAGGTTACCGCGATCTACCACATGTCACCACTTGATTGGTTGCCACATGTTAGGGTTTCATTTGCAACCATGTGTCACAAATACTTGGATGCCATTTGGAATGATTTCATTGGCCGGTAGTTCATAGAGTTAATTTAAAATATAAGTTACATATTGGGAAGGTGGGACAAGAAAGGATTTAGGTGGGAGTAGTGTAGGGGGAGGGGAAATATGAGGGTGGCGAAGTGAGGGGGGTGAGGTAGGATGANGTAACATGAGGGGGGTAAGTTGAGAGTAAAGTAGGGGGAGGGGAGAAATGACTGTGGCAGAGGGAGCAGATGGATGAAGAGATGGAGGGATAAGGGAGTGAGGAGGAGTGAAATTCCATTCGTCTGATGGAGGGAGGAAGAACTTAAAATTTCTAAGTATGGAATAGGAGGGGAAGTAAAGGGAGATGAGAGTGGAGAGATAAGGAGGCGAGGAATAGGGTTGGGAAAATTGGGGAAAAAATCTAAGTGTTGGAAGAATGGGGAGTAAGGAAGGAGAGATAAGGAGGGGCTTGGAGAGATAAGGAGATACAAATTCCGAGTGTTGAATAGAGTGTAAGAGAGGAACATGAGAAGAGAAAGAGAGGAATGGTAAGGAAATAGAAAAAATTTCTAAGTGTGGAATAAATATATTTCAAGAGATGCATGGATGTATTCCAAGAGAAAGCATGGTTCCAAGAATTGGATGTGGTTCTGAAAATTATCATGGTTCTAAGAAATGGTGTGGTTCCATGAGAATGATCATGGTTCCAACAAATGGTGTGGTTCCATGAGAATGATCATGGTTCCAAGAAAAATTAACTTTGCTGCATATTGAGGAAGAGTTATTTTGTCGGTTAAATGGAAACCTAGATATATTGAGCATATGAAGTCAGATTTTGAATATGAGAAATGTGTGACAAATTTGAGATTGAGGTCTATGCAATGAACTTATAACAGTTCAAATTTTTTATTTTTTTGATGTCAATTTTTATTATTATTCCAAAAGTGGGAAAATAGAGGGGACCATTTTTTGATCAACAACGACCATGCTTTGTTTCTATTCCGAGCATGGGTATGCCTACCTCGGGGATGATCTATGTATGTTCAGTTGATGTCTAGTTGTAGGTACTCATTGTTTCCTTGATCTTCAACTCTCTCCCTGCACCACCTGAGGTCCATAAATTCTTTTAATTTGTTTTGACCATATATTTCTCTATTGAACTCACACATTAAAGGGCATCTGTTATAGCTATATTTTCCAACCTAGGGACACATGGAGGACCTATCCAAAATATCCAACCGATCCACATATTTTTCCATTGAATTTTGACTAATTCAAATATGGTCGTGGCTGAACTACTTGACAAAGTGCGACTAGTCGTCGCTGAACTCAAAGACAACCCATGATCGATCACTAGTTGCAGAAATGGTAGCTCGTGACCACCCTTATAACCTTTGTTTTCGACAGACTTGAGGAAATTAGCATCGTGATGAGTTGTTATCTCATCGATCAACCTCAAGAACTCAAATCACACTTCGGTTTCTTCAATGAGTTGAGAAACCTAAAAGATCACCCTAGTCCTTTTCCACTAACCTATATAGAGAGGATTCTTCAAGGGAAGAAGGGGGTGAAGGTTTATGAGCAATATTATGCTATTGAAATTTAAGAGAGTGACAAACAAGGAGGATCTAAGGCAAGGATCAAAGAGGATTGCAACTTCAGGACCAAAGCATTCAAGCTTGATGTATGTTTTTCCATTTGATCAATATAGGTCAATGCTATTTCCCCTTTCAATGGTTGTCTGCCTGATTGCATGATTAATAGTTCATTGTCGAATAAGGTAGATTTGATTAGTTTCAAGTTTCTTTAACACTTAGAAGGATTCGTAGATTGGTATTCATTTGTCGCTTGTGTGCAGGAAGCAGATCGCATGAATCAAAGAGGGATATCAAGAGTTGCATCAATCAAACACGTAAGGACAATTGTTAGTTAAAAAGGTATTCCTCTCCCCCGTTTATTGTAGAAAGAAAAGAGTCCGATTAGATCTAGGAAAACAATATTATCTATCAGTTGTTTGTCTCAGATCAAGGGTGGATTTAAGGGAGAACTTTCATGTCCGCGGGAGGGTTTTTCTCCATAACACTTGTAAACCCTTTTTGAAGGAGGAAGAAGAAGTAGCTTTCAATTGAGGGCTCAAAGCTGTTAAGAGACCCCCTGATAGTCTTCCCATGTCTAAAGAAATATATGACCAATCCTTAAGCCAAGGCGAAAAAAACTCAACTTCCTTGGATCCCAAGCACTTAGTTTTCTAAATCAAGATGATATCCGGAGCAAAGACTCTGATGAGTCTTTTGAGGGCCAACGACTTAGGGGCACCCCCAACCTCACTTGAGTTAAATGAGAGGCAAATCATTGGGATCCTTTGGTATGGGATTTCCCCGCTCCAAGGGCCCGAACAATGGTGGCTTGCTTGTGACTTTTTATATCCTTTTTTGCTTTCAATGATGCCAAAGAAAGATGCGGTTTCCTTCCAAATTGTACCCTTGACAACTTATCTAGAGCTAGTCCACCTTCGATGGCTACAACATCCTTAATCTTATGACGTAAACACATATCATAATCTGCCTTAATAGAAGGCTTAGCGACACAATCTTTTAATACCAAAAGAGAGAAAGAATTGGAGGGACGAGGGAGGGAAGTTACAATGGCCACTTCGTTCGACCATAAACTTTCTTATGTACAGAGAAAGAGCATCCCATTGGAGAGATCTCTAATTGAGGTTTAATGATGATTGGATATGTGTAACACGGACCAATGAAAAGGATGGGAAGGGGAGAAGATAAAAGATATTTGAGTTGAATTTATGACATATCCAAGGACGTACCATCAAAGGCTGGGAGACATTCAAAGAACCCTTTCCTTACCTGAGTGAGAAAGAGCGAGAGAGAGGGAAAATTTACTAGGAGAATCTTTTGTTATCTTGTCAAGAACCTTCGCGAACACTGGTTGTTCCTTTGCCCCATTTCTTGATGTCTATACCAAGGATTCTCCCTTCATAGGACATTTCTCCTCTCGACTTTGGATTCTCTCCATTGAATCTTTTTGAACATCCTTAGCCTTATAGAGTTTTTTAAAAGAAGGAGCTTGCCTTGAGCCCTTGTTATAATGTGACTGCGTGTGACCCACCTCATGATAGCCATAACATTTGAAAGGTAATCTCTAGAAGTCTATTTTTTGCACACATGAGAAGCTTCTAGAAACAAACTCAGTTCATCCAAAAGACCATCCTTAAGATTGACTTTAACCAACAACCCAACCCACCGATGGTTTGGCTTGGAATTCCAATCTTCCTTGGGTCTGATGAATTTTCCAATTTTATCACCAATAAACTCAAATATCTCCTTTTGCCAAAAAAATAAGGGAAGACTTGGTAAAATTTCCCATACTTGTTGTGTTGTGACAGTGTCCCTCTAGGGATCAAAATGTACCCCCCATTCCTTAAGAACCAGGCCCAAAATCCCCCAACTCCAATTGCGACTGAGAATGGATTCCAGGTCCTCTTTCCTTTGGAAATTAAAACAAAGCCACCTCCTGGTCATAACATGGAACCTCAGTAGGTATCCATGGAGAGGTACCCAACTTTCCTCTAACCAGTCCTGTAAAGAGTCAGGGCCCACCATCTTTTCACTAAAACGTCCACCATATTTCCACTAAAACGTCCAACCTCGACTCTACCAAAGAAACCTGAGACTTCCTCCACCTTGATGTCTTTGCTCACTACCATTCTCACCTTTTCCCTCTTAAACCTGATGCAACGTTTCTTCATTCATGAGCCATAGTTATTTATGGAGTTCTTCTTTAAGTCACTATTTTCACTCACTTCAGGGCCAACTTTCTTACCAAATGGAAACTTGACCAGAGAGTTTGAAATTGTTCCAAGAACAACTTTACCATCCTTGAAGACCCCAGAAGTTTGGGAAGACTGATGATGAAAATACACATTCCATAGATTTTCCCCACATTGAAGATCTTTGCCACCTTTCATGGAGTTAATGTCGACGTCCTTCTCGCCATAATTTGTGTCCTGGGTTTCACCACGTGTTCGAGGAGTGGATATTGAGTGTCGTGGTAATTAAGCTTGCTTAACTGGCCGAAGGTTGATAAACTCTTGATATGTTCGGAATATTTGTCTTGAGATGAGGCTGTGATCCTCAAAATTCACTTCCTTGACCTCCATAATTCCCCCTCGCCTGGACAGATCCACTTACTTGAGACCTGACCGCCAGAAAAAAATATACCAAATAAGAGAAAGGTTAGAAACCCTACCTTTGAGCCACAAATATAACTTTTTCATAATTCGAAGACCATAGGAGAAATCTAACCGCAAACTTTATGTTTTCGAATTTCTCCCAATGCCTCCAGGCATATATTAATGACCTAAGGAATCATTTACAAGTCGAGACTAGATAAATATTAATAAATAAAAAATCATGATTAACAATCAAGGACAAAGTTATATATGTTTTTTTTCTTCGAAATAACTAAAAGATAATGATATTTTCAATTCTCAAATAGATTAATTTTATTATTTCCCAAATAACCATATTGACAAAAATATAGATTCAAACCTTTACAAATTTTAGTAATTTATTATATATAAAATACAATCTAACTTGGTTCTATATGATATATGAAGCAATACCTTTGAAAATGGTTAAAACTCGCATCAACATCACGAAAAACGATCAAGTACATATGTACTTTTGAAATCACCATATTACGAGGAAGGATTTTATTGTTAACATGTTTTTCACAAATGAGGAGATATGTGCCTTATGAACCAAATATGTGAAGTTTTGATATGATACATGGCTTATGACTCATTAGTTGTATAATCTTATTTAGTCGTATTTAAGAGGTTTTCTCATGTAGTCTAACGTGGGAAAAAATGTTTACTCACCTTCTGTAGCTTTCAGTTTCAAATATATTCGACTCCAATAAATTGTAAATATTTAAACATGGTTTTTCTGATTAGAACGAACCATACCCATCAACACACAATTATGGAGACTTACAAATTATATATAGAAAACTATTCAATCTTGGATGTTTTTGTCTAAATTTACTTCGAAGTATGGAGTTAGTAAGAATGTTTTTTCTTAAACATATTTGTTTAATTAAAATGCTTTTGTCTAAATTACTTTGAAGTATGGAGTTGGGAGCAATGTTTTTTTTTTTTTTTTTTAACATATTTGTTTAATTAAAAAGCAAGTTGTTAAAAAAATTGCTTCAACCAACGTAATAAAAACAAAACATGAGCATGATTATATTCATTATAGTCTTGTTATTCTTATGGTTGTACTTCTATTAATGACATGATCATAAAAAATATCTAAACTTTTCAATATTAATATTGGAACTTGAAACTAGGATGGGTTGGTATATGAATGCGAGGTGGTGGTTGGAGGTCGCAATGGAGGAGGATGGTGGTGTGTGGGAAGGGAAATTAATCCTAACAGCTCATGGAGGTCATATTCAAACGAGCTAAGACAAGGTGAGGATGAGGAGTTTCATGGACATGACGCCATGTCTGATGGGAGGTTGGTGTAGTGATAACATGGAAATGATGACAATTTCAACCATTATAGTCGTAGGTGGAGGTAACCCTCTTAATTAGGTGTGTAGCATTGGGATACATGGTGTCGAGGCTAGGAAAAGATAAGGACAAACCTTGAAATTCTCAGGGCCTAGTCCTCCTCTTCATCACGAGGATTGGCCTGTAAGTCCAACAACATGTTTTGTCTTTCATATTGTTTTGTGTTGTTATCATTACTCTGATTCTGGTTCGGTTACTTTGCTTGGTCCATGTCTTTGTCTAGTGAGTCTCATCTCCAGTGAGGGAGGTATTTTCTTCCTATTTCCCTGAAATAGGAAGGTGGCGGCAAAACGAGGGTGAGTCACTCTTGTCTCCTTCAAACCCTTGTATCATCTTGTCCCCTCTACCAATGTTCCTTTATTCATCATGGTGAAATATTTGTGGAGGATTGCCTGGAGTTGAGTAAGAGGAGAACTCAAGGAAGAAAAAGATCCACTTCCTGACCCCCTAGTCTTAACTCTGCATCCCAATACATGATGCGAGTGTAGAAGAAAACCAATCAAGCTGAACAAATATTTGAAGAAAAAGTCACACCAAAGATTAAAGAGGAAGTGGAAGAAATGGAAAACATGGTAAAACAAAGAAGAAAATAGATCTATGGGGAGCAGATTGAAAACAACTATACTGATTGGATTTTTGACCTGGTTATTCCATAACTAGAGACATTAAATTTTTTCAATCGATAGAGTTGTATTGGCTTACCAAATCCTTTATAGTTCAAGTTATGGAGGAGAAAGGAGCCTAGAATTAAGAAATCCTAACCAAAATTGCGCTCTTGGAAGCTAAGTTTGAAGCAATGTTTAGGTTGGTATTTGGGGTCATAATTGAGGTCTTCAAATTGCAGCCCGGTGACAAGGAAAACTCAGGAGAGGGAAGGGGGAACCCCTTGATCATAAAGAACCTCCTCCAACCCCATAATCATAGAAGACGACCCAGTTTCAGATGGTGACAAGCATGCCAAGGAGCATCGATCACCCACTTTTCCAGACCTCAGAGGATAAGTTTACTTTGTTTACAACTTTCAATGGATTTAAGCCATAGTCATTTTCTACGATTTCTAGTGTTATTCAATTGTTAGATTTTATGTTTTTTTGGATTTTTTATACTTTACTTGGAACTCAAAACATTTCCATACTAGATCAATACAGTTCGGTTAAATCATAAAGAACATGGTTGATATTTTGTGGCTCTCTATGGCCTAGTTTCCATTATGACAGGCCACAGAGAGCATTGACTATAATTTTTTTTGTACAATATTAATGTAGAAAGATCTAGCTTACAAAAAAATATATTGGAACTTGAAACCAAAAAATAAGAAGAGTGTCTGAGGCACTATTTCAAATACTAAAACTATAATATGATATCTACATTAATACATAATAACTATTTATTACATCCATGAGTGGATTGTGTCCATTGATATTGATAATAGATCAAGGGCTCACTTTTAATCTTGTCTTCATGCAACTACTAATATTATCAATATCAACCTTATTTTTATCCTTACAACTATAGCCATGTTTTTCCGCATTGCAATTATATCTATATTGTAGACATATCTATTTCTCTATTAACTCTAATACTCCCCTTAATTGACAAAAGCATACAATTCCTAACATATCTCTGCAAAGTACAAATCTAGTCTGTCCAAAGGACTTAGTCAAAATATCAACAACATTATCAATAATCTCTTCCCAATTTTCCATTGAAGCTTCTCTTATGGTTCTTCTCTTCACCCTTCGTCACAGGTGGATTTTCTTTGCTTGGTATCAAAACTACAACTTTATTTGGGCTTTCTTCATCATGGTCTTCATCCTTGAACTTTATGCTCCTTCCTTTTGTACTTGCAAAAACAAATAGTTGATGTCCATATAAAAATAAATCCATATATTGAGATAGATGGGTTGCCAACCATTGTACCCGTCATTTCTCTAAGAAATATTTTCACCTACATGACTCATCAACATGTTACCCCCCCCCCTTGCTCATATCTTAGTCCGAAAAACTCTAAGATTAATATACTCTTCTCCCCTTAATCGAAAAATCTTATAATCCAATTAGTGTATGACACCTTCCCACCCTCGTACCTGCCATAGTGGTTTATTTCACAACTTGATATCACATCATCTCTATACATGAGAGGTATTCACTTCACTTGAATTCATGGTCATGTTCTACTATGCTATAACAAACATGCATGAATAACATGGCTTACAAAAAACTTGGGAATACATTATGCCAATAACTAGGCTTTACAACTTGGACCAATCAATGGGGCATGCATGCCTAAGTAGGCCTTACAAACATATTCCCATTACTGCAATGGATATTCCATTGGAACAGTTCATCCCAATACATCTTGCAATATTCTACAATCTCTTATTATGCATTGTTTTACTTTAGATTCAAATTACGTTTTACTAACTTAGCACACAAAATACCGAAATAAACTAAAATTGAAATGAAAGAAGCCAAGCAAATGACACATCAACCACAAAATGAACAAAATATGTACCCCATGAAATCCCAATACCGGAAAAATTCAGCTAGAAGGTGAGGTCTATTCCTTGCTCTTTTCTTCTTAGCTATGAAATATAAATACAAAGAAAGTGCACTCACTATGGACTTGTCATGGACATTGTGGCTTGTATGCTGCTGCAAGATCTTCTACTCCTATGTTCTACTTCAATGTCCTTCTCCTCAATGATTTGCTCTACTATGGAACAATAAACAATACAACAAGAATGGAACCCCTTCCTATCCCATTGACCCAATATTTAACAATGTCGTAATGGCCATCTAGGGTTAGGGTTAGGTTTTTTTTTGCATGCCTCAACTCATGATTAGGGTTAGGGTTTTCGACCCATTATATTCTTCTTTAAAATCCACATGTGTGAGTAATGGAAGCTAACATGGCATCCACTTGGTATCATGGTGGTCAACAAGATAAGGCAACTTGCAGGAAGCATAACTTCCTCGTATGAACTTCGATTGAGGTGATCTTTGCACTATTGGAAATCTCTCGATGTATAAAATATTTTAGAGAGACTAGAACTTTGTTCATAAGACTTTGACGTTGAAAAATATTATTTGATGCCTCAAACAAGCTCTAAAATTTTATGAAGCCTAAATCACCAAAGCAGGACGTCACCCTAAAATTGGCCTTGCCAGCCACTAGCTTTGATTTTTCCACCCAAAAAGTACCAAAATAGATGACAAATTATATAATGATTCATTTCGAATCACTTGATGATTATTCGAATCCAACTAGCTTGACCTAGAATGATCTTGGGGGATCCTGAGGTTATGAGTATCTATGTGAGTCTAAAGAGGGAAGTGTTATCACTCCAAGAAACTCTTTGAGGTTGTGGGTCAAAGATGCTTGGTAACTTAAGGTAAACTTGTTTTTGTATTTTGTATGTGTGGATCAATGGGATAACACAATTACAGTATGGTATTCAGACAATTAAAATGAGAATCAAATGAACCAATGCTCTCAAGGATCAATAATCAGATGATATCTTTTAAGTGGGTGAGAAAACAATGCTTATAAACCAAATACAAATGTAGGGTTTAATAAACAATGATAAGAAACTATTAATCAAGTTATGAGCTAACCAATGAGATGACAATCATTCTGCAACTAAAACAACTTGAATAAGAGTACAAAAGGAAAGATGAGAATCCGACATTAATAGAGAGAGAAATCTGTGCTTTGTATTATCATATGGAAAAGTTTGTTTACAATATAGTATTTTATGTATCCAAAATCGAACCCTTGGTATGTGAAAAAGATAGGCATTTATAGCCTTTACAACAAGTTTCAGATCCTGGAACACTGGATCTAGATTTCTAAATATAGAAAACATAAAACAAAACTAAATATAATAGGATAACTAAAGATCTAGTTCCTATGAATCAAACTGTCTTTAAAGTTCTTTGACATCTGCTCTTTATCATTGATGTGCCTCTGATGTGATGACACATGTCTTCAAAACTGAAAGCTTTCAACAGCTGTGTGTAAAGTATTAGATAACCATACGAGCTTCTACCTCCTATATCTCCATAAAACCTTGAAACCAAATATTTCATAATTGGTGATTAATTCTTTGATGCCACCTTATCTTTAAATCACCCAAAAATAGCTCTGTTTGAGCTCCAAATCTTCAAATTCCTTCTCTGCGGTTTCACCGGCTATTCCGTCTTGAAATTTTCTAGTTAGTCGTTGAAAGCTCTGCTTTTCAATGGCTAACTGGTTATAAATACGCTTCCTGTGTCGGTGAAAGATATGCTTTGGCCAAAAAAGAAAACCTTTCGTGATCGAATCAAATTCATTGTTTTCATCAACGATGCTGCATCACATACAATCGTTGGGAAATTTATGTTCTTGATTTGGCCCGACGATTATGGATAGTAACAATATTTCCTTGTAGCCCCTTCTCGCAGATGGCCTGGTGCCTGTTATTTGATTTATAGCTTGGACCTGAGACATTTCATTGTGGTTTCTCACTGTGGTTGAAGTTGTTGAGGATTTCCACCACACAGATCGGGCACTTGACAACTTGTACAATTGCTTAGCATCTAGCATAAGGGTTAGGTATATGTACCATGGGGGAAACGCTAGCAGAGAGGCCATCCTCATTTTGTTTGGAAACATCAACAACAACTAATGTTCCAGGAGCTTTCTTCTCAGATTGTTCAGACACCAAGTGTGTTCTCAGGGTCGTAACTCGAAGTTCTTCCAGAGATATGCGAACTGGAGTTGATGAAACTGTGCCAGAATTGACAAGTTCCAGGCTCCTATGTGTTGAACTTTTTGGATTCAAATATTTTCTCAACACCATATTCCTTATAAGAAATGATTCAGTATGGCATGCCGCAATATTTGTCTCAACTAAATTGAAAGCATCAAAGGCTCCCATTGAATCATCAATAATATCTCCATGTTTGAGAACAACTATAACACCATCATCCTCCATTTGTTGTGACCGTCGACATCGCAACTCTAGTGAATGACCACTTGTGTTTCAGTCTGCGTTTATTTTGCTCAGAAGGTAAGATCTCATATATATATCAGGATTTAGAAATCTAGAACCTTTATTTATACTCATATACCCTTCATGTAATCGATGAGTAATGTGGAAGCTTGGCACTTGAACTGGGCCTGTGTTGGCTTATATATTTGACATGTGAACTTGAAGTTCCTATGCGACCTCAACCTCGGATTTGGCTTATGTATTAACCTGTCTTGACATTGGTTTTCCATGTGGCTTTGACTTAAGGAATAACATTTATTTATGTCTTTTGTATTGCAGGTTAAAAACAGAGTGACAAAGGAATCTTTGGCGACAAGATAAATGGGAGCTTATGTAAGCCGATTGGGAAAATTGGAGATGTAGACATTTGCCAACACATAAAAAATACCAGGGTATTTTTGATCGCTAACATCTGGCTCCAACTGGGATGAAGACCTCCCTGCGAGGTTTCCAAGAACCTAGTAGTTCCAGTCGCCTTAAGCATTGGGCATGGAGTCATCTGGCCTATACAATTGATCTCTGCAAACCTGTAACATGCTCTGCTTATTCAACAACCAATAATTGAAAAGTCTACTTGCTCGTAGACGAGCTTATTCTTTTCTACTCCTACTTCTAATCAGTAGAGGCAAACTGATCAAGTGAAGTCATTCTTCCAATGAAGCCATATCAGAAACTGGTTTACTGAACCTGTTCTTGGTCTTGACCCGAAAAATAATGGAATGTATAGCCAACAGAAAAGTGGTTGGAACATATGATAAAGCCAACTTTCATCTGACAAAAATACTTTAACACATATGTTGCTCATAGATTCCAAATAATCAACAATAGGGTCATCGAATCCACAAAGAAATACCTCTTTATGTTGTTGTTCCAACTGAAAGATGAAATTCTGCTGGGGCTGCTCGCTCCTCTCACTGATCTCAGTGTTGAATGTAGGTAACTCAGCCTTTGTTGCAAATCTAGAACTGTCACACACTAACTTAAAAATCTGATCATCATCTTTGTCCCCATATCTGCTGTGATTTCCCTTGATCTGTAAATCTGAAATTTGATGGTTGCCTACATTGGTTGTAAGTTCTATTTGACTAATAGGCAGTTGATCCGTATGGTTTGTAATTGGAATAATTAACTTTTTAGACGTACAATATTGAGAAGATGATGAAGCAGAAAAACTTTCATCTTTATCATATAACATAAATTCTTCACAACAATGTTCAGGAAGAAATTCCCAAGAGAAAAACCTTTCGCATCGATGATGAAATGCTGTATGATTTTTTTTTAAAGAAGATATACTAGCAAAAAGTAAAGATCTATACCATTCACGAGCATCACCTTCCAACGAATACATAAACATCTTCATAAGCACATCTTCATCATGAATATTTAACTGAACCATGCATTGATGAAATGTGATGAGATGATATGAAGGCTTGTCTTCTTTCTTTTTTGCAAATCTTGGAAGATGATCTCCCCAAATATCTATAGGAGGAACTAGATGTGGGAAACCAGGAATTGTTGAGAAGTCAAGAGGTGCAAACCTTCAAGCCAAAATAGTTGCAGACTCCTTTGACATTTGAATATTGTGGAGTTGCCACTGAATCTGTCCTTCATGGAGTCTCCAGATAGATGATTACAACCAATAAAATGTCCAAACTTTGTCTATCATCAAAGTTAGATCTATGTCGTCTCCCAGGGAAGTTATCTTCAACTTCATTCTTTTGTTCCCTGGCAATGACACCAATTTGTTATCACTCCAAGAGACTCTTTGAGGTTGTGGGTCAAAGATGCTTGGTAACTTAAGGTAAACTTGTTTTTGTATTTTGTATGTGTGGATCAATGGGATAACTCAATTACAGTATGGTATTCAGACAGTCGAAATGAGAATCAAATGAACCAGTGATCTCAAGGATAAATAATTAGATGATAGCTTTTACGTGGGTGAGAAAACAATGATTATAAACCAAATACAAATGTAGGGTTTAATAAACAATGATAAGAAACTATTAATCAAGTTATGAGCTAACCAATGAGATGACAGTCATTCTGCAACGAAAACAACTTGAATAAGAGTACAAAAGGAAAGATGAGAATCTGGCATTAATAGAGAGAGAAAACTGTGATTTGTATTATCATATGGAAAAGTTTGTTTACAATATAGTATTTTCTGTATCCAAAATCGAACCCTTGGTATGTGAAAAAGATAGGCATTTATAGCCTTTACAACAAATCTCAGATCCTGGAAAACTGGATCTGGATTTCTAAATATAGAAAACATAAAACAAAACTAAATACAATAGGATAACTAAAGATCTAGTTCCTATGAATCAAATTGTCTTCAAAGTTCATTGACATTTGCTCTTTATCATTGATGTGCCTCTGATGTGATGACACATGTCTTCAAAACTGAAAGCTTTCAACAGCTGTGTGTAAAGTCTTAGATAACCATATGAGCTTCTACCTCCTATATCTCCATAAAACCTTGAAACCAAATATTTCATAATTGGTGATTAATTCTTTGATGCCACCTTATCTTTAAATCACCCAAAAATCGCTCTGTTTGAGCTCCAAATCTTCAAATTCCTTCTCTGTGGTTTCACTGGCTATTCCGTCTTGAAATTTTCTAGTTAGTCATTGAAAGCTCTGCTTTTCAACGTCTAACTAGTTATAAATATGCTTCATGTGTCGGTGAAAGCTATGCTTTGGCAAAAAAAGAAAACCTTTCGTGATCGAATCAAATTCATTGTTTGCATCAACGATGCTGCAACACATACAATCGTTGGGAAATTTATGTTCTTGATTTGGCCTGGCGATTATGGATAGTAACGATATTTCCTTGTAGCCCCTTCTCGCAGATGGCTTGGTGCATGTTATTTGATTTATATCTTGGACCTGAGACATTTCATTGTGGTTTCTCACCGTGGTTGAAGCTGTTGAGGACTTCTGCCACACAGATCGAGCACCTGGCAACTTGTACAATTGCTTAGCATCTGGCATAAGGGTTAGGTATATGTACCATGGGGGAAACGCTAGTAGAGAGGCCATTCTCATTTTGTTTGGAAAGATCAACAACAACTAATGTTCCAGGAGCTTTCTTCTCAGATTGTTTGGACACTAAGAATGTTCTCAGGGTCGTAACTCGAAGTTCTTCCAGAGATATGCGAACTGGAGTTGATGAAACCATCCCAGACTTGACAAGTTGCAGGCTCCTATGTGTTGAACTTTTTGTATGTAAATATTTTCTCGACACCATATTCCTTATAAGAAATGATTCAGTATGGCATGTCGCAATCTTTGTCTCAACTAAATTGAAATCATCAAAGGCTCCCATTGAATCATCAATAATATCTCCATGTTTGAGAACAACTATAACACCATCATCCATTTGCTGTGACCGTCGACAGCGCAGCTCTAGTGAACGACCACTTGCGTTTCAGTCTGTGTTTATTTTGCTCAGAAGGTAAGATCTCATATATATATCAGGATTTAGAAATCTAGAACCTTTATTTATACTCATATACCCTTCATGTAATCGATGAGTAATGTGGAATCTTGGCGCTTGAACTGGGTCTGTGTTGGCTTATATATTTGACATGTGAACTTGAAGTTCCTATGCGACCTCAACCTCAGATTTGGCTCGTGTATTGCCCTGTCTTGACATTGGTTTTCCATGTGGCTTTGAATTAATGAATAACATTTTTTTATGTCTTTTATATTGCAGGTTAAAAATAGAGTGTCAAAGGAATGTTTGGCGACAAGATCAATGGGAGATTATGTAAGCCGATTGGGAAAATTGGAGATGTAGACATTTGCCAACACATAAAAAATACCGGGGTATTTTTTTTATCGCTAACAGGAAATATGAAAAGCAATGAGCTATGAGACGTGTTCATCTATCTTCTTCATCTTCTACATATTTAGATGATGATACGTCTAAGGATGCTCTCCCTCCACTTATGCCACCAACTATTTCTATTTCTCCACCCACCAATGTACCCATTAGTCCACCCATCGATGCACCCACAAATCTACTTATTGCACCAGATAAAATTCATATTAATCCACTTATTGATTCTACATACACGATTTTATTGACTCATTTAGATCCTAGAAACCTATTTTAGTGTGTAGAGGAATTATTACTAGTGAAGATATTTATGCCTCTAACTTTGGTTCCATGCCTAGCAATGTTGGTTAACATACATCAGAAGTATGCATGTCAACAATCAAAATACATCGCNTCTCTCTCTCTATATATATATATATTGATTTTGACATATATATATATATATATAGAGAGAGAGAGAGAGATTTATTTTTACATATATCTGATCAAATATGCTTACACACTTGATTAAGTTATTCCTTTAATTCCATGTAAGGGGTGTTAGGGAAGCCTGTGGGATAGGTAATCATGTGTTCTCCAGGATAAATGACNATGTATGTCCCTGACACCCCCCTTACATGGAATTAAAGGAATAACTTAATCAAGTGTGTAAGCATATTTGATCATGATATATGTAAATCCCTCTCTCTCTCTCTCTCTCTATATATATATATATATTGATTTTGACATATATATATATATAGAGAGAGAGAGAGAGAGAGAGATTTATTTTTACATATATCTGATCAAATATGCTTACACACTTGATTAAGTTATTCCTTTAATTCCATGTAAGGGGTGTTAGGGAAGCCTGTGGGATAGGTAATCATGTGTTCTCCAGGATAAATGACAATGAACCTTCATCATAGTGTTGAAAACATGACAGGGGATGGGAAAGAAATGTGGGGAAATTATGGTTTGAGTCCCCCATCCTATTAGAAAATCCTCCCATCATTTTCAAATCTACCTACTCACATGATGAATTATAGCTTATGATGGGTTCTATATTGAAATAGTAATGTTGATTTGGAGGTGCTCCATCAAAAATTCCATTGAACTTGAGGAGGGAAGCTTTGGTTGGAACTTGATGACAGTCCATTGGTTCAATTCGGTATGCCATTGAAGGTTGAAGGACTAGATAATAGAGATGGAAATAAAGAAGAAAAGAGGGACTAAAGAGGAAGAGGGTAAGACTAGACCAGGTTTCCCTCACTCCTGCAGGTGATAGAGGGTAACATGGAAGGAGAAGAAGGTCACAAGAGTGAAAATGGAAGCCATGGAAATAAAAAAATGTTAACACGAGCATTTTGTAGGCCCAGTGAAGGAGGAAGTTGAAAGAATTGAAAAATTTATTAGAGAGAAAAGATAGTAGTTACAGTTGAGGAGATAACAATTGAGCTTATCTGTTGTATACAAGACATGGGGGTATTAAGAAATAAGGAGGTAATATATATAAAAAAAGATAGAGCTATATTGGCTTAACAAATATTTTAATGCTAAGTCCAACAAGGAAAAGGGAATGCATAAATAAAATATTTTGCATAAACTTAACAAGACATATAGAAAAATGAGGCACTAGTCAAGGCATTATGGAGTTTGGAAGCTATGAGTGAGGATAGTGAGAATAAAGAGGGGAAAACTACTACGTTGAGGGAAGAGGAGCATGATGACATATATGGAAGCTAAGGAAGATGATGGATTCAAACTAGAGGGATCGATACCCCCCTTACCTACATCATTATTGCTTCAAGTTCATACTCTAACGATTAGCAAAGGGTATTTTAGGTTACATTGCTTGATGATGTTATCTACTTTTATTATGATAGTATTATTGATAAAGATCTTAGTTAGACGTAGTTTGTTTATATATATATTCTACTATTTTTTGGTTTCTAGATGTTGTGTCACAAGAAGGCCCGATACCCCCCCTACCTACATCACTATTGCTTCCAGCTCATACTTTGATGATTAGCACATGCCATTTTAGGTTACATTACTAGATGATGTTATCTCTTTTTACTATGCTAGTATTGTTGATAAAACCCTTAGTTAGACATAGGTTGTTTATATGTGTGTGTGTGTGTGTGTGTGTGTGTGTGTGTGTGTGTGTGTGTGATACTCTTTTTGGGTTTCTAGATGTTGTGTCACAATGCTCGTATCGGTGTAGACAAACCATAGAGTAGCTCTGATACTTTTTGGAATCACTATAGATGCATTTCCCTTGGAAGCATATCATAGTTTGAATTACTTTGTTAAGCCCTATATATTGAGTTATGACATTTCTATTTTTATATTAGTGTTGTCCTTATTGGTCGGCTAGACCCTTTAATTTTAATTGTACCATTTGACTCCAATGTATACCAAAGAGACCTAGTTTTAGTGAGTATCTCATCTTGTGCATTTGTTATATTGTAAAAGGAGGTTTCCCCCTTGAAGAGGTTTTTCATTCATTCTTCTATCTAATTCTAAAGGTGTGGAGTTACTTACATTTCTATTTTTATGCTATTTAGGTGATTGTTTCCTAACATTTGTTTTTATAACACACAATCCTTGGGTTTAGCTCCTTCAAATGAGTCATATTGGTATTTTAGCTATAATTGTTTTATGAATATTTTAAGGCTATGAAGTTTTTGGGAGCCTAAGGATACATAGTAAAGTACCTATGGTTAAAATTTTAAGCTTTGGTTCCCTATACTTTTAGAGATATAGGCTGTGGAAATTAGTATTTTTTACTAGTTCTAAAATTAATCTCAAACGAGTCATCTTGGAAATTATGCTTATTGTCTAGTCCTAAAACTAGTCTCAAACATATGTTCTTGGTAAAACTGTCATATTTGAAGATAGAAAAGTCAAAATTGAGTGCCACTAGTTCCATTGGAAATAAGATAGATCATAGTATTTTAGGTCCAAATTTTAGAAGTAGATCTGAAAAATTGGACACATGGCAGGCCATACAAGTTCAATCTCATGAAAGGGACACAAACAACAAGTTTTGGGAAAGTTACCATAACATTCTCATGGCACATCGGAATTTGTTCAAACCTATGGAATTATAGAGAAGACATATTAGGCTACTACATATCAAAATTCCACACTCATAGGAGTTGAAATTTCAAAGATACTTCAAGAGAAAGGTCAACCAATAAGACAATATACAAACCAAGGTTTTTAAAGGTACATTAACTTGAAATTAGCACAACTTTTGATTGGAAATTGTGTTTTTGGTGATTCAAAAATTATAATAAAGAGGAAAAAAACGAGTAATATTGTTTTCTCACATGACAAAGGGTTTTGCAAAATTTCTACTTCTTATAAATCTCCATAGAACTCATACATGACACCTGAAAGTGAAGAATTGGGGTACCAGGTGTTGAAACAAAGTTTATTTTTCCTCTCTAAATCCAAATCTCCATTTTCTCTGGTTACAGAGCCACCCTTAGTTCTAAAAAAGGGGTCAAAAGGTCTTTCGGGATTTTTGTGTTTAGGGGTTCGAATATTCACAAAGTATGTTGTCTGATAGCAACTCCAAAGTCCCGGTACCTAAGTCTCGAAAAGGTGTTAACGACCTTTTAAGCCTTTCACATGTTCTTTTTTGGCCATCTCAAACTTAAACAACTTTTCAAGTCCCGACGTGCTTTCACGAAATACTTTTTTAATCATGATTAATTAAGTTTTAAACACACTTAATAGATTGTTAATCAGTCGCAATTCGGGAAATCAAAGAGTTGACCTTGAGTCTCCTTAAACCCCGATTCCCTAAGTCGCAAAGTTCTTAAAAGCTAATGCTATGTTTATTAAGAAGTAAGAAGGTTTAATGATAATAAATCCCATCGTGATTTCGTGATTCAGGATTTCTTGCGTTAAAGAGCCACCGAAGTCTCGATACTCCAGTCCACGAAAAGTAAAGATTAACCTCTAATCACGATTAATTAAAGGGTTAAAACAAGTAGTTAGTGCCTAAATAAATCCCGTCGTGGTTTCACGATTCAGGATTTACTTTTGTCATACCTCTTCGAGACACGATGCTCAAAACTCCGAAACACAAAATCCTGAAAGAATTAAGCACTTAGACATAATTAATCTAATTTTAAAACAAGTGTTAAGGATTGTTAAATAACTTTCCGTGTTTCGCCATTCGGGAGTTCTTGATGACATTCCTTTTGAGATCCCAGTTTTGAATCGCCAATATGTGGCAGTATCTATAATGGATTAATGAAGATATTTTGAACATAGAGTGCGTATCTCCAAGCATACCATCTCCATTTAAGCGTTTAATTTTTATTGCTTGTATCGATACGATAAATTTAAGACAAGTTAAAGGTAAATAAAGGTCTGTTATTTCGAATTTCATTCTTACTTTCAGACTATGAGCGATTTATATTAAGAAGAACTCACACATTTCTTCTCTGCAATAGGTTTTAATTTAGCACAGACACCGTGGCACCCAAAAAAGCGCCTAAGAAGAGTGAAGAGGCAGGTGGAAGCTCAAATCCAAATGGAGATGTGGTATCAGACACTACGCCACATGCTGTGGACACAATAAAATCTTGGAGGCAAATTTTTGAGAGCTTGGACTATGAGATTAGGAATTGCCTCGATGATTTCTGGAATGAAAGGACTGAAAATAAACTCAGAGACATAGCAGAGTCTGAGCTGCACAAAATAGCCACACGGTCGAGACTCATTCCGTATAATGACATGGTATGTTGGGATTTAGAGAAAATCGATGTTCCGACAAGGAGCATTCAAAACATCCAAGGGGTCATCGTCGGATCGTTCAGACCCGAGCACATCCAAGTAATGTACAAACTGCCCCCTACTTCTAAATACATTTATAATGCTGATTTCATAGCGGAATTTCAAAGAAAGGAGTGCATAGAATTCGATCAAACATAATTAAATACTGGTGGGGAATTCCAACAAGATTTAGAGCCGATACCCATGGCAACTATGCCACAACTTTGTTAAACAAATACATGGTTTATATAGCCCTGATGCTATGTAGATGCTTTGAGAGGAAAATCCCTACCCATTTCCCGGCAGAATGGGTGCCACTTCTACATGAAGTAGCCGAGGGTTTCAACTTCAACTGGGGTAAAATTTTATTCGACAATCTAGCTAGTGAGGTTGCAGGGTACCAAACAGAAAAATCAAAGGGCCAACCTGCATATTTTTACATGTCTTCCTATATTATGGATGATATCTGTTACATGACTCCTTTCCCCTTGATGAATTGGAGCTGGAACCTAGCTTGTACGGAGCCCATTCATGTATATCATTCTAAACTATGGGAGGAGAATGTTAAAGACTTCTTTTACGAAATCTGTCACTACGTGGTGATACCTTTGCACCAAATTTTGTATGGTTATGCACCCCCTTGTATTTCAGAGTCAATCGTGGGAAACGTCAAGGAAATTGCAGATTGGTTTATTGAAGAAGGTTTCTCCTATGTCAGGGTTTTCGGATGCTCGATTCCTCCTCATGCCCTTCCGAAATTCCTTCCCGATAGACTGGTGTGTAGGGAGGTGGCCTACCAAATAATAATAGGTGGCATCGACATAGAATTGAAAGCATCCCAAAAGAAGTTCTGGCCACTTTTTCCTGTACAGATTGGGAGGTGTTCACTGCTTAACTTTGGTCATTCCAAGGTTGAAGCCGCAGCACTGGAAGACATCAAATTGGTAGATCTTGAACTCAGAAAACATGAACCTTATCAAATTGGAGGAAATCATCTTATTCATTGCAATATGAATATGTATGAACATGAAGCTTCTCCCTGCGATGACATGTTCAAGGGAGCTAGAACCTATGAGGAAATATTAGACAGAGTTCAGGAATTATCACTCGACCTACAAACCAACTTTTTGACTTTCCAGAATCACATGCGAAGTGGTTTTTCCGAAAATACTACAGGGAGAATCAACAACCCCTCCTCTAGCTCAAGGAAGTATTCCCCCAGGTTTCAGATCAGAGGCTCATGATAAAGATACTGCAGAAGAAAATCCAAAGAAGACTGAAGTGTCTTCACAAAAACCAGAAGCTTCACCATCAAAGAATTCAGGGTATGAAACAAGTTCTAAATCCAAGACTCCTTCAAAGTCAAGTCAAACGATTCCACCTTCATCATCAAATATTCCTGTTGATATCCCTAAAACAACAGGAGAAACTCAATCTTCAGAATTGGGTAGCCCTATTGCATCATTAACTCATATACAATCAACTTTTGGGATTGCCCATCTGCAGGTCATGTACGCAAGTGACCTTACTCCTATATCTAGAGAAGAGATACCCCCTATGACTGGTTTTTCAGTAAGAAGAGGAAGGTAGTATTAAAACAAGAAATTAATCTAAGAGAAGGCACAATGGTGAAGAAACACAGAGTGCTCATAGATGGGAAAAACCTAGAAGAGGAAGACTTCACCACATAAGTAGTAGGCTCTATGGGAGCTTTGGAAACTGCCAATTTATTCTCAATTGACTCTCTGAAAACAAGGCTGAAGCAGTAAAATCAAATGATAGCTCAGTTGCAGGACCAAATAAGGCACACATAAAATAATATTCAAGAGGAGGTAAACCAAAGAGTTGAAAACGCTAGGACTGCTGACAAACATGAAATGCAATTGTTGAAATCTAGTTTAGATGAAGCAAACAAACAGATGCAAATAAGTCAAGTACAGGTTATTCGGTAGGAGGAATTAGTGAGAAAGCTACAGGCTGAGTTGAAGTCTATTGAAGGACAAGTTGTGAATATAAAATCATTTCAAGCCCAAGCACTAGAGGTGCATGAGAAACTTCAAGCAAAACAACAAAACATGCTTTCTAAGATAGAAACCGTTTAAAACTATTTCCTAGAAATAAGCCACTCACTGGATAACATCGCTTTCAAGGAGAAAGAGGCTACAGTAGCTCACGCTACTTTTCAAAAGGCAGTAGCGTTTTTAGCTAGAGAGGAAGTACCAACAATCCTGAAGCTGACTGTAGAAGAACAGATCAGGAGAGATATCATATTAAAAACATGGGAGACCAATATTGTCGAAAGCAGGAAAATGGCAAGAGAAGTTAAGAAAGAATGTGAAGAAGTTTTTGATCAGCTAGATACAAAAACACTAAGCATTGGTGAAGGTGATTGTCCTGGGCTATTAGGACAGATTAATGTTGTGAGGCATCAACTGCATATCAAGGAGAGTTAGAATGAAGCCTAGCTCGAGATCTCAAAATTGAAGCAACTTAACATCGCCCAAATGGATAAGTGGCTAATAAAGCCATATCTACAGTTGCAGTTGACAAAGTTTGAAAAGGTAAAGATTGAAGACAGGATACCCCAAATTCAGAGAAATTTGTATGTGTTTGAAGCAAAGGATACAATAGAACCTTCCAGAATTTTGGCACAGTTTCTTGGTAGGTGTGTTGAGTGTGTTGGGCTGAGTGAAGGAAGCGCTTCAATGAAATGATGAAATAACGCATGTATGCTCATTTTTTTCCAACTATTAGAAAAGAAAAAGTGACCGAGCAAAATGGTTCAAATTCTATATTCTGTAACCGTTAGCACGAAGGAGATTAGGAGACTACCAACCATCTAGGGTTGATGATTTTTGTCACACACCCACTACAACAACCTAGATTTTTCGTCTTTTCTTCGAGGGACATAATCCTCGAATTTCTATGGGGCCTAGCACAGACCATCCCTTCCCTTATCCTCCTCCATGTGATCATTGGCTATGACCACATGCCTTACCAAAAAGGCGCTTCCGGATTTCGCGTTTCGGGATTTTTGTGTGTGATCTCTCCCCGACTCCCTATCCCTTTAGATGTCGAAAYGCCGAAACTTATTCACACTAAACCGACTCATCCACAGAGYGCGTTGGGGGTTCCATATACCGGAATTTCGCGACTTGCGAAGACGAGGGGTCTTGCCCTCTAGTTTCCCGGATGTTGAAACACCGGAACTTATTCACACTAAACCGGCTCATCCAGATCACTCATGGATCAATGACCACGATCACGTCGTGAGTTCGTGCGGCCTTACCCTTGACCACTCCAAGTTGCAAGTCAGGGAAATGCTACCCAACTACCACATGTCATGTGCCGATGGATGGTTCCAAATACTTTGTGACTTTCAGTACTTCGTCGATTCCACTCTCCTGCCTATGCAAGGGTTAAGATCGAAGGTCAATAGAGCTCTGGAATATCCTTGGATCTACGGTCCTGGATCCCATCTCTACTTGCGAAGGCTGAAGGGGTCGAGGTATTAACACCTGTGATCCTCCTCTAGATCCATCGGTCTTGAAAAATCTGGGGTATTTCTGAAAGGATTTCGACCGTTCGTCTACCAAATGATGGGGTATTCTCTTTCGATAATTGGACTCACTATCCCTTTTGAGATTGACTCACGAGATTCAACCTCTCAAGGCTTCGAACTACCATGACTTCGAAACCTGAGAGAACTACTCTTTCTTGTACAAGGTTTCCAGACCCAGGTTGTTTGGACCTTTAGATGATTCTTGGGTAATTATCCCTAGGCTTGGTGACCTGACTGATATGCCTTCCTAATTCGTCGAGCTATGAAATCTGTGACCGGGGTAAAATAAACTCGTGGGTTTTCTATAACGATAGTCTTTTCAAGGAACTCACTCCGACTCTGAAATGTGGGGAAACTCCCTAGAAAAAGGTACCTTCGGGAGATTAAACCAGGACAGAGTGCGAGCCAAGTATATGGGACAATTCTCAAGAGAACAGACTCGTATTCTGAACTTATTCATTCTATACATAAACCGATTATGGTCATATATAAGTATAAGCATGCATCCATTATTCCCAATCAAAACACAAGGCAATCACTTCTATACAGAAACCATTTATGAGCGTATAAACATGAACATGCATCCACGATATTCACCTCAGAATACAAGACATAAACACTTATAAAAAACACCAGGTGTGACGCGATTGCTGAGAGGGGTGCTCGTTTCCACCCAACCGTAGGCTTAGTGACTCCAAACGGATTTACCACTAGCCACCCCGAGCTAGACCACAATGCTTGAGATTCAGTCTCCTACTTCCAGCTCAATGGAAGTCAAGGACGAAGGTTACTCTCCTTCTCCTCTGTTCATAACTCTCTACATTTCTAGAGTTCCTCCCGGTTCTCTTCCGCGATCCCTATTGCGTGTATTCTCTCCTCTGTTCCCCACACTTCCTTTCTTGCCTTTTCTGCAAGATTGCATGTGGCACGAATTCCCCCATCCGTGGTGAGGTCTGAGAGCTTCTACGGATGGGCGGTTCACCCCCATCCCCTCATCAACTCTTGAGGAGCCTCCCCACCTACCATCCTGACGGGTAATTCATTCCAGGGTCAGAGAGTTGCTTTTGGTCTTTGAGCAAGTAAAAACCAGTACGGTATTGGTTCGATGGAAGTTAACGCAACCATTCCAGGTCCCTTCCACCACCTCTCATTATCCATCATGGTCTCTTTTAGCACATCCCCTCCTAGCAGTCATGCAACTCGTATTCATAACATAATTTACATTCATCGACCTTTTATACAAAGGTCCGTCAAATTAAACATTCACATCTTTGAGTTTGCCATAGTTCTTGGCCAATATAGTTATTTTTACAAGCTGGAGGAAGTAGGGTGTTGCAATTCCCTCCCCCTTAAAGAAACATCATCCTCGATGTTCTATCTATCAATATGATGTGTATGTATAGAAGTAAACAAAATCGGATATGCATGTTTCATGGCATCTTCCATTTCCCACGTAGCCTCATCTGGGCCAAAATGTTTCCACTGCACCTTGACCTGTGCAATAGTTCGGTTCCTGAGTAGGGTTTCCTTTCTATCTAGTATGCATTGAGGGTCTGGAAGAAATTCTCCCTTCGGTTCCACCTAAATCTAGACCAGTGAATTATTTGATTAGAATCATGTACATATGATTAGAATCATGTACTCGTGTTCGGGATTTCTGTGTGCGAGCTCTCCCTGGATCCCTGTCCTTTGAGATGTCAAAACGCCGAAACTTATTCACACTAAAATCGACTCATCCACAGAGCGCATCGGGGTTCTGTATACCAGGATTTCACGACTTGCGAAGATGGGGGTTCTTTCCCTCTGGTTTCCCGGATGCCGAAGCGCTGCAGAACTTATTCACAATAAACCGGCTCATCCAGATCACTCATGGATCAATGATCACGATCACGTCGCGATTTCGTGATTCGTGAGTTCTCGTGCGGTCTTACCCTTGACCACTCCAGGTCGCGAGTCAGTGAAATGCTACCCAAATGCCATGTGTCATGTGTCGATGGACGGTTCGAATACTGTGTCATGTGTCGATGGACGGTTCTGAATACTTCGGGACTTTCAGGACTTCGTCAAGTCCACTCTCCTGCCTATGCAAGGGTTAAGATCGATGGTCAATAGAGCTCCGACAGATCCTTGGATCTACGGTCCTGGATCCCATCACTACTTGCAAAGGCTGAAGGGGTCGAGGTATTAACACCTGTGCTCCTCCTCTAGATCCATCGGTCTTGACAAATCTGGAGTATTTCCGAAAGGATTCCGACCATTCATCTACCAAATGATGGGGTATTATCTTTCGATAATTGGACTTGCTATCCTTTCTGAGCTTGATTCACGAGATTCAACCTCTCGGGGCTTCGAACTCCCATGATTTCGAAACCTGAGAGAACTACTCTTTCTTGTACAAGGTTTCCAGACCCAGGTCGTCTGGACCTTCAAATGATTCTTGGGTAATTATCCCTAGGCCTGGTGACCTAACTGAGATGCCTTCCTAATTCACTGAGCTATGAACTCTGTGACTGGGGTAAAGTAAACTCATGGGTTTTCTATAACGGTAGTCTTTTCAAGGAACTCACTCCGACTCTGAAATGTGGGGAAACTCCCCCGGAAAAAGGTGCCTTCCGAAGATTAAACTAGGATAGAGCGCGAGTCAAGTAGATGGGACAATTATCAAGAGAACAGACTCGTATTATGAACTCATTCATTCTATACATAAACCGATTATGGTCATATATAAGTATAAGCATGCATCCATTATTCCCAATCAAAACACAAGACAATCACTTCTATACAGAAACCATTTATGAGCGTATAAACATGAACATGCATCCAGGATATTCAACTCAGAATACAAGACATAAACACTTATCAGAAACACCAGGTGTGACGCGACTACTGAGAGGGGTGCTCGTTTCCACCCAACCATAGGCTCAGTGACTCCAAACGAATTTACCAGTAGCCACCCTTGAGCTAGACCACGATGCTTGAGATTCAGTCTCCTACTTCCAGCTCAACGAAATTCAAGGATGAAGGTTACTCTCCTTCCCCTCTATTCAGAACTTTCTGCATTTCCAGAGTTCCTCCCGGTTCTCTTCCACGATCCCTATCGCGCGTATTCTCTCCTCTGTTCCCCATGCTTCCTTTCTTGCCTTTTCTACAAGATTGCGTGTGGCACGAGTTCCCCCATCCGTGGTCGGGTCTGAGAGCTTCTACGGATGGGCGGTTCACCCCCATCCCCTCATTAACTCTTGAGGAGCCTCCCCACCTACCATCCTGACGGTTAATTCATTCTAGGGTCAGAGAGTTGCTTTTGGTCTTTGAGCAAGTAAAAACCAGTAGGGTATTGGTTCGGTGGAAGTTGACACAACCATTCCAGGTCCCTTCCACCACCTCTCATTAGCCATCGTGGTCTCTTTTAGCACATCCCCTCGCAGTAGTCATGCAACTCGTATTCATAACATAATTTACATTCATCGACCTTTTATACAAAGGTCCGTCAAATTAAACATTCACATCTTTGAGTGTGCCATAGTTCTTGGCCAATATAATTATTTTTACAAGCTGGGGGAAATGGGGTGTTACAATTTTCTTGTATAAATACAATTTTGAAAGTGATACCAAACGGGGCTTTTCCTTGGCAGATTGTAGCAGAGAATTTTTTCATTTGCCAGAATTAATACAAATGCAAGTCGAAGACTCCAGATCATGTCAAGTTTGAGTTATGTGGTCTTGTGTTATTTCATATTTAAACATCATTTCTTATATACCTTTGATGAATTCTTAGCTGCAATTTAGTATAACATCTATTGTGGTGATTGATTCTTTTATTCGTCTAATCGTTTACAATTTTTCCTCTGTATCGGCTATTAGCAGGTACAAGACCCGTGAATCACTTAGATTTCTATATCTTATGCTTCATTAAAGATTTTCTTGTGTATTTTCTTCTTATGTCACAAAGTGAGACTCTCCCTTGGTTGGTGCCTCACATTGTTCCACAACTTTATGTTTTCTTTCATTCCATGCATGGTTTTCAGTTTAACTCAGATACAGGAAACAACCTTTGATTTTGTTACACTATTAATTAAAAAAATTGGAAATTTTTCTTACATAATCTAAAATAGAAACAACAACCTAAAAAACAACAGATCGTTAAAACTCTTTTTCTACATGACTTCCCCTGTTACGAGACAACCCAACATCGAACCCAGTCTTACAGGTCAGACCAGTATCGCTTTAAGTCTTTTCAACATCATCTTAAAAACTACTACCACCCGGGTTGAACTTGAACGTTCATGGGCAGCCATTGAGCAGGACATTAGATGTCTAGGAACAATTGGAAGCTAGACAAGGACAACTCAGAAATAAACCATAGCTCCTTTTCCCTTAAGAGTTGTTTTTCCTTTCTTCATATCATAAACCCTCTTTTTTGGATGCCTAGACTTTATACTTTCAAGCCTTAAGTATAAACTCTGGAACAACACTAGGCATCGCTATTTAGGAACCAATTTAATGAAATAGGTGATATTGTGTTGAAAAAGGTTTATTTGGCACATTTTCAAGAATTACTAAAAAACAAAATGGAGAAAAGATGGAGCAATTACAAAATTCCATGGAAGCCATGCTTTTACATACCCTATATGAGAGGTTCCCTAAAGGTGATATTGTGATGCAAGGAAATCATGAAAAAAGGGAGAACAAAATTGTTGAACCCAGTCACATACGAGGAAGATTTTAATAAATGTGGAGAATATGGAGATTTATTCCTAGAATCATAATTATTCATCACTCCAATATTTGCATCATTAGGGGTTCAACTTGGCACCAAGGAATTACTCAATTCCCAAGATTGATATGAGGAATTTTGATGGTAAAGATCCTATAACATGGATATTCCAGATGAAGCAATTCTTTGATCTACACAAAGTGCTAAACTTTACAAAAGGTAACTCTTGCATCCTTGTATTCAAAACCTAATCAATTTGTTTAGTACCAATGGATTTGTGACCAAAAAAAATATTATGTTGTCTCTTGGCCCTTTTTTATGGATGAATTGATGTCACATTATGGGGATATTGAGAGCAACACATTATTTAGTCAATTGATTAATCTCCGACAAAGAGGTCCAATTATATAGCACATTCAACAATTCCAAAAGGTGAGTCTTAGGGTAAATAAAATTACAGAGGATAATTTGTTAGATCTCTTTATGGGAAATTTAAAGGAGAGCATTCAACATGAGGTGCGACTCTTCGAACCTAAATCCTTGGAGCATGCTTTCAGTATGGCAAGGAAAGTGGAAAGTAAAAATATGGCTACTGGAAGGGTGTCTACTAACAACTATAGAGAACACCATGTTCCCTTTCCTAACCTCACTCAACTTACAAGGTGGATACCTCAACAAGTGGATGAAATAAGATCAGAATGACTATGTTTCATTCGTGACAACAAGTACAATAAGGGGAATGATTGTGGTGAGAGGAAATTATACTACATAGATTGTGAAGAGGAAGAAGATTAACAACTAGAATTGTTGCAAGATCTAGAATTAGAAGAGACTACTCTAACAATATATTCTCATGCATTAGTTGACATCAATACTCCTCAAACTCTCAAGATAGAAGCATATATCAAAAAGAAAAAAGTAACAATGTTGATTGATTTTGGCGGTACCCATAACTTCATTAATTGTGAATTATTTAAACTTCTCAATTGCTTTATATATATAACACCATAGTTTCAAGCAACGATTGTAGATGGAGGCACCATAAATTGTTCAAGGAAGTTCCATAGTATTAATCTCACCGTGGGGGAGTATTTATTGGCTAGTCCAATGGTTTCAATCCAAATGGGTGAACCTGATGTTATATTAGGGATCTAATGGTTACAATCATTAAGAACATTGTCTCTTAATTTTCAAGAAATTTTCATGAGATGTTCTTCGGAAGGCAAGGGAATTGAACTCAAAGGTATCCAAGGGAAACCCTTTAAAGTGATAATCTCTAACATCATGACAAAATTTCTAACAAGGGACACCATGGTGCGATTGCACAATTGTGCTCACTAGATGTTCAAACATCTAGACCCTTTGCTCTCATGGAGCTTCGAAAAGTTATTGAAAATCATTCCAAGGTATTTGGAGATATTCCTAAGGGTCTTCCACCTACTTGAGATCATGACCATGCTATTTATTTGCAACTGGGAAGAGTACCACCTAACATTAGGCCTTAAAGGTACCCATATGCACAAAAGAGTGAGAATGAGTGCATGGTTCAAGAAAGTTAGAGGTTGGCATCATTTAACCTAGCCAAAGTGATTTCTCTTCATGAGTGGTGATGGTTTACAAAAATGAAGGTTTATGGTGTATGTGTCTAGATTATAGAGAGCTCGAAAAAATGAACATTAAAGATAAGTTTCCTATTCCAGTCATTGATGAATTTCAAGGAGAAATTTTCTTTACCAAGTTGGATATTCACTCTAGATATCATGAAATTATAATGAGGCAAGAAGACATCCCAAAAACAACCTTTAGAACACATTAAGGTCGTTATGAGTTTTTGGTGATGTCGCTTGGCCTTACTAATGCACCTAGCACATTTCAGAGCTTGATGAATTCTATTTTCAAACCCTTCCTTAGAAAATTTGTGTTAGTATTTTTTGATGATATACTAATTTATAACAAATCTTGGGAAGATAATGTACAACATGTTGACATGGCCTTAAAACTATTGGAAGAGAAACAACTATATGTGAAGCCTTCCAAGCAATTCTTTGGGGTTCAAGAAGTGGGATATTTGGGTCCTATTGTATCTCATGAAGGTGTCAAAATGGAACTTAACAAAACTAAAACTATGATGGAATGGAAAATTCCCCAAACCTTGAAGAATCATAGAGGTTTGTTAGGATTGATGGGCTATTACTATGAGTTTGTCAATAATTACGGTCAAAGAGCAACACCTCTAAAAATGTTATTAAAAAATGAGGCATTTTATTGGACTCAAGAAGAAACCAAATATTTTGAAAAAAAGGAGGCTATGTGTACAACTCTTGTCTTGGCCACATTTGACTTCACAAAAACCTTTATTGTGGAGTGTGAAGCCTCAACAAATGCCATTGGTGCAGTTTTAATGCAAGAAGGAAGACCCCTTACCTTTGAACGTAGCCAACTTAAAGGAAATAACTTACTCAAACTTATTTATGAAAAGGAAATGTTGGCCACATTACATGCAATGAATAAATGGTGCCCTTACCTAATAGGAAAACACTTCAATGTTAAATTAGATCATGATAGTTTGAGGTACTTATTGGAACAATCATTATCTTCAAAAGAGAAACAAAATTGGGTTACAAAGATGCTATATCAAGACTTTGAAATTATCTACAAAGAAGGAAAACAAAATGCGGTGGTAGTTGCACTTTCAAGGAAATAAGAAGACACATAGGGATTATTATGTGTTATTTCCATTCTGCAATCTGATTGGGTGGAAGAAGCAATGATATAATATAAGTACGATCAGAAGGTATGCAAGAACATTAATCAACTACAAGAGGACCCAAGTGTTGAGGGGTCTGGATTTCCAATTCTCAACAGTAGGGATCAAACCCGAGGACGACGCCCAATTAGACTTCTCACTATTTGGTGTGGAATAATCCTTCAGGTTATTGATCTGACAACCGTTCAATGGGCTTTAACAGTTCTTATTTTTTCTTTTTTATGTTTTCCAATTTTATAAAATAACTATAGAAAGTAAACTAATCTAATGTGTTTAAAATAAATCCATCTTATAGGATAACCTATCAAAACAACTGATGAATATGAAACATATTTTTTGATTCCCTTGGAAGTAATCCCTCTAAGAACTAATTACTGCACAATATTCAGGAATTATAGATAACATAAGGTTGAAATAGATGAAAATAAAATACTTAGAATTAGTTCAAAATATATTTCATAAAAAAGAGATAACTAAGTGTTGGAGTTACTTCACACACACCCAGGATTTATTTTTCCTAAGGTCCTAAGTTTTTTCCTATGTTTATTAGTCATTATTCAGTCTCCTAAAGTTTAGGGGAGAATATTCCACCTGGAGAATATTCTCTTCAGTTGACACTTCAATTTGACTAGTTGAGTTGAGTCTAGATGTTGCATTGGTTTTGTCACCATGAAACATTGGGATCATCACCATGCTAATGCGCATTGGCCTTGGTTTCATCACCAGACTGGAAAATTACCCTTGATTCCTTGATCTACTCCTCACTACACTCTGTTTTAGTCAATTAACTGAAGACTGGTTGACTAGTTAACTCAGCTAGGTGGCAGTTCACTCCCGTAACTGCCTAAGAGACTAGACTAGGTGGTAGTTCACTCCTGTAACTGCTGGTGTGTGTGAAGATCACTCTAGATCACCACTATGGTGCATTGGTTCTCCTCCAGTGCACATTGATTGAGTTATACATAGTATATCATGTGTAAATTATTCATTATTCATTACGGTTAATGAGAATTCTTCCATTATTTATCTCTTGCTTCTTCTTTCTCAATTTATCTCTACAAATGTGTGTGGTATTTTCTAGATAGATCTATTCTGTGTAGGTTCAACACATTTACATGGTATGAGATCCAACATATTTCTAAGCAAAATCTACACCAATTTTTTTGCAGGTACAAAAGATTGAAGACAACGAAAATATGGGTTTCCCAAGAGAATTCATTCTTACACCTTACAATTACTTTGCATGGAAGGAGAAAATAGTCATACATATTCAAACCAGAGGATTGTACAGGTTAACCTTGAATACAGACATAGAACCGACATCAGCCATAGAAAAATCCAAGTATCTAAATCAAATGTATGAAGCATTCAGAACGATTTACAATCTTATTTCTCTCGATCTCCTTTTTCACATATCTTCCTGTAAAACCTGCAATGAAGCCTGGAACACCTTGGGAGGGCTCTCTGGAAAACAAGATGAGATGAGGGGACACATGTTGGAGGTGCAATTTCTCACATTGGATCCAAAAAGCTTTGACAATATCCAATATTTCTTTACAAAATTCAAGGATTTACTTTCGCAACTCAAAGTTTGCGGGGTTGATAAATCTAAGGAGGAGAAACAAATGGTTCTCACCATTCTCTCCAAACTTGGTCCTAAATTTTATGTGTTTGTATCAACATTCTATTCAGTCAAATCCGCCTATGGAGCCACCCGAAAGATGCCTTCTCTTGAGGACTTTATCGAATCTTTGACACAAGAGAAAACCAAGCTCATCAACATGGGAAAAATCAAAGGCCCAAAGGTGCATGCACTTATTGTGCAAGATGGAAGACATCAATATCATAAATCTAAAGATAAATACAAAAGGAAAGCTTAAGCACATCCGAAGAAGGAAGGGTACTCAAAACCCTTCACTGATGCCTCTGGATCTAAAGGTGGAAAGGGAAGGAAAGGGGAGAAATGCGCGTACTGCCATAAAGGATTCCATTTAGAATCTGAATGCATGAAGAAACAAATATATCTAATGACTCAAATACTTCAGCAAAAAAACCTTGGATATCGCATCCCCGAGGGTGCCAAGAAGAAGAAGCCAGAAGATCAGAATCCCAAGAAAGGCAATTCTAGCCACTCCTTGATTGCCATCAACTCCTCTCTCGATGCTTGGATCGTAGATTTAGGAGCATCACATCACATGGATGCCACAAAAGCAGTCTATTCTTCATTGGATGCATGTAAAGTTCCTCTTATTCTGATGGGGGACAACTCTCGAATCTAGGTCACTGACAAAGGAAGGATTGAACTCACCAACGAAAGCTTCGAGAATATGCTGCACGTTCCCAAACTTTCCGTCATTCTTCTCTATGTGTATCGGATGACGAATTCTGACACCGGAAAAAAAATTCATATTCACACCAAATGCACTAGACATATATGACATGAAAACCAATTCCATGGTTTCTACCGGTGAGGTAAATCATCAATATAGATTGTATGCATTTTCTGAATTTATTGAACCATATTCTACTTTACTACTTACCCATACTGATAAAAGTAGTAGGATATGGCACGAAAGGTTCAAACATTTAAATTTAAGATATATGCAACAAATTAGCAAGCAAATATTGGTTGATGGTATACCAAACATCCATTTCTCCAAAGGAGTCTGTGATGGATGTGTTCTTGGAAAACACCCTCAAGAAAAATTCAACAAAGGAAAGACTCAGAGAGCTTCCTCTCCTTTAGATGTGATCCATAGTGACCTCATGGGTCCTTTTCCGCATCCATCTATCAACAAAGTGAGGTTTTTTCTCATTTTTGTTGATGATTTCTCACGTTTCACATGGATTTACTTTCTCAGGCAAAAATCTGAGGTCTTTCAACACCTCAAAGATTTCAAATCCCTGGTTGAGACATAGTCAGGAAAGAAAATCAAAGTCCTCCAAATTGATAATGGGGGAGAGTATGTCAATCATGAGATCCATAATATTTGTCATGAGGTAGGGATTCAGTTGTCGCACACAGTTCCCTATACTCCATAGAAAAATGGAGTTGCTAAGCGGAAAAACAAATCTCTAAAAGAGATGGCATCTTGCATGCTACATGCAAAGTCACTACCACAGAGACTATGGGTCGAAGAACTTAATTGTGAAACATACATCCAAAATAGATCTCCCCATAGATCTGTCAAGGATAAGACCCCCTACGAGGCTTGTAGTGGCCTCAAACCAAAAGTGACCCACTTTCCTATTTTCGGTTCACGTGCATGGGCTCAGATTCCGTCTGAAAAGAGGAAGGCACTCGATCCACAGAGAACTGAGTGTATTTTTGTTGTATACACTGATGGTGTGAAGGGATACAAACTTATTGATCTTTCCTTGGACCATCTCATCATTTAGCGAAGTGTCCAATTCGAGGAAAGTGTCTTGCATATACCTCATTAGCCGCATGCAGACACCTTCACTCTTCCACCTATCCAAGACGATGAGCATGCACATGTCGACTCTTCTTCAGACAAGAGTTCCGAGGACTCAGATGATCCAGATACAGAGTCAGTACAGTAGGATGTAGAGTCAGAGCATCCAAATGCAGATTCAAAGCTAGAGCAGAGGCCCAAGTGGGCATATACTACTCTTTAGGATTTAGGGGATCTTGTTGGTGATCCAGTCTATACTAGGAGGAATCGATCTAATTTCGAGGAGCCTCCTATTGTACTCACTACCACTAAACCATTTCCCTCCAGGCATATTTTCTTGGTTCAGTCTTCAGATCCACAGTCTTATGGCAAGACTATTGGAAATCCCTTTTGGGAATCCGCCATGCAGGAGGAGTACAACTCCCTCCTCGAGAACCAGACTTGGGATCTGGTTCCCCTTCCTTCTAGAAGGAAAACTTTCATATGCAGATGGGTCTACAAGACCAAGAGCACAACAGATGGACAGATTAGCAGATACAAAGCCAGACTTGTTGCCAAAGGCTTTTAGTAGGTGCATGGCATTGACTATGATGAGACCTTTGCTCCAGTAGCGAAGATGGATTCCATACATTTGGCACTTTCCATTGCGACGACCAAGGGATGGGAAGTCCATCAGATGGACGTGAAAAATGCATTTCTTCATGGTGATATCTCTGAGGAGATCTATATGGAGCAGCCCCATGGATTTATGCAGGATTCATCTTTGGTCTGTCTAGTGAAGAAATATCTTTATGGCCTCAAGTAGTCTTTGAGGGCATGGTATGCCAAGATGGACTCCTACCTATTGTCATAGAACTTTGTACGTTGTAAATCAGACCTGGATGTATACATGCTCAGGATGGATGATTCAATTCTACTCTTATTTCTATATGTTGATGATTTACTGATCACCGGTTGCTCGACTTCAACGATTTTTGCAGTCAAGAAGATTCTACATGACAGGTTTTTGATGACAGACATGGGTCCGCCACACTTCTTCCTTGGACTTGAGATCAATCAGGATGAATCAGGCATCAAATTGTCTCAGTCCAAGTATGCATGAGATCTCCTTGAGAGATTTCACATGACAAACTACATGTCTGCTTCGACTCCTTTCTTATCAGGAGTCAAAGTTGAGGATGGAGGGGATACTCCACTGGTTGACAACACACTGTACAAACAACTAGTGGGGAGCTTGTTGTATCTCACACACTCTAGACCAGACCTCTCCTATGCAATTGGTGTAGTTTCCAGGTTCATGCAACAACTGCATGAGCTACATTGGAAGGCTACAAAGCATATCCTTTGATACATACAGGGTACCATCACCTTTGGGATTCATTATGCAACATAATCTACATTAGATATCATCGGGTTTATATGATTATGACTGGGCTAGCGATAGCACTGATCGCAAGTCCACATCTGGTTACTCACTCAGTATTGGTTCCGGGCCTATCTGTTGGTCGAGCAAGAAGCAGGCTACTATTTCTCTTTCTTCAGCCGAGGCAGAGTATAGAGGGGTAGTTAACATAACCATTCAGTCTATGTAGCTGCAACATTTTCTCACCGAGTTGGGAATTTAGTTTCATCGGTCGATCGTCATATGATGTGACAACCAGAGCACTCTAAAGTTTTGTAGAGATCTAGTTCAGAGGCAGCAGACGAAGCACATCGAGATCCACATGCACTACATCCAAGACTTAGTACATGAGGGGATCATTGACCTATAGTTTTTTCCTTCAGTAGAACCGATGACAAACATCTTCAACAAGACCTTCACTGAGTAGAAGTTCCACTCTTTGCGAAGTTGTCTTGGAGTGAAGGACACAGTTTCCTAACAAATGTCAGTTCTTCTTTTTA
>SNQJ01S0005486.1:249890-267498 GCA_010110895.2 Picea sitchensis | reverse complement strand
AGGGGGGGGGGTTCCCATGAGTTTTTCTCTCTTTCCTCACTTTATTTTAGTGTATCTTTTGTATTTGGGTACCTAACATGACCTCGTTGCTGGGACCCATTCTTTATTTTCACCATAGTGATGTCCAGGGGGGGTGTTGGAGTTACTTCACACACACCTAGGATTTATTTTTCCTAAGGTCCTAATGTTTTTCCTACGTTTATTAGTCATTATTTAGTCTCCTAAAGTTTAGGGGAGAATATTCCACCTGGAGAATATTCTCTTCAGTTGACACTTCAGTTTGACTAGTTGAGTTGAGTCTAGATGTTGCATTAGTTTTGTCACCATGCAAAGTTGGAATCATCACCATGCTAATGTGCATTAGCCTTGGTTTCATCACCAGACTAGCGCATTACCCTTGATTCCCTCATCTACTCCTCACTACACTCTGATTCAGTTAGTTAACTGAGGACTGGTTGACTAGTTAACTCAGTTAGGTGGCAGTTCACTCTCGTAACTGCCTGAGAAACTAGACTAGGTGGCAGTTCACTCTTGTAACTGCCCGAGAGACTAGACTAGGTGGAAATTCACTCCCGTAACTGTTGGTGTGTATGCATATCACTCTAGACCACCACTATGGCACATTGGTTCTCCTCCAGTGCACATTGATTAAGTTATACATAGTATATCATGTGTAAATTATTCATTATTCATTACGGTTAATGAGAATTCTTCCATTCTTTCTCTCTTACTTATTCTTTCTCAATTTCTCTCTGCAAATGTGTGTGGTATTTTCTAGCTAGATCTATTATGTGCAGGTTCAACACATTTACACTAAGAAAACATTTACCAAGAATAACAACAATACATTCAGTTATGAAAGCTAACTTAAAAATAATTGAAATTATTACTGGATGACTGAGACATTTAAACAGTTCCACGACAAAGAATAAAGGCACATATATTCCTCACCAAAACCAAATGCCTTGAATCTAAACAAAGTTTCTTGAATTAGCTTTGAAATAGTTCTTAGCTACAATTCTTGCAAAAATTCAACTCTAAATACCTATGCTCCCATTTGAGCTAGGTATTTAGAGTTAAAATACCTTCAAAGATAAGGTATCCAAACTAAACATCAAAAATCCAATTTTTTTTTTCCAACAATCTCAATCTTGCAATATTTATCTTGGACAGATGTAGTCTCCCCATGTCTTTGACATCAATTACAACAATATTTCCAATAATCTCCCCATTTGCCATTGATGGAAACCCTTAGTCAATTATGATACTCCATTTGTCTGCAACTTTCCTTGTGTCTGCAATTCTTCCTCTATCTGCAACTTCTCTCCCTTTGACATCAATGACAAAGGGTTTCTCCCCTTGAGCTTGTACTTCCCTTTACTAACAGTATGAGAGGGATATCACTCCCATACAACATTTTTCTCCTTTGACTTCATCGAGAACGTATACATTGCTCGGGGTTCTATTTTCATTTGTCACTAATATTCATGAACTTGCTTTCCCTATCTCACATCCTTTAGAATCAAATGTGAGGTTGTAACCTTGATCACACATTTGACTTACACTTATAATATTGTGTTTTAACCCTTCAACATACAATACATTATGTGTTTCAGTCTTTCCATTATTATCAGTAACGATATATTTTCCAACTATCCTTGAAGAAGCTTTATCCCCAAAGGTAATGTTGCATCCTTTTTCTTCCTTTAGGATGATAAATTTGTTATGATCCCTTGTCATGTGTTTTGAACATCCTCTATCAATGTACCATTGGCTTCCTTTGTCTTGAGCATACATTGCAAGTCCACATTCTTCCTTCTTTGGTTCTTCTTGTTTCCTTTTCCACACCCTTGTGTATTCTTCTCTATGCTTGGTAAGAACATATTCTTCCATGTTTTGTTTAGGAGACTTTATTATGATACTTCTACAATTATGTGCTATGTGCCCATAGTTATTGCATTTATAAAATTCGGTATCGTAATCAAGTAGAGGAGAAAATGAATTGTAGTTTTTGTTAGCCAACCCGCGAGAACTTTTAGTTTCATTGCTCACATAATCATCCTTTGAGGTCTTGTAAGGATCTCTATTTTTGTTTCACACATGGTCACTTATTGTATAATCTATACAATATATTGCTTTATGATGAAAATTATTGCAAGAAAAACAGTAGCCAAGGAAGAGATTTTGATACCGAGTTGTGAAAGGCCTTCTTGATGGAATAACTCTTCTAAAATCATTCTTGTTGTTCTTGTGAGAAGAATAAAGTTTCTGTTGATAATCATTTCCTTTCCTGTCGATGCTCTCATTGTTGATGGATCCTTTGAGAATGTTAGAATAGTTATTAGTATTTTCTTCATTTTCCTTTTTTGATGGCTTTGTGACCTTAGTGCTTGCATCTCCCTCGAGGGTGTTTTGTTTTTCATCCTAGCCAAGACCTGTCTTGACGAATGGTGAACTTTGAAACTGAGAACATTACTAAGATTTAAATACTCTTTCCAAAATTCAAGCTTCTATTCAAATGATCAATTGTTTTCTCTCATTCCTTTCTTAAGGAAACTACTTCAGCTTCTAGCTACTCGCAATTTTCTTCCTTTTCTTTCAACTGGCTTCTCACCACTTCTTCTATCCTTTTTGCCTCTTCTAATTGATTCTTCAGAATGATAAACGTTTTTTCTATTTCATCAAGATCATGATCCTTCTTTTCATATTTATGCAATTTCTCTTTTTGCTTTTTATTCTTTCCCCTGAGTGTGTCTATTTATTTTAAGGCACTAACAAGTTTTGCTTCAAGATTCACTTCCTCTGAATCTAGATTTTCTTTTTTATCATCCTCATTTTCTTCATCAGTTGGTTTTGTTTCCATGGTTATGGAGACATATTCTTCTTCATCATCATTATCTTCCCTTTCTTTGTATTTGTTAGGTCCTCCTTTTAGCTTTCTCACAAATTGTGCTTCTTCTATCTTTGATTCATAGCTGGAACAATCACCGAATCTCTCTTCATAAATGTTTTGTAACTTGTCCCAAATATGTTTAGCTAATGTACACTACATTACCTTGACAATTTATCAGAATATGATAGGTTGCTCAAGATGGCATCTATGGCTTTTACATTGTGTTCACTTGACTCCTTCCCAACTTCATTTGTATAACATGTTGTGACTAATTCCCATATACCAGACCTAAGGGCCATCAAATATGTATTGATACTTATACTCCATGATGCATAGTTTGTTCCATCGACCAAAAAATATTTGTTTGTAGGGACACTGTAAGACCTCGAGAAAGAAAGATAAGAACGTGCCACACCATCGTGCAGTTGACTAAAACAAAGCCGCAGAACAGACATGCAGACAGGGCGCCTGGTCCAACCAATAAACAAAGGAGAACTTATAGAGGGTGACCTTTGTCGCATTGGGTGCGCAATGTGCCAAGCAGAGCTTGACTAAGGTGTTGTGATACATACATTTTTCCAAACGGTTGGTTGATGATCAGTTGTGGGCATGTCTTGGGCACCCAAACAAAATGAACAAGTCGGCTAGAGGAAAGGAGGGTGCACTTTGGTGAGTCGCTCGACTCACCTAAGGGACGCGTGCACCTTAGACGAAGGTCAGCCAAGATTTAAGTGGAAAAACTTCTAAATGATGCATCGACTCGAAGGCAAGAGACGTGTCGGCTCCAAGGAAAGACATGCGTCGACTCATGAGTTGGGCGCCTATATATGCACAAAGGAGAAGATCATTTGGTATGAGGAAGTTGTGAAGGAAAACGAGTTTTGAACCAAGGAAGGGGGATGGGCGAGCTAACACAAGGGATGGAGGTGCCGCAGAGATGAAGCATGAAGGGGAAGTGACTCACTTTGACTTTTGATTGTGGTAACGAAGGAAGGGCGCAGGGTGACTCGATGAGAGAGGGTATTTTTTGTTTTCACATAGGTTGTTGATGTAAATTGAGTGAAAGCTCCATTATAATATTTCTTTCTGTGGCTCAAGCTCCAGGCTCGCCACACTATTATTCTCATAATAAAAACTTGGGTTTTAGGATGGTCTGGCTGCCCAAATTACTTGCACTTCATTTAACTATGTATTGATGTGTTCTCTTTACTATTGGATGTATTGAGCATGAATGTAATCATAAGACCATTAAATGATAAAAGAAACTAAGTGTAGGCATATTCCAAGACAAGTAAACTAGTGTGGCTTCGCCACCGAGTTGAAAAGTTGCGGTGCCACACGTTTTTGAGGATATTGGATGTCTACAATCCAATTGAGCTCTTCAGTGGTCTAATAGGTGGTATTAGAGCACAATAAAGAGATATAGTCAGTTGGTTGTCAAGTGAGCTCCACCATGATGAGTCAAGAGAGGCTCGACTTAGCAAGGTTGAGATTGTTTGGAGGTTGTTTGTTCTACATAAAAGTGTGAAAGGAGAAGTTGTGAACGTATGATGGTGACAGACCATAGTAGGTTGTGGAAAGTCCAAGGGAGGATGGACTAGGCACTCACCCATAACCTTAGATGAAGTTGAAGTGTGTCCCCTTATAGGTGAGACAAGTTGTACATAAGCACACAAAGTCTACCAGAGGTTGCAGAAAGAAGGGTCCATCGAGTTGCAAAGGTTGTTGTTGTTCATTCGATGAGATACATGAGGCACAACGAGGTTCTTTGGGTAGGAAAAGGATTGGTGCATTGGATGGCCAAGGAAAGGACATGCATCAATTTTGTTTCATGGAAATGATCATTAATGGATAGGTATTTCAATCACTTTGTTGACATAGGTGCTTTCACAATTTTCTACGGGAAGAGTTAGCTAAGGAGCTTGGGATCAAAATCATAGCGAGTAAGACATAAGTGAACTAAACAAATTCTAAGGAAAAGAAGGGAACATGAATTGCCTCATTGATCCATGTACAATTAGATTATTGGAAAGGGCATGCAAACTTTACGGTTTTTCCAAAGGACGACTTTGAAGTCATCTTAGGGAAATGATTCCTTGGAAGGAATAGAGTTGTCCCCGTGCCATGGTTAGACAAGATAGTTATAGTGAGTGAATGAAAGAGGTGGTATGTGCGCACAATCACACGAAAGCCTAAGGGTGGAGTGCATATTGTCTCTTCATTGAGCATGAAGAGAGTGGCATGATGCTTAAGTTCACATGTTTATGTTGCAGTGATTGGGGAGATTGAGGAAGACGATGGAGTGGGGACGCCTATTCCACCAAAAATCACCAAGTTTTTGGATAAGTTTGCGGATAAGATGTCGAATGAGATACCTAAGACTATTTCACCAGAGAGTGTCGTTGACCACTGAATTGAGCTAAAGTCCGGGCTGCAACAACCCGCTAGATCTCCATACCAATTTTCTGGACCTGAGTTGGAATAATTGAGGAGACAGTTAACAAAGTTGATTGATGTAGGCTTCATTTGACCTTCTAGGTCCCCATATGGTTCCCCATTCCTCTTTCAAAATAAGAAGGAAAAAACAAAACTGAGGATGTGCCTTGACTACAAGGCGTTAAACAAGCAAACTATGATGAATAGATATCATTTGCCATTAGATGCATATTGTTTTGATAATCTAGCTAAAGCAAAGGTATTTTCTAAGTTTGACTTGAGACATGGTTATTATCAGGTTTGGATCATGGAGGGAGATGAAGGAAAGACAATAATGGTTACATGATATGGAACTTACGAGTTCCTAGTGATGTCATTCGGTCTATGCAATGCTCCAACCACCTTATGAACGTTGATGAATGACATTCTCATGTCGTTCTTGGACAAGTTTGTGGTGGTGTACTTAGACGATATTGTGGTGTTCAACGAGAGTATGGAGGAGCAAGAAAAACATTTGGAGGCACAGTACACTGAGAATGGCACTATGGGAGATCACTCTCTAGTACCTGGGTTACAATCGAGTAGTATGGCTAAGGGCACAATTGATCCTCCTTAGTTAGTGTGCTGAGAAATTGGATCGAGTGCTACTTTTGGACCTTGGATGTATATCATAGAGCTATAACACTTTACACACCCTCATCCCCAAGACCCGATAACCTGTCTCAGTGAGCTCACCTATGAAGGATACCTATAAACACCCTCACACTTCTCTAGACAATAAATCCACCCAAGAATGCAAATGAATGAAAGAAAACCTAGAAATAAAAAATGAACAAGAATAAATTGTATTCTACTCAAGAGAATGCAAAGTATACAATGAAAATGAGATGCTCATATCATAGCAATGGGTGCGTATATATAGGATTTACCAACCTAGAGACTACAAACACAACCAATATGGGATAAAGTGAAAAATTCACTAAGTAAAGTTAACCTAGTGTGAAGAGAGCTAAAGCAGAGAGCTAGCTAAGAAAGAACTAGATTGTTAAATAACCCTATTCACACTAACACCCCCCCTTAAGTGCAACTTAGGGTAAAATGTAAACAAAGATGCAAAGATGGGTCTCGAATACAAGGCCTAAAAAAATGCATGCGGTTCTTGATGTGTTTGGTCTGTTGATGTTGAATCAGGTTCTTCAAGATCTGGATGGTGCTCTGGTTGTCACAGTGGATGATTGATGGCTTCTAAAAATCGATGCAAAGTTCAATGAGGATATTTTGAAGCCAAATAGTCTCAATGGTGGAATTAACAACCCCTTGATACTCATCCTCGATCAAAGAAAGAGATACTCAACCTCGATCAAAGAAAGAGAAATGGCATGTTTCTTCTTACTCTGAAAATAATGGGATCAAAACCAAGGTGAAAATTGTAGCTAGATGTAGACTCTCGATCATCAAGATCACCATCCCAATCATAATATATGTATCCAATCAAACTTGAACTTGTTCCCACTGCATAATCCCACCGAGTTTAAGTAGTAAATACATTTAGTAAAATTTCTCATAATGAACCCTGTACCTGTGAGTGCCATGTATGTAGTGCAAAATGCATTTAGCAGCCTTCCAGTGAAGCTCATGTGGCTCTGTCACGAGGTCCGAAACAATTCCAACTATAAATGAAATGTTGGGGTTATTATGAGTTAAGTAGATGAGGCTTCCAACAAGCCAACGATATAAAGTTGCATCAATTAGTGGTGTGGAACACTTTTCCTTAAGCTTGACTCCATACAAAAAGAGAGTTAGTGCGAGTTGAAAACCAACCATGTGAAAATGAGTCAGGATATCAAAAACATACTTGGGATACACAAGAGAGATCCTAGATGAGGACTGAGTGATATCAATCCTAAGAAAATAGTGCAAGATACCCAAGTCAACCATGAAAAACCTATCATGCAAAGAAGTTTTGATGCTTGCAAATATGAATGAGGTGCTCCCGATGAAAATCAAGTCATAAACATAGAGAGCTAAGGATATAAGAGAATCCTACTGTCTCAATATGTAGACATTCAGATCTAAGTGGTATCTAGAGAACCCAACTGAGAGAAGAAACGAGTCCATCTTGGCATACAAATATTGTGGGGCCTGCTTGAGACCATAGAGAGACTTCCACAATCTGCAAACCAGTGAATAATCCTTAACAAATCCTTGTGGCTTATCCATGTAAATACATTCATGTATATCCCCATGAATAAATGCACTCTTCACAACCATATGATGTACAACCCAAATTTGAGTTGCAACAATAGCAAGTATCAAGCGAATGGAGTTCATTTTGGCAACACTGGGAACTTGAGAAAAACCTTTAGCCACGAGATGTGCTTTGAACTTTCCAACTAATCCATTTGCTGCAAATTTGGTTCGATAGATCCACTTACACCGAACTGGTTTTATTCCCATAGGAAGTGGAACGAGATCCCAATTTTTGTTTAGAATCAATGAGTTGTACTCTTCCTCCATTATTGAATCCTACTCATCAATACCCGATTCTTCGTGAAAGTACTATGGATTTGAAGTTGTGGTGATGTAAGAATGTGAAATATCTTGATGTTGTGACTAAGTCCTCCGAGTATCAAAAGGATCCCCAACAAGAGTGCATGTATACTCAAGTGTCTGACAATATTAGCGAGGCATGGTAGGAAATGGAGGAGGAGAATCATCATCCTTAGAATCTGAACTCGATGAAGAGGAGGATGAAACCTCATGATCAACTATGTGAGTAGAGGCAGCTGGAGGAAAATCCCCTAAGTCACTATTTGAATCCAATGTGGAGGAAGGAAGATGAGAGGATGAGCCAGGAGAGCTTTTCTCAAATTGTACACTACACTCAATGAAGAGCTCATGTGTCTCAAGATCCAAGAGCTTATATACTTTGACTCCATCGGGGTAACTAACAAAGATGTGAGGCTGAATCTAACGTTCTAAGGCCTTGTGCTTATTCGAAGGAATGTGTTCCCAAGTTGGGGAGCCAACAACTCTAAAGTGCATCACAACAGGTTTCCCACCACACCAAACTTCAAAGGGAGTGATACCCTTCAATTCCTTATGCAAAAATTTATTTTGAATGTGAGTAGCACAATTGATAGTTGTTGCCCAATACTCAGGTGCAAGGGAGAGTGTGTGGATCATGCAGCCAACCATCTCTTCCAGGGACCTAGTTTTCCTCTTTGCCACGCCATTTTTCTAAGGTGTATATGCAAAATATGTTGAAGATCTATCCCTTCAAGAGTGAAACAATGTTCAAAGCGACGGTTCACATATTATTTTCCATTGTTTGTGTGAATAATTTTGATGCACTTCCCAGATCATTTCTTGGTGCGAGCCTTGAACTCCTAGAATCTATAAAAATCTTCTCTTTTATGCAAAAGAAAGTAGACCTAGGTGTATCTAGAAAATTCATCGATAAAATTGAGAAAGTAGCGAGCCTTATTAAAAGACAAGGATGGAAATGGACCTGCCACATCGTTGTGAACTAGCTCGAGGAATTTTGAGTCCCTCCAAGTCTTCCCTTTGTCGAACTTGTCCTCAAGATGCTTTCCCAAGGCACGACCCAAACAAAATCCACCTGATAAACTGATTTGAGGAAGACCTGTGATCATATCCTGTGTATTGAGTTGTTGATGATAGTTGAAGTTGATATGGACAAACCGCTCATGCCATATCTTGATCATAGAATTTGAATGGGTGAGTGAAGCAGTAGAATGAGAATTAGGTATAAAATGAGAGAAAGCATACAGGTGAGACTCATGATCAACCTTAATAACTACAAGAGTTTTATTTTATTCAATATCCCTGATGGTGATAGAATCTAGAGTGAACTCAAATTTTATTCCATTATGGGCAATCTGATAGACGAAGAGAAGGTACTAATGCTAACATCAACAATACCTTTCCCAATGACATCTATAGGAGATTCATCCCCAATTATAATGTGAAGCACCAAACAAGGCTTCAACAAAAAAAATCGTTCTCTAACAGAACTCATGTGATCTGATGCACCCAAGTCAAGAATACACTATTGAGAAAAATATGTAGTAGCAACAAGTTTAGTTGCTTTCCCTTTTCCTAATTTGGAAAGAGGAGTAGAGTATTGTTGTGAAGAAGGTAGATTAATGTTGTTCTTTTTCATAAGATGATTGAGCTCATTGGTATGCTTCTTACGACAATAATGTTCCTCATGACCAACCTTCTTGTAGTAACCACAAGTTGGATTATCCTTCTTTTGAGAATTCCCCTTCGAAGAAGAGGAGTTGGAGTCTGGTTTTGAGGTAGACGATGATTATGCCTGATCTTTCCGCGACTTCATCTTGGACTTCTTTTATTTATATTCAAGTTTCCCTGACTCTTTCTATCCCTTTGGTTGACCATCCAACAAATCCTGAGACTGATATGGCTTAAGGAGACCCATGGAAAGAAGCTTCCCATGTTCATGCATTAAAATTTTTGAAAAGGAAGAAAAAGAAGGCATTGTATATGAAAATCCCATACTCAACCTATGAGCATGAAAGATAGAAACAAATGTAGCATATTCAAGTCCAAGTTTAGAGAGAGTGGTCAAGGAAGTTGTATGTCCTTTATCTCAATGCCACATGATTTACATTGGGCTCTTAGGTCATTAACATTTGTTACATAATCTCGCATGTTGTCAAAAGAATTAGGATCAAGACTCATTAGTTAATTTTCAAGTTGACATCCACTAACTTCATCATTTGTCCCTGGAGAGTTTTTGTTTTTTCCCATGCATCATGTGAATTTGTACATCCATCAAGTTGAAACATTATATCAAGGGAAACTAGACTCCTAAGACAACTAAGAGATTTTTTTTGTTCTATCATTCAGAGTACCTATTCATTGTCATTTGTGGGTTCAATTATCGTTTGTTTAACATAAGTTTTATATCCTTGTTGCATTAATCCATTCTATGCATTTTGATGCCTTGTGTTGTAGTTGTATAGTGTTAGCAATGAAAATTTAAAGTTACCCATTTGTGAAGCAAAAGAGAGCACGAATAGAAACAGATGCACAAGCACAATCACACCAAGAGACCCCCCAAGAAAAATGATTTGGCACTTTGTATTTAGTGCGGCTACAACTGCCACTAGCAAGAGAACATTAAGTGGACTTGACTTCAATGCCTTTACAAATCCTAAAAAAATGAGTATGTGATTAAAATACAATTTTGGCACAATATAAAGTAAAATAAACATCACCACTATGAAGTAAACGAAAAATAATGCACTTTCAAAAAAAGAATCACCTCGATTTGTGGTTGTATGCAAAAGATATGATCCTTCGAAGTTCTGAAAATGAGAACTTTGTAGTGTCATCTGTGAGAATTTGCAAATTCTAGAAAATATGTCCACCAAAATTAGAAATTGTCTGCACTAGTGCGGAGAGCACGAAAAATTATCCCAAATAAATAAATTTGCTCAACAAAATAAGGTTGGAAGCTCGAGACATGAGCCTGCAAAGTTTGTCTTCAAAATGCAACCTGCCAACAGAGAGGGGGTAGGAAATTCAAAATTCTTCTTTTTCCAAATTTAGCGAACTACTGCCAAACTTATGAAAATCTCCAACTGTAGAAACCTCCATATAAATTAGAGAAACTGCCAAATTTAGTGGAACTGACACCAAACTTAGTGAAACCACCAAAATTCACATGTCTCTAAATTGAGTGGAATTGCTGCCAAATGGAAGTGCGAGATGGGGGTTGTACGACTCCCTTGGAAAAACAATTTGCCTCTCCGGACAACTTTTTCCAAAATTGACAAATGGAAAATCGTTCTTAGGGTTTTCAATCCTTCTGAGTGCAATGGAAAGGTTATATTTGACCTAAAATGCTCTGAACTGATGGCTCTCTTTTATATCTGGAAACAGACCTCTGACTTCAAACCCTCACAGATCTGGCCTCTGATGTCTAACTGGGATGAAACAAAATGAAAATATTGCAATCTTAGTTTCTCTGGACTCAATGATGAGCTCAAAATGTCTCCAGGAAGCTCCAAAAAAACCTACATATGGCAAGTCAAAAAGCTAGAAACTAGTGTTTTCTCCACACTTTTTTTATTCTCCAGATCATCGAAGGATGCAAGAGAAGAGCATAATCACGTGCTTCGAAAAAAAAAAACTCTACAGTGATATTTCTAAAAATATTGCTAACTCACAACTGCTCTGATACCATGTAAGATTTGGCTGAAAAGCCACTCCATAATGCAAATGAATGAAGGAAATAAAATATATAAATAAAAAGCGAGCAAGAATAAATGATATTCTACTCAAGCGAATGAAAATAATACAATGAAAATGTGATTCTCATATGAGACTAATGGGTGAGTATATTTAGGATTCACCACCCAAGAGACTAAAAACTCAATCGATGTGGGATAAAGTGAAAAAGTCCCCAAGTAAACTTAACCTAGTGTGAAGAGAGCTGAAGTGGAGAACTAGCAAAGAAAGAACTAGATTGCTAAAGAACCATATTCACACTAACAAGTTGGATATGCAGTTGGATTAGAAGAAGTTGGATAAGAAGTTAGATGAGAATTTCAACAACTTTGAACAAATATTGACTGAAAAGTTGATGGGTATGCCAACTTGGGGTATACCAGAGGAAAACCATTGGACTGCAACGCACATTGAGCCACACCATGAAGAAAATTCTAACTCGGGACTATTTATCTACCAACAAACCTCATCATGTATGCACAACACTAGATCAATGGATAATAACATATGGCACTGTTATCCTAAGGTGGACTTGAATAAGTTTGATGGTCCTGACCCATCAAGATGGATCACCCAAATGGAACATTACTTTGCCCTCCAGGGCATTACTGATGACATGATGGAACTCAGGGTGGGGGTCCTATATCTAGGTCTAAAATGATGGAAACGACGGGAATGGCATAAAAAATAATACATGGGCTATATCGCTTGGAGTCAATTTGTTAAAGATGTCTATGCATGTTTCGAGAAAGACACTCATTATTTGGGGAGGCTTACCAAGTTATGACAAACTAGCTCTGACACAAACTTTATGGACACCTTTGAGAAATTAGCTATCCACGTAGAGAAATTAACATATGATTTCTATAAATAATGTTTCAGTATTGGCCTCAAGGAGGATATTTGAGAACAAGTTAGAATGCAACATCGTACTACATGGTTCGAAGCGACATAGAGGGCCCTAGAGGTAGAGACAATGATCAATGCACAAACAAAAAAACCAACCTTCATTCCCCGCATTCATCCTCCTCGGGGTACTTCCCCAAGCTTAACTCCTACTCATCCCTTGAAATTACAAATGTTGTCTCCAAGTGAAATGGAATATTTCCAAAGACGAGAACTATGCTATAATTGTGATGAAAAATATGCCTTGGGTCATTGGTGTAAAGAATAGAAATTGTCCCAAATTGATATGAGCACTCACACCCTGGCCGAAGAAATAAGTATCAAAGAGACACTAGAGTTACAAGTTGAAAACACTAACACTTAAACTCATGTGTATAAATAACCTCCATTCTCTCATGAAGAGCCACTTATCTCCCTACATGCATTATCGGGAATTTCAACTCCAAAAACCTTGAAACTCATGGGTTACGTCAAGTACCTAAAAGTCATAGTCCTAGTTTATAGTGGAAATACTGACAATTTCATTCAAAAAAGAGTGAAACCCATTGTTATGCACACGTGGTGCCCAACTTTCAAATCATGATCACCAATGGAGCTATGATGAAATGTGGGGAAGATGTGAAAATGTTAGACTCTATATGGGATACTATCAACTCAAAACCCATATATTTTCCATAGATATGGGTGGGTGTGATATAGTATTGGGGGTAGAATGGCTACGTATATTGGGACCAGTCACAATGGATTTCAAAGAACTCTATATGAGTTTCACTAAAGAGGGTCTTTTAAACACCCTTTGAGGGATTTGGACACGCTCTCCTAAAATAGTGAGCTCTCATAGTATGGAGAAATTATTAAAGAAGGGCCACTCTGGCATTATTTCCCAATTTAATTCCATATAGTTTATGGATAACCCAAAACAATAAATCCACCCAGACTTGCAACTAGTCCTTGACAAACATCATCAGGTCTTTGAGACACAAAAGGGTCTACCCCCTTCTCAAGGAGAGCATGACCATGTTATTCCCCCGATTTTAGGAAGTCAACCACCAAATGTATGTCCTTATCACTACCCTTCTACACAAAAGAATGAAATCAAGGCAGGGGTCATACGTCCTAGTAAAAGCCCTTACTCATCACCAGTAGCCATGGTATTAAAAAAGGAAGGCACTTGGCATATGTGTCCTGATTTTTGGGCTCTCAATAAGTTGACAGTCAAGGACAAATTTCCCATCCCCATTGTTAATGATCTCCTTGATGAACTTCTTGGAGCAAAGTTTTTCGCTAAGCTTGATCTACGGTTAGGATACCACTAAATCATGATGAAAGAGGCAAACATCCCAAAGATAGTCTTCAGAACACATGAAGGTCATTATGAGTTTCTAGTGATGCCTTTCAGCCTTTGTAATGCTCCATCCACATTCCAAAGTCTCATGAACAATATTTTCAAACCCTTCCTACACAATTTTGTGCTAGTATTCTTCGATGATATCTTGATCTATAGTAAAACATGGGAATTTCACATAGAGCATGTTGATAAGTCCTTGCAACCCTTGACAGACAACCAATTATTTGTGAAGCGCTCCAAATGTGATTTTGGGGCTCATGAGGTTGAATATTCGGGTCACGTTGTAAGTCAATAGGGCGTACGAGTTGATCCCAAGAAAGTGGTAGCTATGAAAGATTGGCCCCATTCCAAAACGCTGAAAATCTTGAGGGAATTATTAGGACTTATGAGATACTAAAGGAAATTTGTGAAAATTTATGGCAAAATTGTATCTCTCCTAGTTTCACTTCCTAAAAAGAAATCCTTTGTTTGGAGTGAGGTACCAACATAGGCCTTTGCTGCTTTAAAGAATGTCATTTATACTACTCCAATATTAGTAGTACTTGACTTTAATAAGACTTTTTTCTTGGAATGTGATGCCTCAAGGATAGGTTTTGGAGTTGTATTAATACAAGAAGGATGCCCTTTTGCATTCACCAATAAACAATTGTGTGATCGCAATTTGGGAAAACCCACATATGAGAAGAAAATGATGGTTATCCATCATGCAGTGGAGACTTGGCACCCATACCTCATAGGGAGGCATTTTCAGATCAAGACTAACCATCATAGTATGAATTACTTGCTTGAACATCGATTGTCTTCACAAGAGAAACATAAATATGTCACTAGGATGTTGGGGTATGATTATGTGATCATATATAAGAAGGGTAAATAGAATGTTGTGGTCGATACTTTATCAGACAATTTGAGGAAGATAGGTCACTCGTTCCCTTATCATTACGAAGCCTAGGATGGATCGAGGAGGATTGCAAGGAATGGCTAGAAAATGATACTTTAAGGTAACTCATCCAAGGGATTCAGGTAGATCCCAACCCACCTAAAATTTATACATGGCAACAAGATACATTGTGGTATAAAGGGATCATTGTTCTGGAAAAGGATTCATCCCTAAAACAACAAGTCTTAAAGGGGCTACATTCATCATTGATAGCCAATCACTTTGGATTTCATAAAACCTATGAAAGGACTAAGCGTTCATCCTTCTGGGATGACATGAAAACAAATATCCAAGACTTTTTAGCATCCTGTGACACTCGCCAAAGAAACAAGGGAGAGACAGTGAAGATACCGGGGGTATTGCAACCATTACCAATATCAACATGTTAAGATATTTAGACACATAGGATTTATTTCATATCAACTTGGTGTAATGTGTCGTTAGGTAAAATTGTGTTTCTTTAATATACATTTGTAGTTAGGTAATCTAACTATTGGCACCCAAAATTTTGGGTTCAGTTTTGCACGTGTGCACAAACGAAGTTGTGCGTGCGCTTAAGGAAATCTACGAGGAATAACATAGAGAATCAGATTAAGTTTTGTCAATTACACGCCAAGCTTACAGTTTACCAAGTCCATGTCGGTTCGAGTTTTATCAATTGCGTCGTAAATCAAGAAGATACCTGTCAAAATCAAGAAAGGAATCATTAGGAAATCTCCCCGAATTATTACTGCCAACAACATATGAGGACGTGGGACAGCCAGAGGATGAGCTAGATAGGAAGTTAAAATTTCCATTGATACATAAAGTCTACATGGAGCATTGGTAGACACCAAAAGCGTGCGAGGAATTTTTGTCCGGAAAATGAGTGGAGCAAAGAGAAAGAGACAACACTCCCCAACAATGAAAGCTATAAAAGGAAGCACCAATATCATAAACAAGGCTAAATGATTATACTAGTTAGTATTGAGGAAAATAGATTCATTTAGTCTTTAGTATCGAGCTTGTTGTAATAATTTGAATATATTTTTGGGTCTGTATATGTCTCAATGTTGAGAAAAGGTGCACTGCGTAGTATGTTGTAACTCTAAGGCTTTATATAGAGAAGATATTAATTTCTATGGTTGGCATATGTATCTGTCGTGTGCAATGTATATATTTGTTGTGATGGAATGGCTCTAGTAATAAAGATGAAATAGTTCTGATCCATTATGTATGAGTTGAATTTTTTTGTGTGTTGTTTTAATGCTTAGTCTTAATAATCTGTCAAATACAAGTTGCATGGATGCCAATCCTGATGATTTTAGTGTATTTATCCTTCATCCTTGTCACAAGACCTTATGGTCTTTGTGATCCTCTCTGCATCTTGGGTGAGACCTTCCTCGACCTCGGCCAAGGATTGATATGTCAGTGTTCTGGGGTTTTTGTTAGACAGCTCTGGATGAACCCTAGGTCTTAAATCCCCAATGTTAAGAAGGAAGCACACATGCATGGATCAAAATTCCCAACAAATGGTTCCGTTGACGAGACCCAAAAGCCTTGTTGGGAACGATGAATGAAAAAAATGAGGCGACATCCCACTAAAGGAAATTCAAGATTGGGTAGAGGAAAAAGAACATAAGTTTTCCCTATGAGAGACTCAAGGATTGAAAGTGAATGCAAAGTAATGGAAACACATGTATCTTTACTTGGATATGCATGAGCTTTTCTTTGTTGAATTTCCTTGTCTATTGCATGTATGACTAAAAAGGAAAGTTGCTACCAATTCTCTAGTGTGGTTGTTGAAGCAAGTGGCTCGGGATCAAGCCAATCTTAAAGAACTGAAAGTGATGGATAACAAATGGACTCGGGATATCGACTTCTGGTTTGATCGAGTAAAAGAAGGATACATTGTTGAATTCATCATGGAATACACCGACTCGTTCAACAAGGATGAAAGAAAGTTTGCAGAAGGATTGAGAAGGCGAATGCTAGAAGAAATTCCACTTTGGATAAAAATGTTGGTCATGGAGAAAGGGCTAATGCGCATGGATCCCGATTGAATGGCTGAGTAAAATCCCTTAATGTGGGGGGGAGGGGGGGTATGAAAATACAAGGGATAGTTAGAAAAGAGAGAGAATGGGTCCATTGATGAGGATATAGAAATTAGTGAGTTGAAGTGAGATATGGAATGGACCCAGAAGAGTCGAGGAGAAAAAGAGTCGAGAGGTATGCATGAAGAGTTGAGATAAGACAAAGAACAAAAGAGGGAGAGGGAAAATAACTAACCAGGGGTCGGGTACAAGATGAAGAGAAAAGAAACCACACCAGGTGGTAGTGCGAGAGAGAATGTTGTGTCCGAGTGGAGAACAGACGAGGATAGGACCGCAAAGAGGCATGGCATAGAGGAGATGGTGTCCAATAGTGATACTAGTATGGAACTAAGTGATGAAGTCTGAACCCCTTGGTTGTTGCAAGGTGCCAGAACCTTAGAATAAGATGAAGTGCAGAAAAGTAGTGTGATGATAAGAAGAGAGGATGGCGTGTGGAGCAGTAGTGCATTGTTTAAAGAGGGAAATTGAATGCAAAGTGGTAGTGCACAGATTGTATTAAGAGACAAAGCACATATTTGTAGTTTGTAGCTCGGCCCGGGAGATAGAGCGCACATTTGTGGTGCACAGTTAGGACGGTAAGGTAGGGTGAAAAGTGTTGGTGTGCCAAAATAAGAGGAAGATGGAGGCTCCCCTAGTGGTGGGGGATAAAAATTGATAATAATACATGGTCTTGTGCGACTGCAAGTAGATAAGTCTCCCGGTCACCTCGT
>SNQJ01S0005486.1:231113-249109 GCA_010110895.2 Picea sitchensis | reverse complement strand
ATGTCAAGAGATAACTCAAACCAATATAGAAAGTCCTCTCCAAAAGATGCGCCACTCTTCTCCCTCTCTCCTTTTCCGGTAACAGATCAGAACTTGTCTCTCAAACTGAGCAAGTGAGTTGTGTTCAAATGAGGCGCTAGCCTCCTTTATTTATACAAGTTCTGGCATGTGTGAAGTGTCTCTTCATTGGCAGGGCCGACTTCTTAATCTGGGTGGGTAAACCCACCTTTATTATATTTCTGGGTCTTCTTATTAATTGTTGGGGCCGACTTCTTATTCTACCTATTACAATTGTCTATTGACCAATCCGCAAAAGGGGATTTGGTCCTAATACAATTACCAACATGATTAATCCACAATGGGGATTAATCCTATGAATAAAATAACAATAAGAATAAGAATACTCTTTGCAGTTACATTATTTCAACAGGATAGGCTGACGTTCTAAATCCAGGATGTACGTCACCGAGAATGGCTCATTATGGGGTTACTCCCCCATATCTGAGTCTCACTCACCCAACAAAAGGTGACGACTCAGGTAGAGGTAGTCGAAATCGCGATGTGCTTGGAAGCTACACCTGGAGGCAGAGATACATCGGTTGGGTTGGCCTAGGTTCAGTTGCAACTAGCCAACCTAACAATGCAGCTATAAGATATGGAAAGGAATAAAGTCATGCCTGAGCATGTATGTTGTACCATATGTTTCTCTGAGGGCCATCGTCGATATGAGTGCTATGTACTTCCAAATTATGTGGTGACAGGCACACCGAGTCCATTTCCATCTGGATAGTTAGAATGATGCGAGATATGTGGCCATGTGCCACCTCGTTGTCCCACCTTGTAGAAATACCGGATGATGACTCACACTCCATTCTGCGAGTTCTATAAATCCATTAGCCATGATGTCCATAACTATTTCTCACTCTTGTTAATGCAATATAATACCCATGATGTATTCCAGGTACAAGAGGAGAAAAAAAGGTGGTGAGTGCGGTGGTATGGAAAGAGGCAGATACCAAGGAGGTCCCCAAGGTGGAGATGGGCATAGTCGCGGCCGTGAATATGGCGGAGGGGGAGGTAATCCCCCCACATGTTTTAATTTTGGTGAAATTGGTCATGTCTCACGATTTTTTACTAATCCACACATGTTTTTTGCATATTTCTATAACCCTAAGCATGTCAGCGAAGATTGTCCTGACTTACTGAAGAAGTGGGAGGACAAGAATACCAACTGTAACATGGTGCATGCTGAGTTGTGCAAGAACAAGAAGAATACAAAGGAGGTTGACGTCCGGGTAGTAACCCACGGAGGGGTGAAAACAAGAGTAGACTTTGAGCATGGTGAGGACTCAGGTCAAAAGCTAGACTGAGAGATAAGGATGGCATCTCAACCCCCTCCAAAGTTTGATGATGCTCAAAAGAAGAAGTTTCTACGTGACGTGCATAGAGCACTGGAAGAAGAAAGAGAGTGCGAGGAGATACAACACATGAATCAAAAGTCAATCGCAGAGGCCCAGATCTGGAAAATAGTCCAGAGGGTGACACAAAGGTCACTAGAGGAGGCTCAAATCCACAAAGAGATGCAGTGGGTGACATAGAGGTCATTGGAAGAAGCTTGCATGCGTGAGAATTACATCGCATGACGCAAATATCGATAGAGGAATCTTGTAGACATACTGAGCTATGACACATTAAGAAAAATTCATAGAAAGAACAACGCCAGAAGGAGTTGCAATGCGTAGTGCACGTAGAAGTCTTACATGAACTGGGTCGCAAGGAAGAATCTAAAGACCAAGTAAGTTCTTTCTTTTGCTATTGTCTTTCCCTACTGAATGATCCAAAAGTTGCAAGTTAATTCATATGTTAGCTACTTTCATGAAATAACAAGGAGTGGAGGCTACCATATCCTCTCCACTGCCAGAAAGGGATGTATGTCAAGTCAACAAGCAAAAGCGCACTGGCCAAGAATTTAAGATGACAACAGATCTTGGTGGCTATGACATGGATGGAGTCATGTTGGATCTGGGATCCGACGTGGACATTTTGCCGAAGAAATCTTGGAAATTTATGGGTAAGCCTAATTTGGTCTAGTCACTTATTCAACTTCGATTGGCCAATCAGTATAATATCTACCCAATAGGCTATCTGGAGCAAGTAGATTTCAACATAGAAGGAATGAAAACAAATGTCGACTTTGAGGTCATTGAGATTATGGATGAATCTGATCCATATACTGCATTACTGGGTATTGACTGGGCCTTTGACAATAATGTAGTGTTAAACTTGAAGAAGTGGCAGATCTCCTTTGAAATAGACACCACGTGCGTGGGTGCGCCATTGGATTCATATTAGAGAGATAGGTATAATGAGCACGTGGATAAGGATACATGGAGCTACGTCATTGAAAATATTTATAAGATCATAGGGCGCATGGAGGACTACATAAACCCCACCGCAAACAAAGAGTTAAGCTAGATAAGTGTCAATTCGTATGACACAGATTCTAAGGATTCCATGGAGAGGTGGAAAAACAAGCTATATAAAGTATCAACAAGGAGGTGTATGCATATCTCCACAGAAGAGCGCGTGGAAGAATTTGGCTCCTATTAGTAGGATGGGTCAGAGCCGATGGACACATTGATTGCATGGATACAATGCATTCCCGAGTATTAGAGGCCTTGTGCGCTTGGCATATTTCTTATAGGAATTCCTACATGGTGGTGGGTTGCGCACCACCAACCTTTTTGAGAATGGGTAACCGTGGAAGCGTATATGCATGAACGATTCAAAATGAGGGAAATTGTACCTCACATCACATATCTTTGCACAAGAGGATGGTTAGCCAAGAAATGGCATGGGGCACACCGTAAATATTTAAAGCTCCGACGTGATTTCCCACACCCACCCCGTATACCACCAATCACAAAGTTTTTTGTTGAACTAACGTGGAAACCACTTGGACCTATTCATAAACAACTACTCAATTCATAAACCTTGAAGAATCATTTAAAGAAATCCCATCATTTTCCCCCAAACCCATGGAGCAACCATATGAGATAGATACAAGTGTTGATGAGCTCCTTCATCAATGGATACTGCAAGAACTGGAAGGGCCTGATGTTGAGCCCCCAGGGCGATAGTTGATCGAAGGAATAAGTATGGGGCCACGTTGCGACCCAGTAAGGGCCACTACAATAAAATAACCTAAAAATGAAAATCAAGCCGATCTACATAGGAAACATGTACAACACCCCTGCCATATAAGACTCACATATGTGCAACAATGTCCGCACTATTGTTACTAAGTATGAGCTATTGGCGAAAATAGATTTGTGCAGAGGTCATCGGATCATATTTATCAATATAACAAAATGTTCCAGGGATTGTCGATAATATATCATTATACATTCCATTGACAAGAGGACGATTGACCCAATTCCACATTCAATGCAACCATCAATATCATCACTTAGTGGGAATTTCGACATTCTAAGCCTACTAACCAAATGTCATCGAACTTCATTCACACAAGAAGACACGATCGTTGGATAGTCTTCTCGCATCCCTAGAATATGTAAGCATGGTCGACCCTATAACACAAGTACAAAGGATAGGCTCTGATGGCCATTTCACGTGAGTCACAGAAGGGTTTCCTAGAGGATCAACTCATCGAAACGGCAAGGCAATCTACTTTCAACAAATTCTCCAAGATATGGGTATGAAGTCTGTTATTTCACCTCATTCAGCAAGGCATATCCTCAGGATGATGAATCAACATTGGGATCTCTCCAGATACCACACTCCAATGTCATATTATAAATATTTTGGATGAGATTGTTTCGCTAACCCCCTTCCCCCCCCTCTATCTCCACAATATAGAGACCTCACCTCCTGTGAAATTTTTGGATAAATTATGCACGTCTCGTTCCCACTTGTTGTTGCTTGTCACCCATAGTTTCTACTTCCCCCAATTCATTACTATCAGTTCATGTTCCACTCATTCATCTCTCGTATCATGGTTGAGTTTCACAGACATCTTGGGACAAGTGCTTCCCTGCTCGACCAACCCCCTTCAGTACCCACACTATGATTCTTATGCCTCTTAACTCTTTATCAACAATTGTTAGGTAGAACCTCTACTCTATTTAATTATCGGCTTCCCCATTGTTAAGAGTTGACATGCATCATCCCCTTTGTTGATAGGGAGGGGCGTTATCTCCAACCATTTCCATGCATCATCCTCTTTGCTGATACTGAGGGGCCTCCTCTTTCATCAGAGATACACCTCCTCTAGTAGAGAACCTGGGGAAGGAATTTATGTACAAACCCATTTTCGGTCCCCCTCACACATCTTGCCATAGATCCACATCCCTCCTCTAGTGGAACAACCATGGCTACTAGCTTGGCCTGGATGTCCCAAAATAAAAACACAAGCAGAGAATGATAATCTCTCTTACTAGAGCCTCAATTCTCTCTAGTGATCGGTGTTTGTTGGTGGGCCTTAAATAGGTCCCTTATTCTCCTCCATAGACACCAACAAAGGCTCCAAAGGGAGAATCTAGCCACATACACTCCAACTCCATCCTTCACCATGTGACCTGCGTAAGTTATCCATGGACCTGAGTCGAGTTGCAAGTACAACCTGCATTGATGATTTGATATTACTCAAGCCTGGTCGCGAGCACAATTTTTTTTTCCAAACGATGATTTTCTCTTACTCCAGTTGTCTGCCTTCATAACTTACAACAGTTGGCCCGAGGACGAGTCAGATAATAGTGGGGAGGGCATGTTGGCACCCAAATTTTTGGGTTCAGTTTTGCGCACACACATTGATGAAGTTGTGCATGCTCATTCCATAGTTTTTCGCGTGCCTAAGGAAATGTGCGAGGAATAACATAGAGTGTGTGCTAGATTAAGTTTTTCCAGTTGCACGCCAAGATTACAGTCTACCAAGTGCACATCGGTCTGAGTTTTATCAGTTGTACCAGAAATCAAGAAGATTGTTACCATAATCAAGAAAGGAATCATTGAGAAATTTCCTTGAATGATTACTGCCAACAACATATGAGGATGTTGGATGACCATAGGACAAGTTGTCCAGGAAGTTAAGATTTCCATTGATACATAAATTTTATTTGGATCACTGGCAGACACCATAAGCGTGCGAGGTAGTTTTTTCAGGAAAACAAGTGGAGCATAGCAGAAAGAGACAACGCTCCCCAATAGGGAAAGCTATAAAAGGAAGCACTAATATCAGAAACATGGCTAGCTAGTTAGATTAGTTAGTATTAAGGAAAATAGATTCATTAAATCTTCAGTATTGAGCTTGCTTTGAGCCTGTTGTAATGTTGTAATACTTTGAATATATATATATTTTTATTATATGTTTGAGTGGTTAGCAAAGGCACATTGTGTAGTATGTTGTAACTCCGAGGATTTGTATAGAGAAGATATGAAGTTCTACGGTTGTCATATGTATCTATCCCATGCAATGTATATCTCTTTTGTGTTGGAATGGCTCTAGTAATAAATATGTGATTGTCCTGATCCATTATGTGTCTATTATGTATGAGTTGAATATGTGTGTGTATTGTTTTAATGTTTAGTCCTAATAATCTATCAGATATGAGTTGCATGGATGACAATCTTGATGACTTTTCGTGTGTTTATCCTTCATCCTTGTCACAAGACCTTATGGTATCTATGATCCTCTCTACATCTCGGGTGAGACCTTCCTCAGCCTTGGTCGAGGATTGATATGTCAGTGCTTTGAGGTTTTTGTTGGACAAATCTGGATGAACCCTAGGTTTAAACTCTTCGACATTAACAAGGACGCACATAAGCATGGATCAAAATTCCCAACATTAACGGTCATGATATGTTCTCGACATAGAGTGATCTGACAACTCATATTCTCCTCGATCTTAAAGACTACATTGATATGTGGTTTAACACTCGATTGGTCCATAACCTCTATTAAAAGAGCATGGAGGGTTATTTGTCGATGATTGATTATGAAAAACTATCTTGTAAATCTCTCTGTAATATTTTCTTTTGCATTAATAAATTGCTTCAAGTGGTCACATTGGTTGGGGTTGTGGATTGTTCTCCACAGGGATTTTACTATGTAAAAACATCGATGTATTGATATTTTATTTGGTCGTTTGAGTGGTTACTGAAGGTGTTTGTCCTTTGTTGGAGTACATGTGTTTTCGAACATGGTATCAGAGCGCATTTGAAGACACACTCTCCTTGTAGATCGAGATCATGAAACTGTGTTGTTGCATTTATGGTTCTTCCATTTTCGTACATTTCTGGGAAAAGAACACTTTTCCATTACATCCAAAGTGCTCTTTTTAGTTAGGAACACCTTTTGTTTCACTAAAAAAGGTTTATGTTTTCCCAAGATATGGCCATTTCAATGAAATATGGAGGTATAAATCTTGAATACGCCCTTTTAAATTTTTACAAAGATAATATTTTAGTTTTATTTTGGTTTTCTATTTTTATTTCTGGGTTGGTACTCTTTTCGATATGCATATGCCCTTTTCCATGTGCTTTGTGTGACCTTGAAAAATCAGAAACATAGAATAAAGGGTTTTCATGTCTGCGTATGCTCTTTGTCATGTGCTCTGTGTGATTTCGATAAATCAGAAATAGAGGGAAAACTTGCATTTTCCGGGTAAGCTAACCGAGATCTAACCCTTGTTGTCGTTGATAAGAAAAAATTGTTTCTTGTGTGAAAATAGTTTTTTATGAGCACGCTCTCTAAGGCCGCTTTAACAACAACAACAACAACAACAATCCTCCTTCTTAAGAATATAATGTGTTTTGCACTAGATCACTTGGTCAAAAGTTGCTTTATTAAGTAAGAGATCTTGAGTTCAAGTTTATTTTTTGTTACTTTTTTTTTTGAAAAAGTTCATGTATCCATTGTAAAGTGTATTTCACTTAAATTATAAAAATGAATCACTATAAGTAGATTTAATATTTTATTTTAAGTTATTTATTTTGCATGCAACTTTCATTTATAAAGTAACTTCATTGTAAAAGTGATCCTCGCTTATTCTATAAAAGTGGGTCACTTCATATTCAACTTATTTGTAAAAGTGAGGTTATTAGAGGGAGGGGGTATCACCACGTGGACCGAATTCTACTTGCCACGTGGCTCTTTGGCTACCATTTATGCTTCTTCTTTTTTTCCAGAAGAACATAACTTTCACATTCGAAGTCCATTTTTTTTTTAAATAGTCTATTTGTTTGAGATCTTTCCATCCAGACCATCAGTTTCATACTTTTCTACATATTTTAATATGGCATCTCCCAGTGATATTTTGCTTACCAATACCAACTACTACTCGTGGAAATCCCATATGGAAGATGTATTAATAAGTAAAGGATTGTACCGAGTTACCTTGGGAAAAGAAATAGAACTCACTGATGATGAAAAGAAAGTCAAATGGGCTAATAAGAGTGACGAAGCACATGGAATAATCATAATGTCCATCTCTCTTGATTTAAGGTTTCACCTTCAAGGAATTGATGCTCCTGGTGAAGCTTGGACTAATCTTGAAGTTGTGTTAGGTAAACATAATATTATTCAATCCCACCATATAGAAAATTAGTTAATGACTCTAAGTCCTAATTATTTTTCTTGCATTGAATACCATTTATCTAAGTTCAAAACACTTATACTTTTAGGTATATACTGCAAAATAGATTTGAAGGAAGACCAATGCATCTATATTATTCTTTCTAATCTTGGTAGTGCATATTTTGTCTTTGTATCTACCTTTTATGCCACTAGAGATGCTCTAGCGAGTTCCTATAAAGATCATACTCTTCAGTATTTTTGTGATGTTTTGATTAGAGAGCAAGATAAACTTATGCAACTTGGAGTGATCAACATTGCAGGTATCTCCAACAAAGCCTTAGTGGCCTAACAGAAAGATAAACCCAAGAATCTAAAGAAGCAACATCGTTGCCACAACAACAAGCAAAAAAAGGGTCCCCCCTCTCCTCCAACTTCTACTCCTAATGGTGACAAAAGAGAAAAATACAAAAATAATAAGACTGATATACATTGCGACTTTTGTTTGCCCGAAATATGGTTATGTGGACTCCAAATGTTTTAAGAATATGGAAGCTTTGGAAGCGGTGATGAAGAAGCAGAACATCAGTATTGATTCATCTTCTTCTAACTCTTCTTCTTATGAACATGCACTTTCTGCTTCTAGTTTATCCTTCAATGCAACTTCTACTTCTTCTTCTGATGAGTGGATTATTGATTCTCGAGCATCTTATCATATGGCTAAGGATAAAGCCATATTTTATTCTCTCAATGAATGTAACACCAAGAAAATATTTGTTGGTGATGATATATCTCTTAGTGTTGTAGGGTCTGGAACAATTCAGGTAGATGTTGATGGGAGGAATAACAAAATCCCAACTCAAACATTTTTGAATCTCACTAGGTTAGGTGAGATAGGAGGGATTATCACCCTGGGCTTATAGCTTGTCAAAAATCTCAATCAAACCTCAAGAAATAAGTTCTTATATATGTTGCTATTATAAAATATGTATTCTTTTATGTGAAATAATTAAAAAAAAAAAGTTCTTGCAAATGAAATTTATAAAATAGTTGAATAAGTAAATACAAGATAACATAAATATGGAAATTCAACGCACAACAAGTCTCATAAATGAGAAGAAATAAACATATGATTTTATTGATATCATTATGAGTTACAACCAAGCTTCTCTTTACAAACCCTTGCGAGGGTTTGGAACATAATTAGACTTAGAATTTTAAGATGTAATTTGACTCATACATAGACAACTGGTGTCTCAAATAAAAAAGACTATAACTAAAAATTGAACTAGATCAATCCAAGCTACAAGTGCATCGTATTCTTGACTTGACAAAACTAACAGTAATCAACACTGAAATTAAATTTAGAACTTCTAATTAAGAATAAATAAACTTTTAAGATAAATGAATGACCTTTGGAGGATGTCAATAATCAATGATTCATAATCCTTTCTTTGCCACCTTTAGAATAACCCTTATCAAAAATATCTCTTTCTATTTTCTCATGTCTCAATTTGTCCCTTTTCTCCTTCTTTTATGTCTTCAAAAAGTAGTTTGAGTGGTTTAACTTCCTTTTGTTATAAAGATAAATAACTTTAGTTAGGAGAGGACAACTTTATTTTATAACAAGGTTGCATGGCAGCATATACCTGCCGTTATGCAGGTATAATAAAATAATAGTTGTAAAGACAAAGCTATTTTTGACATTATTTTGCGGTTTTTGACATCATTTTGTGGTAAGTATGACTCTAGAAACTTTGGCCAAATATTTGTGTAAGAAGCTTAAGGGAAGATATATTATTCACGAGCATCCAAAGTATTAGTAAAAGTAAAAATGTGATGTATTTTGGAACGGAGGAAGAAAGCTTTATTTATTATTGGCACACAAACCCTAGTGTCTCTTGGATCGAATGATATTGCATGTTGTCTTACTACGTTGCACATTCATATTCCCATATGGATTTCCTTAAAACAAATTTGAAAGGAGGGAAGATAGAAATTATTGTCTATTTAGATTTATTAAATAATAAAAACTAAGAATAAATATATATTTATTTATTTTAGTGGAAAAAACAAAAATATATATTTATATTTATATTATTTTCTTTTAGTGAGCCCCACAACTTTGATTACAATATCCAATATAAAGAAAGACCCATTGGGTTAGAAAGAGACCAACGTTTTATCTTGTTTTACTGGATAAGTCAAACGCTACACCTCTCATGTTTTTAGTTTGCACAACCTGGGTTAAAATAAATTTAGTAGTAACAGTCGGTTGAATAAAAACCAAGTTGTTCACAAAGATGTTTACCTGAGCTGAAGGGTCGGGGGATCCCTCAACAGCTTTCTGGTGACGTGTCAGTTCTGGTAGAAGATGCCACCGCACGGTAAGTATTGAAGCCAATGTCCAAGACGCCATCGCCGTACAAAACTTCACTCAAAAATTTATTAATATTAAATAGTCCGTCCAATGCCGCCACCACCTCTGTAATAAGAGGTTCAAATGATGTACCCAATAGTAATAAAGAAAAATATTTTAAATATTTTAAAAATATAATAAAATTCAATAGTGTAATGTTTAACTTTAGAAAAACGGATAAAATTTATAGTCAAACGGTTGATTAATATGCAATCAAAACAAATCGATTGCTATATACTTGGCACGACAGATATAATAAGGGAAAATAATAAGTAATAATTAATAAGTGGTGTCCCCCTAAGTCTTTTATTCATTTATTTTCAACATTTCCCTTGTAACTCCAAAATTTAATCAAATATCATGCATATATCAACATCATAAAATATATAAAAAACAACAACCAATATGAACATCCCACATCATCAAACACTTGTATCTCCCAAAAATATCATAATGGCATGATATTAAATGTTTTTCAAAATAATAGCATGTGTATGTTGTCCAAAAAATATGCATCAAATGTCAAAGTGAAAATGTCATCATATAAACTTAAATAGATCAAAAATAATATTTTTTGTTTGAAGTTGTCTCCCTTTGTCTACTTCCCTCTAAAAGAGTGTTAGGTACCACATCTATTATAATAAGTAGAAAACAAAAATACTGCAGAAAATACCAGCAGAACAACAAAATGTAGAGAACCACAATACCAAAAATGATACCTTTATTGATAGAAAACAACATTCACTTGCCTCTTCAAGGTAGCAACCTTCAACAAAGAAACAATATATTACAATAATTCTCAAGACAAAGCTTTCTCATGCCTTATACTCCTATTTATACTAAATCTATCTTCAAAAGAACAATATAGAGGAATATATTTCTAGAAGCGGAAGCTTCTATTAAGTCTTCTTACATTAGACATGTTCACATTATTAACTAGGCATTATTTATTAATATCGACCTTTATTACATGTAAAATATATTATTCTACCTACGTGAGGGGTTAGTGAGGTTAGGTACCTAACATTCCCACCCCCTTGAAAAAGAGCCTTGTCCTCAAGGCTTGAGATGTGGAAATTGCTACATAATAGTAGTTGGATTCCAGGTGGCATCTTCTGGTGGAGTATCCTTCCATTAAACTAAAACTTTCTTGATGGTGCGTTGATGGAGACGATGCTTGTGTTGGTCCAATATTGCTTGTGGTTGAAACCAAATGGAACCTTCTGTAGATTTTTAATGACAAAAATCAACGAGCTAATATTTTGTCAAACACTTAGCACCCTAGAGATATCTGTCTTCATAAACTTCCGAAATGCCTCAAACCCACATTCAAAAATTACCATAAGAAGAAATACACATTGCTAAGTAAATATGCAGCAGAAATAAACACAATGGACAACAACCCATAAAACTCAGAAATTTAGGCAAAATCCAGGGAAAACCCCAATGTGGGGAAACCCAACGAGAGAGAGAGAGAGATATTATTATTTAGCTTCAGGAAAGTATAGAACAACAACAAATACACATTTCCAGCCAAGGAAAATACCTCACAGCACCAAAGCAATCCCACTAAATTCTACCTCGATTTTCGTGCCATATCTGTAATGTTGTACGACCCTCCCATAAATCACATCTCCTCGAAAACAGTGTCAATAGTCTACTATATGGATTGTTCCATATGGCCCAGAAATAACAAACAATCTGCCTCAAAAAATATGCCCAAAACTACCTTGATTTCCGTGCCAAATCTGTATTGTTGTACGGACTGTACGGATCCGTACAATACGGCCTCTCATAGCAGAAAAATAACTCAGCCACAAAACAAAAAATCTTTCCTATTTGTGCCCTATCTCCCTTGGAAAAAATGCCCTCTTTGATGCTCACTTTCCTCTCTCAAGCTTACTCAGAGAATCTCTCTTGCTCCTCCTCTCAATGTGTCTTGCACACTACCCAATGCATTCTTTTATAATCTAAAAATGCATTTTCCCTCCAAAGTGTATTTTCACCTTCCCCAACCCTAAATCCAAAGTCCAAGATTAGATCTTGCCTTTTTCAAGATCAAGGGTCATGATCCATTCCCTCCAAAATGAATCACTTAAAATATTAAAGTGATTTCACTTTATTACATAAGTGTTTGATGAAAATAAAGCCACTTTAAAATTAGAAGGTACACTTTATTAAAAAGTCACTTTAATAAAATAACCACTTAAAAAAACTTTATAAAAACTCATTACAAAGTTAAGTGCCTGGTAGTGTAAACATTAAGGTAACATCTGCATACAAGATAAAACATGCGGAGTACCTCCCAAGTAAAAAGCTAACACCTTCTTCATCAAACTCTGGTAGACTGGTCTGGGTATAGCATTTAGTGCCAATCACTTTCTTTAGGCAGGAGACATGAAAAATAGGATGTATCTTAGAGTGACTGGGCAAGGCTAACCGGTAGGCCACTGACCCCACTCCTTTGAGAATAGTATAAGGACCATACATTTTGGGGGTGAGTTTCAGACAATGTTGGGCTTTGAGTGAAGTTTTCTTGTGTGGGTGAAGACGAAGAAACACCTGGTCCCTTTTAGCAAATTGGCATTCAGAATGACCCTGATCTGCCTGTTGCTCCATGCGGTTCTAAGCCATGACCAAATTTTCTTTAAGAGTATGTAGAATGGTCGTGCAAAATTCCATATTGCGGTCAATCTCTTGAACCTTGGAGACACTTGACATGTATGGGATAAATGATGGTGGACTTTGTGCATAAAATGATTCAAAGGGATTCATGCAAGTGGTAGTATGGTAAGAGGTGTTGTACCACCATTCAACGAGGGGTAACCACTGAACCCATTGATTTTGTCCATCTAACGCAAAACACCTCAAATATGTTTCCAAACACTTGTTGACTACTTTAGTTTGGCCATCAATCTGGGGATGATAGGTGGTGTTGAGATGCAATTGGGTTCCTTGGAGCTTGAATAATTCTTGCCATAAATGGCTGGTAAAATTTGGATCATAGTTATAAACAATAGAATGAGGCATGACATGGAGTTTGAAGATATTATCCATAAAAACTTGAGCCATTGTGGAGGCTATGAATAGGTGTTGAAGAGCACATAAATGATCATATTTGGAAAGACGATCCACAACCACCATGATGACTGACTTATTGCTTGATTTATGTAAGCCAACAATGGAATCCATAGAAATCCAACAAAGTGATGGAGGAAAATACGAAAGATATTATTCACGAGGCTTTGAAAAGTGGATGGGGCATTATAAATACCAAAAGGAATGACCAAGAAATCATAATGACCCTCATGAGTGTGAAATGTAGTCTTGGGAATGTCTTTCTCTTTGAGATGTATCTAGTGGTAGCCAGGACGTAGGTCAAGTTTAGTAAAGTATTGAGCTCCATTGAGTTCATCTAGAAGGTCATATATGATAGGAATGGGAAATATATCCTTGATGGTAAGTTTGTTGAGGGCACAAAAATCGGGACACATGCGCCAAGTGCCTTCCTTATTGAGGACCATGATTATAGGGGAAGAATAGGGGTTAGTACTGAGATGGATAACACCTACTTCTAGCAATTCTTGGGCAATTTTCTCAATTTTATTTTTCTAAGAGAAGGGATGATGATAAGGGCGAACATTGGGAGGAATATTGCCTGGGATTAAAGGAATGGAATGTTCATGGTGAACGCGGGAGGGGGGAAGGCCCTGTGGAGTTTGGAAAACAACTTGGTGTTGGGAAAGGATAAATTGTAGGTTGGGGTGCACAAGGGGTGTCTCAATTGCTTGAATGGAATGGAGTTGAGAAATGATACCAGAATGACCTTTTTTGCGTAAATTTTCCATGCGGTGGAAATTGATGATCTCTGGAGAGCCTGTTGTAATGCCTTATAATTTATATTGTTGGCCCTCCTGTTGGAATTGCATGGTTAAATCCTTAAAATCCATGGTGATGGGGCCTAGAGTGTGGAGCCATTCAACACCAAGTATAATGTCTCAACCACCCATGTCAATAGAGATCATGTGAGATTTCAAGTGATACCGACCAATTTGTAGGTGTGCATTTTCAAAACGCCCCCCGCATTTCATGGAACCCCCATTGGAAATCATGATTTGAAAATTGTTGACTGCATGGATATAGCAATTGATCTCTTTGGAAAGATGGCAATGAATGAAATTATGAGTGCTTCCACTGTCAACTAGGATGATGACTTTTCGATGCTTAATGTAGCCAATCAACTTGAGGGTTTGGGGAGCATAAAATCCAATGAGAGCATTCAAAGAAATCAAAGGTTCAACTGCGAGATGATTAGAGGGAAATGTAAGATCATTTGCTTGGGGTGGAACTTCCTTAGGTGAAACCACAACATCTTCATCAGAAACATCCTACGAAATGCCCATAAAGAGTTTTTGTGCTTTACACTTGTGTCGTGGAAAGTATTTCTCATCACAATTATAGCAAAGACCCTTGAGTTGGCATTTAGCCATTTCCACCCGTGTTAATTTTTGGATATTAAGAGCAGTGGCCTGAGAGGCAAGAGTGGGAGGTTTAGAGCAGGGAATAAAAGCGGGTTTTCTACTCTAGGAAAGGATGACTTGTTGTGCCTCCTTAACATGTTTAGTTGCTTCCAACCAAGTCTGGAGGTGAGACATGAGGACTTGGACTCGGATTTCATCCTTGAGGCCACTAATAAAGCATTCCAGGAAGAAGGCATGTGTCATACCCTCCTCTCAGAAATCCAGGTGCTCAAAGGAAGCAATAAAGTATTCCACTATGCCAGACTATTTCAACTTGGTCAGACGACCTAAATGGTAGGTGTCTTTGTGAAAGCATTCATACAACTCAATAAAAAATTGGGTCCAAGCAACATACCCATGGCGTGCATTTTGACGCCATTTCCACAATTGCCATCATTTTGAATCCAAATAGATAACATTGTAACGAAGATTGGTCAACTCATCAATAATGCCATGCAGGGAAAAATAGTGTTCCATCCAAGTGACATAGACTGTTAGATCCAAGCCATCAAATTTGTTCACCTCAACTCTAGGAAGACGAGGGTCATGATGTAGGGAGGTGGAATGAGAATGCGGAGGTTGGTTAGAGTCAACACCTTCAGCATGGAGAGGTGGGTCATAGGAGGAAGGACCCTCAAATTTGTCCATGAATTATTTGAGAGTGGAATTGATTTTGTCAATTTCACCATTGAGTTGTTCCTGGATGTAGTCCACTTTGGCATCAACGAAAGAAATGTTAGAATTTAGTTTCTGATTGGTTTCGTCTTGGTGAGTATGATCCATTTTGGGATGAGGGGTGGGTGCATGGACAAAAAAGTAGATAAGTGATATATACCATTGCGATCAGTGAAACCAGAGAAATCCAATGGAGTAAGTGGGAAATGAGGGTGTCGGGAAGGAGATGGGTCCATGGGAAAAAAGGCTTAAAAATGATAGGTATCATTGCGATCAGGGTGAAGAGGGAAATTTGATGGGATAGGTCCCAAATAAGGCTGTCGGGGAGGGGGGTCAGGTCCACGAAAAAAAAAAAGGCTTAAAAATGTTAGTTACCATTGTGATCAGAGTGAAGAGAGGAATCCAATGGGATATGTCTCGAATAAGGGTGCTAGTGGAACCACCATAGTATTTCTTTTTTTATATACTTCTGCAGAGTTATACTCTAGGCTGAAAAATAATGCAGTGGTGAATGACCCAAATTGTTAGCTGAAAGAAAGTTATGTAGGAATTTCACAACTAGAATGTAGGAGGCAAGGTTGCATGACAATAACTCTCGTCTATTCCTTTTTTGTTATATTTATTTCCTAGGGCTTAGGGTTTACAGGGTTCCTATAAGCAAGGGTTTTCCCTATGCTATTTCTCTTGGATATACGTGCGAGGTCGAACAGTAGTACTCGGCCAAATATCTCAGGGAACCAACTAAACAGGATCAATCATACCCTTAGTCATACTACCCGATTACCAAGGTATTAAAGAGTATATTCTCAAGTGTTGTTCTCGATGTTACTATAGAAATCAGGTGGTCAATCGGTTGATCTAGGGATGGTTTTAGGAGACCTAGGGGACTCTTGATATACATGACAGTACGTGGGAGTGATGATCGTGTACATATTCTGTCTTATGCAGTACTACTCAAAGGGTACCAACAGATGTTACAAAGGTTTCCGATAAGGTGAAACATTGGTTTCTAGACAACGCCATGAAACTATTTGTATTTCTTGTGTGTAGTCTTCCCCACTGCAGTTTTACCCATTGAACGATAGATCTCTATGATTTAAAGACTTTATCAATACACGCCTCTACCCTGAAAAAATTCCCATGGTTTCCATGGAGGAAAGTTCTTTGATACCACTTATTAGGTACCACATAAATTATAATAATCAGAAAACATAAATACTGCAAAAAATACGAGCGGAACAACAAAATGTAGAGAACCACAATACCAAAAATGATACCTTTATTGATAGAAAGTAATGTTCACTTGCCTCTTCGAGGGGGAAACCTCCAGCAGAGCAACACTCTATTACATTAATTCTCAAGAAAAATCTTTCCCATGCCTTCTAGTACTCGTATTTATACTGAATCTATCTTCAAAAAAATAATCTAGAGGAAGATCTTTCTAGAAGTGGAAGCTTCTATTAAGTCTTCTTACATTATACTTGTTCACATTTATTAATATCGACCTTTATTACATGGAAATTATATTATCTATCTACGTGAGGGGTTAGGTCCCTAACAAAGAAAATCTATGTGCTTAAATACTTTTGGATCAACAAACTTATTTTCTTCCACTTTTTCAATTTTAGAGTACATGTCGTTGAAAGTGATTTTTCTTTCATTACTTTCATCCTGAACTTGGGGTTGTTTTGACTGTACTGATGAGGCTTTGGAAAATTCATAGCTTGGGGGAATCTGTAGGTTGTTTTCCTTTGTCTCATTGAGGTTCACTGGGTAAAACTTTATAAATTTTGGGAACTTGGACAGAACAGGCCATAGAAGCAACATAAGCAACACAAATCATGGAGTGCATAAGAGGCGGTGTTGGAAATGGGACATTCGAATAATGGACTATGCCAAAAGGAGGATTCAGAGGAATTTTCTCCCAACCATCATTGGTTGGTTGCATAGGAGGCTCGGGAAAATCAAAAATACTCGGGTGAGGTTGTAGGGGAGGAGCAACAGGTGCTTGAGGTGGATGCAAGGCAGGATGTCCATCAAGGTTCAAGTAACAGGTTTGCACTAGTTGATTGAACTCTTCAGAGTTGGAATCAAAGTGTATTGAGAATCTTGTTCTTTTGTTTCTTCCTTGTTTCCTAAAAACATTAAACACTATTTCTCTCTGACCTTTGTTTCCTCTGTTTCCACTGTGGTTACTGTTGCGACCAAAAAAACTTATCTATATGCATCAATATTCCAATTAATAAATATACAAGACAAAATTTATCAAACATATAATGTTATTTTGATTTCAAATGATTTAGTAATGGCTCTGAAAAGACTAAGCAATCAAGCATGCAAAGGGATAATGAAAGGGAATGAAGGAAAACAGGGAAGGAAAACCATAATTTGATAGATAATCCTCTCTTACTAGTTGTTCAAAACATCTGAACTGTACATTCTTTACCAAACTTCTTCATATGAACGGTCATTAATTTCTTTGAACATAGGGAATGAATGAAAATGAAATAATAAATGATAGGGAAATAATGAAAAGGGATTTATAATTTGTGAAAAATATTATAAGATGACGGGAATGCATGAAGAGTTTCATGTTCATAATCCATAAATAATCGATTAATTGTATTCATAACATGCATTAGTTTCCATCTGAGTAAATTAAATAGCTTGTATATTGTTCACTTCAATACTCATAAACAATTTTCCACAACATTCATGTATGCCTAAAATATTTMTTTTATTCACCCAATACTTCCAAATTAAAACAAACTCCTTGTTAGGGTCCTATAAT
>SNQJ01S0005486.1:200181-231103 GCA_010110895.2 Picea sitchensis | reverse complement strand
GCGCCCCCATCCTCCATACATTAAATTAAACCAACGCACCATATTCCATTCCGGACCCCCCCCGTGAGTTCGACATTTAACGAGGGGGGGTCCGGAATTGTAAATAAAAACCTTGCTAATCTAGATGGCCCGGATTTAGTCCCCGAAATCAACCACCCAGGTTTAATTCCGGACCCCCCTGGGCGGTCTACGTTTAACGAAGGGGGGGTCCGGAATTATCGTTTCCCGCCAAAAAACCATCTTTGCACATTTTTACCATTTTTGCCCATTTTACCTTGTCATCTTCCAGACCGATTTTTGAGCAAACGGAGACGAATTTTAAAAATCCGAGAGAGGTTTTTGGTCAGCACAGGATAAGGAACAAAAACATCTTTCATTTTTTGCAACGGGGTCACGAGCAGACAGAGGCAAAGGCATCTTCGAGGCCTATTTTTCCAGATTTGCCATTTTCCGTTTCAGTCCCGATCTTTCAGGAGCTTTCACGGCCAGCTGGGGACGAATTCGAAAAAACCGAAAGAGGTTTTTGTCCAAAACATGTCCATATACAATAACCTATTTCATTTTTCACCCAAGTGTCATATTTGAAAAGATAATCACGTCTGAACGGACCCCTGTTTCGCAGATAAACGGTCCATTTTTCATGACAGAAAACTCCGAATTTCGTGGGAGTGGAGGCTATTTTGGGCCGAGGCAATTGAACCAACTCTCGGAAATTGTGGAGGAGACCTATACTATTTATTGAGATGATTTTAATGTAAAAAGGTTGGATCTTCACGCCCTGTGGCTATCAAGTTGTAACATTTTTTATGAGATCTGCCATTAATAAAGAAAAGGCACTTTACAGGATTCCTGCGCATGTTTACTGGTGATGTGGTTTCTCAGTTAAATGTTTTCTTTCTCTGTAATCATCTTGTTTTTCTGAAACTAATCTTTAAGAGTAGTGTATGTCTTAGGATTTATCCCCGATACCCTGTTTCCGATTCTAAAGATTTCAATGTTCATCTTCTAAATATCTTCAATTAAGAGATTCTTAAGTGCTTGTTGGTTGGAGTTATTTCCTTATCTTTTCTTCTGATCATCATTTAAATTATTAAAGATCCAGTGAGTGTGTTATCTCGCCTTGTGAAGGATTTCTTCAGTGTTTCTGGTTGTATCTCAGATTTTATTAAATACAGACCCCACGGCCCAATGGAGAAGTTGACTGTCTCAACCAATTCAAAAACACTTTGACAACAAACCCTTGTTCTTCATAACTAGCCTAATATTCCTGCAAACAAAGCTATATTAAACAGAGAGATCCCTCTCTGAGTCTTGGAGGGCTAGATCCAAGACTCGAAGCGATTCTGATGTTGCCTCTGTGATTGCCTTTTCAACCTTGGGCAAATTACAGAGTGCTAACACTCCTCATATATCTCCTTTTGACCAAAGCCAATATCAACGTCATATAAACATTTCTACTAGTAAATCCACTTTAAAAGGTTTATCTTAGCCAATTATATAAACAGGGGGAGTAATTCCATGAAATTTAAATGAGGTGTGTTTTGGGAAACTTAGGAATAGTTTCTGGAAAGTGATACATGATGCGGGGATAATGTCATGTTCATATAAAAGAAAAATAAATAAACTTTTATCCATATATCAGAACTTTAATCCTTTTGCCACATATGCATTGCATTTTTATATTCAAATGCCCAATCAACAATGTTTTCAACCAGTATTTTTCTATGCAATGCAAACCCAACTCTCTAGATCATGAACATTTGAAACCACTACAAAGACTTGTATCAGATTTAGAATTATAACCAAAATAGAATGGCCTTGATATATGCATATCGAATAGGGTGAATGTTGGACTATAACTTTTTACTTTCTAGGCAACTATTAATCTATCGGGTTACCCAAGGGTTCGAACACATTACGGATGAGAACCAACAACTATAGTAAACTTTTAAAATCTCATCAACATTAGCAATGGTTTTAATCCAAGGGAAAATGGATATTTGAATAACCCAAACGAAATAAAGGTTGTAGCATCATAACCATAAAGAGAACTATGGGCGCACGACCTTATCGAAAAATAGAGGAAGTGCCAAGCACGGGTTGTGCATAAACTTTTCACAAACCCAAAACAAAACTAGCCAAAACTATACCATAACCATGAGCTATGAGTCTAAGTATAGATATAATCGTAGCATATATGGTTCTTTTTGCATTGCATGCAACATAATTTATTATATGACCAAAGTTAAAACCCAATGCCATATTTAAATATGTGTTGAAACAAACACTTGCAATCCCAATTTTGAACTGAAATACGAATTGAACACAAAAATGGATTCAAATAATACCCTTGTTGGTTATATAATATTTGCTACAGTGAACAACCCGAATCAAAATAGACTATCCATTATGGGAGTAGGTTCAAAACTCGACCTAGATTGAAACTTGACCCAAAAACAAATATAACAACATGGGTTCAAACAACTATCCATTCTCTTTTAAAACCCACCATCCATTTTTAAATAAATATACAGGAAATGAAAAACGAAAATATTTTTGAGTGAAGAATTTGTTCAACATAGGGTAGTAACAAAACATATATTTTCCTTTGCAAATAGAAACCCTAAAACCATAACTTGAAATATTTCCATTCAAGAGAAAAATTCAAGGAGGAGCCACACACACTCAATACTAGTAAAAAAAAGAGCCATTTCTAACGCATTACTTTGCAAAACACACAAGATATGTTCAATAGACTGGTGAGTACATACCTTGCCTAGGATCTTTGTTATACCAATGTTGGGCCAAGACGGTTGCTGCAACTACCAAGATAAGGGTTTCAAGGTCGAGGTCGAGCTCTGTCCACAGACACATCTGAACGAAATGACCAAAACCAAAAGCAAAATGATGTGGTAAAAGGATTGTGGGAATAAATTCCCACTCCTTGTTATTCAATGCATGGCCAGACCATCACGTCCCCATTCAAAACCAAATACCATATGCTTTCCAACTCAACACTTCATACAATTTGAATAACCCTTAATCATATATACCATATATCATGTTAATTTTCATAGCCTTCTTCCATACATTATGTCAAACTCATAACTTTGTAAATTAATATTACCTTTAATGCATCACCTCAAACACATTCCTTATGACAACCATATCATTGCATAAATCCAAGTTGAATGGGTCAGGTCTCATACCTTCGTATATAACACAACCATATATAACATGTCAATCAAATCATACATCTTGAACAATTATATCACGCGCTATGTCAAATTCAAGGTTTATACCAATTGCCAACACATTATCACCATAGTAGGTTTGTAGGATAGAATAGTAGGTGACAAATTTTTGAGTCAACATATGGCGTCTCCACAGGGTAGTCTATTTCCAATAGACTAAAACTCAGAATTTTTCGTTTTTCCTTTGAAATTTGAAATTATACTTGTTAATTGTTTCTTCTTCTCTAGTAATTCAATGGATTTTTCATCAAAATTTATGATATGCTCTTCAAAAAAACTCATGGAGAGCGGAATAGGAAAGAAGAAGATGGGAAAGAATTGTCACCGTCAAGACTCAACAAGATAATCCGATTGGTTCGGCAAATACTACACAAGTAGTGTTGAACATAAAAAGATAATTCATCCATCTATGTTGTTTGTACTCTTTCATTTTTTTCCAAAACAATTTAATGAAAATTTTGCAATCCAATGAACGTAAATGTAACTTAATTGATCCATCTTTTGACCAAAGTCTCAAAATCAAAACAAAGAAAAGAAAAACCAAAAACCAAAAACCAAAATAAAAATAATAATAAAAAATATTGTACAAACTGAAAATAAAATATATATAAGAACCACCGCAAATGAAAATAAATCAACCATGTTCAACATAGTGTTTCATAAGTGATCCATTAGTCGTGTAAGAAAATAATTGCCCATCTGTGTCTTTTAGTGAATAGGAGTTGTTTTCAACAATAGAGGCAATTATATAAGGACCCAACCATAACTTCTGAAACTTAGAATGCTTACCTTTATCAACATGACAAAAATACCATAATAAAACATTTTCATCAACTACAAAAGTAGTTGATTTTACCCTCTTATCAAAGTATTTCTTAACAATATGTTGCCTCTTTTTAAGATTCTCAAGAGCAAATCTCCTTTGTTCTTCTAAAGCCAACAAAACATGTATCCTTTGACGAATATCAATACAGTTTAACTCTTTTGCATGCTATTCTAATCTGGAGGAAGTTAATTCAAGTTCCACGGGAATTATTACTTATTGGCCATATAATAATTGAAAAGGAGTATGGCCAATACTTGTTTTTTTGGTGGTATGATCTACTCATAATGCATAAGTAAGTAAAGTATGCCACTGGCGAGGTTTATCGTTTATGATCTTCTTGAGAATTTTGACCAAATTCTTATTTGTTGATTCACCTTGCTCCTTTCCTTGTGGATAATATGTAGATGAAGTGAAGTGCTTCACTCCAAGTTTGTTGAGAAATTGGGTCAATTTTCCAGATCTAAATGTTGGTCGATTACCATGAATAATTTCGATTGGAAGATCAAAATGAGAAAATGTATTATATTCTAAAAAGGAGATTACTTGATCATCTTGTGCATGTTTAAGATGAACTACTTCAGTCCACTTTGTAAAGTAGTCCGTTGTAGTCAAGATGAAGATATGAATAGCAGAAGATGAAGGGTTAATAGGTCCAATGAAATCCAGTCCCCATTTAGAAAAAGAAAAGTCAGGTAGAACTAGTTGCAAAGGCATGGCAACAAATTTTTCTTTACCAACAAACTTTTGACATTCCATACAAGCCTGTACAAATTTATATGAATCCCTGAAAATTGGAGGCCAATAATAACCAGTTCTTAGAATTTTGTGAGCAGTGTCTTTGGCAGCAAAATGTCCACCGATGTGAATATTTGAATCTGCTCACCAGTTAATTTCTTTTAAAATCTTTTGGGTTGTTGTATTGTCTAGACAACCTACCAATAGTCCATCGACAGTCATGCAAAAGAGTGATGTGTTCAAGATTGTATATTTAAAAGTCTCAAGTCGAGTCCTTCTACGTTCGTGATATTGAAGATTATCAGGACATATTTCATATTGAAAATACTAGATTATATCACGATACTAGGGATGTGCTGCTAAATCAAGATTTCCATATTCAAACAGAAATAATACAGACAAGGCATCCTCATTATTTTTAGAAGAATGTTTTGGTTCATTGTGCTCAACCAGTGTTGATTAATTGGGTTAGTACTCATTGATGTCAACCCTTGAAGCAAGCCCGATAGCAAATTCTGGTAGCCCCAACAATATGATTAAGGGACTTTAGTTTGATTAATGTATAATGGTATGAAGTTTAATATATTTGCAGGTAAGATTATTCTAGATGGATAGCACATGTCATGCCATTTCCAGTGATATCTAACTCCTCACAGTTAGAGAGTTATGGCATGGTGAAGTGGAGAACCCTCATGAGTTATCTAGAATGTCAAAGAAGTCAAATTAATTCTAGAATCTCCTAGAAGAAGTTGACTAATCAAGTGGGTGAAACTAAGAGTTAATCATGGGTTAAGTTGTTGCAATAAGAAAATAATTAAAAATAATTTAGTTGCAACTGGAAGTGGAGAATTTATGATTTTTAGCAAAGTGAGTTAGAAGTGGACAAGTGGGTAGAAGTGGGTTATCCCTAAAAGAAGGAAAGTGGGTTAGGTTGGTTAGAAGGTAGCCCCTTAAGGAAGCTACATGGAAGTATAAATAAGAGAGAAAGGCTCTCCCATTAGCACCTATTGAATATAATTTAATATATATTCTTTGAAAGGTTATTTGGGCAGGTATTATTGATAGAGAAAAGTGCGGCAGAAAAAACGCAGCAGGAAAAGTGCGGTGGGAAAAGTGCGGAAAAAGAAGTGGGGAAAAAAATGCGGCAGAAAAACCACAACAGAAAAAGTGCGGCAGAAAAATCGTGGTAGAAAAATCGCGACAGAAAAAGTGCAGCAGAAAAATCGCGGCAGCAAAACCTCAGTGGCAGAATGCTACAAGAAGAAAAAATATATGGTTTTCATATGTGTAGTGTTGAATTTATGAATCTGGTTAAGGGTTTTTCTTGTAAATTTGTTGGATGCCCTCTTGGAAGTTTAGGGCTTGTTGTAGATTTGATCTGAGGCAGATCTACAGAAGTTTAGTATTGGTTCATGTTTGAGGGCTTTTGGTTGAGGTATGTTGTTGAAGTTATTGGTACAAATAGAGGTTGTATAACAATGTGGTTCTAGCACATGGTTTGAGGTATAGACTTGTGGTATAGTGTTTGAGGTATATGTGATCAGATCAGATTGGTTGATGAGTATACAGTGACAAGTTTCTCAGTGACAGGTTTGGCAGGACATGTTGTCTACATTTGACATTTATATTTCAGGGCGGTTGGACGAGGCAAGGATAGGTGGTTGTATCCACCTTCTGGTTGTAGTTGGAGAACATAGAGGGTCGTAGCCTCGTTCTGGTTGTAGCCATAGAATTGGGGAGTTATAGATTCCCTCAGATTGTATCCTGGAAATAGGGGGTCGGAGCCTCCTTCCAGTTACAGTTGGAAAACAAAGGAAGTTGGTGCTTCCAATGAATGTAATTATTAAAGATAAATAAGAAAAAAACATTATGTGGTTTTCTTTTGCATTGGGTTTCCACGTAAAAAATATTGGTGTATTATGTATGTGTATGATTGTTCATTTGTTCATGGTTTATTTACTCTCCACGTATTGGATGATAATGTTATATTGATCATAAAGATAAATAACACTTGCATATTGTGGTTAAAAGGATTAAAAATATCTATTACTAATTAACCCCCCTCTCAGTAATCCAACAATTGAAATCGGAGCAGGTTCCTTCACAAATCAGTTTAACCACTGAAAGGTAGATCATGGAGAGAAACAATATGTATAAAAATGGAATACCACAGTTTGATGGATAGAAGTATGCATTCTAGAGTATAAGGATGAAAACATATGTACAGGAACAGGGATTTGATGTTTGGAAATCAATTGTAGATGGATACAAAGAACTAGTTGTTCTGCCAACAAATGACAACATAAATAAACTCGGTCTAAATAATTCAAAATATACAAATGCACTTATGAATGGTCTTTGAGATTCGATATATACCAAAGTTATACATTATATCTCTGGTAAAGAGATTTGGGACAAACTTCAAAATATTTATGAAGGAGATTCAAAAGTCAAAGTAGCAAAGCTTCAAACTTACAGAGGTCAATTCGAACAGCGAAATATGAAGGAAGATGAGAATATTGCAGCTTACTTCTTACGAGTTGATGAAACAATGAATGCAATCATAGGATTGGGAGAATAAATTGAAGAATATGTAATTTTTCAAAAGGTACTAACATATCTTCCAATGAGATTTGATCCTAAAATCTCAACACTAGAAGAAAGAGTAGATCTAGACTCAATAAGCATGGATGAACTACATGGAATCTTAACAGCCTATGAAATGAGAACTGAACAGGAAAATATAGGTATAAAAGAAGCATCATTCAAACCATTCAAAAGGTCAAAGCAAAAAGAAATAAATATAGCAACAACAATGACATCTTGAAAGATGATGAAGAAGTGGCCAACTTTGTCACAAGATTGAAAAAAGGAACAGACGACAGATATAAAGGTAAGCTTCCATAGATTTTTTTTAATTGTGATGGTAATGGTCATTTCACTAACAAATGTCCTCATTGGAAAAAGAAAAGAAATGATGAAGATGACTCAAATAGAAAACAAACATATAAAGGCAAAAGAACCAAAAATAAAGTCTTCAAGAAAATTTTCTACACCAAAGAAGACAACTCCTCATCAGATGAAGATGAAGTCAGTGAAAGTGAGATAGAAAGAGTTATATTCATGGAAATAGAATATTTCGACAAAGAAGACGCCGAAGAAGAATATGAAGAGGTAGAAGTTGACTACTGAGAAGAACTATTGAGTGTTATAGAAATTATAAAAAGAGAAAAGAAGAAAAACAAGAAGCTCCAAGCAGATCTAGACAAGAAAGAAGACACTCAAGAGCTAGAGGAGATGATCACATAATTTAAGGTTCAAATAGAAGAAGATAAAAGAATTGAAGAAGCACTCAAAGAACAGTTAGAAGAAAGAGATAGGATCATTGGAAATTTGGAAGCAGAGATTGTCACATTGAGAAAGGATCTTCAAAAGAAAAATATGCAGAATAGCTCAGAATTTTTGGATGACATTATCAGCAGTCAAATGCCTAATCATGACAAGTTCGGACTTGGATACAATCAGACCGAAAATGGATCGATCTCCAAAACGACAAATCAAGAAACATGTCCAAAAATCTATGCAGAAACAATCAGAGGGGATAAGAAGTTCTACAAGGAAGATCATATGGACACTCCTCCACCAAGAATATTCATATTTAAAAATCAACGACAGTCAGAAATAAACAAGCCTCAGGAAGAAGAAGGATTCAAAATAGTAACTCCTTTCATAAGATATTCAACTCCTAGGTATAAAACTATCTTTTTTGGTTTATGTTATGCATGCAATAATTTTGGACATAAAGTTGTAAATTGTAGAGCTAATAGCAGGAACATAAACAACTTTGAAAGTCATACACAAAATTCTTATCCAAGAAGGCCTAGTGAAACACAGAGAAGAAGCTACAACATATTTGAATCATTGAGCACTGAAGTGGAATGCTACAAGTACAAAAACTTTGGACACATGGACAAAGATTGTAGAATGGAAGTCCCTCCTAGAGAATCATGACATAATAACAACAATCACAGACAAGAATCTCAAAAGAGAACATGGATAAGAAAGAAGAATCAATATAGCAATGAAGAATGCACACTCGCTCTACAAACTAAGCATAAGAAACGTGGTCGTTATGTTGACAGTGGTTTCTCAAAGCACATGACAGGTGATGAAGACAAGTTTCTAACATTGAGAAAGGAAAGAGATGGATTAGTCTCCTTTGGAAATGACGACTCAACTAGAATCATTGGGAAGGGCACAGTCAGAATTGGAAACAAGGATACCAAGGCATAAAATGTTCTACTAGTGGAAGATATGAAACATAATCTTCTAAGTGTAATTCAAATGTGTAACTAAGGTCACAAGCTTATGTTCGATTCACATAAATGTGAGATAAGAAAAGAAGGTTCAGGCAAATTGGTTGCAACAAATGTAAGAACTTCAAGCAACATATATATATTAAGTAAAATTGGAAATGAAAAGTGTTGTCTAGGGAAGGAAGATGAAGTTTGGCTATGGCACAGAAGAATGGGTCACATAAAATTCGATAACGATGTCAAAGTTAGAAAAAAGGAAGCAGTAAGAGAAATGCCCAGATCACAAATCCAACCAACACTTTATGCAAGCATTGTCAATGAGGAAAGAAAACAAAGACCAAGTTCAAATCAAAAGAATACTCAACGAGAAGACCACTTGAAATTGTGCTTACTGATCTAGTTGGACCAACTATAACAAAGGGTTTAAAAGGTGAGAAATACTTTATGTTATTGGTTGATGATTACACAAGAATGACTGCAGTTTGTTTTCTCAAGGATGAGTCAGAAGCATTTGAAAACTTCAAGGTATACAAGGAAATGGTTGAAAATGAAATGTATTCAAAAATCAAATGTTTGAGATCTGATAATGGAGGAGAGTTTACTTCAAAGGAATTTATGGATTTCTACAACAATCATGGTATAAAAAGACAATTCTATGTTGATAGAACACCTCAACAGAATGGGGTCGTCGAAATAAAGAACATGATAGTATAGGAAATGGCTCGAACAATGTTAATGAATTCCAAGTTGACATATTTTTTTGGACACATGTAGTGCATACAATAATTTACATTCAAAACAGAGTAATCTCAAGAACAACGGTGACAAAACTCCTTACGAGTTATGGAAAGGAAGACCATCAAATATGAAGCACTTCAGAGTCTTTGGAAGAAAATGCTACATCAAAAGAGAAGATGGCAGAATGGGAAAGTTTGATTCTCGTGTAGACAAAGACATACTTGTTGGTTACTCAAGTACAAGCAAAGCATACAAATGTTACAATCTAAGGCTCGACAAAGTTGTGGAAAGCATCAATGTAACGGTTGATGAGACAGGTGGATGAAAATTAAAGGAAGAAGAAAAAGAGTCAATGGAATAGGTTTATGAAGAAGAAGTAGAAGGGGAAGATGAAGAAGATCAAATAGAAGTAGAAGAGAAAGAACAACAAGTACCTCAAAAGACACCTAGCAAACAAATACAGAAGAATCATCCGTCATATCATATTATTGGGAACAAAGATGTAGGAGTTGAGACTAGAAGAAGAATTCATTCACCAGAACTAATGCACCTAGCACTCTTATGTTCAATTGAACCAAACAGTTTTGAAGAAGCTAGCAAGGATGAATTATGGATAAAGGCCATGTATGAATAATTGGATCAGATAGAGAAGAATGACATTTGGGAATTGGTTCCAAGACCAAGGTACAAGAATGTGATTGGCACAAAATGGGTCTTCAAAAATAAATTGAATGAAGATGGACAGGTTATCAGGAACAACACTAGATTGGTATGTAAAGGATACGCACAGGTTGAAGGTATCGACTTTGAAGAGACATTTTCCCCAGTTGCCAGAATGGAAGCAATCAGATTGATACTAGCTTATGCATGTTCAAAGAATATTAAAGTGTATCACATTGACGTGAAATCAACTTTTTTGAATGGAGAACTAGAAGAAGAAGTATGCATTGAGCAACCAGAAGGGTTTCAGTTATAAAAAAATGAAGATTATGTTTGTAGATTAAAGAAGGCCTTGTATGGTCTCAAATAGGCCCCCAGAGCATGGTATTCCAGACTAGACAAATACTTACAGCAGCAAGGGTTCAAGAAGGAAATGCATGCAACAACCTCTACATCAAGGTAACTCAAGATAGTATTTTATTAATTTAAGTTTATGTTGATGATATTATTTTTGGAAGTGATGATTACAGGTTGAGCCATAAATTTGCAAAGGATATGCAGAATGAATTTGAAATGTCATTACTTGGAGAACTATCCTTCTTTCTTGGTCTTTAGATATGTCAAAGCAACCAAGGAATTTTTATTTCTCAAAACAACTATATCAGAGAAATGCTAAAGAGGTTCGGAATTGAATATTGCAAACCAGTTAGTACTCCTATGCAAACTGGTTGCAAGTTAAGTAAAGATGATGCTTCAAAGTATATAGATCAGAGGCAGTACATGTCAATGATTTTCAGCTTACTTTATATGATAGCATCCAAAACAGATGTAATGCAGGCAGTTGGACAGGTGGTAAGATTTCAAGTAGCACCAAAGGAATCATATGTTCTAGCAGTAAAGATGATATTCAGATATCTCAAGGGTACATAAGAGTTTGGATTATGGTATCCAAAAGGAAAGGATTTATCACTTATTGCCTACACAGATGTAGATTGGGCAAGTTGCATTGATGACCAACGAAGCACCAGTGGATCAACGTTCTACTTGGGTAAGTGTTTGGTATCTTGGATAAGAAAGAAACAATCATCATTATCATTATCTACAGTCGAAGTAGAGTATATTGCAACAACAACATGTTGTACACAAGTTCTATAGATGAAACAAACTTTGAAAGATATACATGTTGAGTATGATGAGCCCATTCCAATCTATTGTGATAATACAAGCACCATCAGTATCTCAAAGAACCCGGTGATGTGCTCCAAGATGAAGAACATTCCAATCAAGTATCACTTTCTATAGGAACAAGTTGCAGAGAAGAACATCAGAGTTGAATATGTGGGAACAAAAGAACAAGTGGCAGATATCTTTACAAAACCACTTCCAAGGGAAGCCTTTGAGTATCTTTGCCAGATACTCGAAGTAATTTCTACTCCAAAATGAATGATTTTGAATGCTTATCTTATATGTCTTAGATTTACATGAGGAAGCACCATAATGAGGATAGTTCAGGTTGGGGGAGTAGTTTCAGGAAGATTTCAGTTAGGGGGAGCATCCCCAAGGATAGTTCAGTTAGGGGGAGTGGCCTCGGACGAGAAGTTACCTTTGCCAGTGATTTCAAAGAGGGAGAGATTTATTAGATGTAGGATAGAGATTTATATGCTTTGAGAGAGAGCACAGAGGCATGGTTCCAGAGGGAGAGATGGTCACAGGGGGAGCATGAGCGATATGACATTAGTATTGCATCAGAGTGTTGCCATCAATGATAAAGGGGGAGATTGTTTATTAATTGGGTTGGTTGTCATTGATGTCAACCCTCGAAGAAAGTCTAGTAGCAAATTTTGGTAGTCCCAACAATATGATTAAGGGACTTCAGTTTGATTGATGTATAATGGTATGAATTTTAATGTATTTGCAGGTAAGACTATTCTAGATGAATAGTACATGTTCCATTTTCGATGATATGTAGAACGTCACATAACTCCTCATGGTTAGAGAGTTGTGGCCTGGTGAAGTGGAGAACCCTCATCAGTTATCTAGAAGGTCAAAGAAGAAGTTGACTAGTCAAGTGGGTGAAACTAGGAGTTAATCATGGGTTAAGTTGTTGCAATAAGAAAATAATTAAAAATAATTTAGTTGCAACTAGAAGTGGAGAATTTACTATTTGTAGCAAAGTGAATTAGAAGTGAACAAGTGGTTAGAAGTGGGTTAGCCGTAAAAGAAGAAAAGTGGGTTAAGTTGGTTAGAAGGTAACCCCTTGAGGAAGCTACATGGAAGTATAAATAAGAGAGAAAGGATCTCTCATTAGCACCTATTGAATATCATTGAATATCTATTTTGTGAAAGGTTATTTGGGCAGGTATTATTGATAGAGAAAAGTGGGGTAGGAAAAGTGCAGCAAAAAAAGTGTTGCAGAAAAATCACGGCAGGAAACCTGCGGTAGAAAAAGTGTGGCAGGAAAAGTGCGGTAAAATAAGTGTGGCAGAGAAATCGCGGTAGGAAAAGTGTGGTAGAAAAAGTGCGAAAAAAAAATTGCAGCAGGAAAAGTGCGGCATAAAAATCGCGGAAGAAAAACCACGGCAAAAAAAGTACACCAGAAAAATCAAGGTAGAAAAATCATGGCAGTAGATTCACAACAAAAAAACTATGGCAGCAGAATGCTACAAGAAGAAAAAAGGTATGGTTTTCATATGTGTAGTGTTGAATTTATGAATCTGGTTAAGGGCTTGCCTTGTGAATCTGTTGGATGACCTCTTGGAAGTTTAGGGCTTGTTGTAGAGTTGATCTGAGGCAAATCCACTGAAGTTTAGTATTGGTTCATGTTTGAGGGATTTTGGTTGAGGTATGTTGATGAAGTTATTGGTACAAATAGAGGTTGTATATCAGTGAGGTTCTAGCACGTGGTTTGAGGTACAGACTTGTGGTATAGTGTTTGAGGTATATGTGATCAGATCAGATTGGCTGATGAGTATATAGTGACATGTTTCTCAGTGACAAATTTGAGAGGACAGGTTGTCTACATTTGGCATTTATATTTCAGGGCGGTTGGATGGAGCAAGGATAGGTGGTTATAGCCACCTTATGTTGTAGCTGAAGAACATAGGGGGTTGTAGCCTCCTTCTGGTTGTATCTAGAGAATTGGGGAGTTGGAGCTTCCCTCAGATTGTAGCCTAGAAATAGGGGGTCAGAACCTCCTTCCAGTTGCAGCTGGAAAACAAAGGAAGCTGGTGCTTTCAATGAATGTAATTCTTAAAGACAAATAAGAAAAAACATTATGTGGTTTTCTCGCGCATTGTGTTTCCACGTAAAAAATACTGGTGTATTGTGTATGTGTATGATTGTTCATTTCTTCATGGTTTATTTACTCTGCACTTATTGGATGATAATGCTATATTGGTCATAAAGATAAATAACACTTGCATACAGTGGTTAAAAGGATTAAAAATATATATTACTGATTCACCCCCCTCTCAGTAATCCAACAGCCAAGTGTAAGGATAGATCATGTCCCTTAATAGTATTAGAAGTTGTGATCGTGAAATCATGTTCTTGTATCTTGGCAAGCCAATGTGAAAGCTTTCTAGATAAGTGCATTTGTGAAAGTAAAATTTTAACTTTAGATAAAGGGACTTTTACATGCGTATGTTTTCCTAAGATAAAGTGACAAAACTTTTCAATGGCATTAACAAGAGCATAAGTGTATTTTTCAATTAAAGTATATTTGAATTCATCATCAAATAAGCTCTGACTCATCTAAGATATTGGTTGCTCATTTTTTTGATCATCTTTCTGAAGAAGAATTGAAGAGATTGCTTCTTCAGTGGCATTCATGTAAATGATAAAATATTTTTCAAAGTTTGGCTTTGACAAAATAGGTGCAGAACTAATTGCTTTTTTTTATTTCTACGAAATATTTCTTAGTATCATCATTCCAAGAAAATGATTGATATTGATTTAACATATTATGTATATGTTATATCATTCTAGCAAAATCGTGAATGAATCTTCTAACAAAATTAATCTTACATTTGAAAGATTGGATTTTATTTTTGAGGATGGGACTTGAAGATTTTGAATTGCAATAACCCTCTCTGGATCAATATTGATTCCTAAGTTGGATACAATATGTCTGAGAATCTTTCCTACAGTGACACCGAAAATATATTTCGTAGGATTCAAAGACATTCCAAATTTTCTATAGCGAAGAAAAACTTGTTTTAGATGATCAAAATGATCTTCTCAGTTTCTTGAATAAACAATCAAATCATCAAGATAGATTTGAATTATTTTATCGATAAGATCATCCAAGGCTATTTGATTCATTGTCTATATTTCCTAAAGTAGAACGTGTCCATTTGTTTGGATCACTTACCTATTTGGATTGCCCACAATAAACAATTGAAAATTACCCTTGACTAATAACTCAATTACTCTTACATAGGAGGCACTACATGCAACACTCAGTTAGAAATCGGGGGGAGAATGAATAATATGACTAGTGAGGTTTGGATTTAATGGCTAAGAGATCAAATCTATGAAATATGATGACAAGATCCTACTAAATTGAGTTAGATTCACTTTTCCACCATAATTGAGTGTTGGTTGGACATTGCCAGCACCAAATCCACAGATTAATGATTATCTTTGTTCATCGGCAGTCACCCAAAAAGTAGTTTTACCGATTTCAGAGAGTTTAAAAAAATGTCTTTTTGCCTTTTTAAAACTAAGGAACCCCTTGAAAAACATGCCCATGTGAACGCCAATTGGCTAGACCGCGTGGTCATAGTTTCAACAAAGTCCTAAAAAGTGGTTGTTTGATCTTTCGATGCTTTCACAAAAAAATTACTATCCTTGTATCAACAATCTCCCAAAAACCTATCATTGTCGACGGATGCCAAAATTCGTCTAGTATTGAGACTTTCACAAAACATGTTTTTGACGATCTCCAAAAATTTTGACTCTATCGGAGATTTTGAAAAAAGTCATATTGGAGCTCTTTGAAAAACCTCTTGACCCCTTTTCGGTGGTCTTCCAAAAATTATCTTTCATCATATCAACATTTTTTGAAGAACTATTTCTATTGACAATTCAGGAAAAACTTACCATTGACGCTTCCCAAAAAACTAATACCCATCATAATATTTCCTTTGTTATTGGTCTTGTTTCCCTATATATGCAAACACCCCACGAAAGCCATTGGAAATAAGAAAAAGGGACACTTCGGTGCGTCTAGGGTACATTTCAATTTGGGATACATTACAGTTTAATGGGGACTCCTTTGTTGGTTGGTTTCATTGATTTAGATTGGCTTGGTGACCCTGATGATCGAAATTCTACTGCAGGTTATGTTTTCATCCTTGGTTTTGAACCTGTCACTTGGGGTTTTAAGAAACAACGGCCTATTTCTCTTTCTTTAGCAGAAGTGGTGTACCAAGAAATGGTTAATGCAAGTCAAAAAGCCTTGTGGCTTCGACAAATCCTTTTAGAGTTTGGATTCCAATAGTAGCATCTAACCACACTTTTGTGTGAGAAATAGAGTGCCATCAAGCTTGCCAAAGATCTAGTTCAACATCAACACAACAACACATTGAGAGACAAATGCACTTCATAAAAAATCTCATCCATGGTCAAGTTCTTGAATAACACTTTTTCTTTATATAATATCAAGTTGCAGAGATTTTCACAAAGTCTCTTACAAAAGAAAAAAATTTCAAACTTCGTTCTATGTTAGGAGTTTGGGAAGTTTTCATAGAGGGGGGTAGGCTCTAATGCCTCCTTCCTTCTCCTTTTGTGTCACCATTGTAAATCCTTCAGTCCTATCCCTAGTTGTTCTTAAGGGGGGGTGTCAGGATATTTAGACACTTATGAGTTAGTCAAGTTCAACTTGGTTTAATGTGTCTTAGGTAAAAGTGTGTTTCTTTAGTATGCATTTGTAGTTATGTAATTTGATGGTCACAATATGTTCTAGACATATAGTGATTTGATGGCTCATATTCTACTCGATCTTAATGGCTATATTGACTTGTGGCTTAACATCTGACTGGTCCATGATCTATATTTAAAGAGAATGGAGGGTCAATTGATGAAGATCGATTGTGAGAAACTCTCTTGTAAAATAATTTTCTTTTGCATTAATATATTACCTCAAGTGGACATGTTGGTTGGGCTCATGGACTATTATTAGTGTTATGATGTTTGATTTCATTGTGTGAGTGGTTACTGTAGGTGTTAGTCTTGTGTGGGAATAGCCTATTTTGTCAAACATTTTCTATGTTAATAAATGGTCCAATTGAATATCCAATCAATCTTATTATCTCATAATGTGTTTCCCAATTATGAATTGTATGTCTGATTGAGACATGTTAAAAACTCATAGTTGTTTAGATTCATTAGATGACCATGGATGCACCCTTGTCCATTCATTCAATTTCCATGTGGTTGCAGAGTCCTCTGGTTTTTTTTTAAGAAAATGAACTCAAATTATATTAAAAGGAGTTGTGTCGGGGAAAACAACATTCAAGCAGGTCTACATAAGATGGCATACAACTTGAAAATTTTCTATATCTAATATAGAGACAACAAAATTTAGTATCCTTCCTAGACATTATCCATGGTCTTCAGTATTGATTACATCTTTATAGAACTGTCCTAAACACCAATTTTTTTTGAAATACATTATCTAGATAGAAGAGGCAAAATCATGAAATTCGGAGGCCCTGAAAATATGTTGAGGATCTTCTTCAGTATCGATGGGATCAATTCCATGGTCTGCGTTACCAATGCCATTTCTAGTACCATCATCATGAGGAGAGATTCTATCAAGGTTTATTGAGTCTGAAATAGAGTGTTTAGGGTGGACTTGAGCTTTAATCTGTTGAATAAATGATTCCATTTCATCCAACCTTCATGAAAGAGAATCCAAGGCTACCTTAAAATTACAAAATTTATCATCCATTATCTGTGTCAATCCAATCATATCTTCCTCAAACTCCCTAAATTTATTCATTAATTATTGTAGATAAGTATTGTTCACCTAGACAATTCCTCATGGTTATGAAGAAACTTTTTGAAATCGTTCCAAGATGGTTCCATCGATGGCCACCGTGGCCAAATTGTAGAGAGTCTCCAACGTACAAGGTTGTCCCAACAAGAACCACTAATAACAATGAAATACACGGTAGGCTGAGAGGGTATCAAGCAAAAAACAGAACATACAACACCATAACTAGAGATCGAAAAATAGTAAGCTAGAGAGAACCTGGAATGAGAATCCAGTAGGGTTAGTTGAGGGTTATTTCTTCCATAAGATTCCCCATACAAAACTAGCGAGCCCAAAATCAAGGAACCCCAAGAAGGAGCGGCCAACGAAACCTCGCACAAACTGTAACTTCTCTCAGAACCAGAGATGAAATCACTCTGAAACGTTAACAAAGAATCCATTTCTTGATCCAACACGTTGCCTAAAGAAACATAGTCACTCATGCCTGATTGAATGCCCACACATTTCACATTAAACCTCACACATTTAACATTAAACCCCTGTTGTACGAGGAAGGAAACACAACTGTCGAGACGTCTCATCATAACTCTCCAATCGCACCATGAATGAGGGGGGACTAAGGGATAGGTAAATCCCCCCTTCCACCATTGAAATTTAGCACCCCCCTTTCCATCATATATTTGATCTAGGCTCAATGATCGACTGGGGGTTTAGGCTCCTTTTTATGTGATAAATATTGAGCTCCACAAAACCATCGCCAAGGCAGTGAAATATGCCATTCAAATGGTTATTCTTAGTGTGGATTATTTTGATTATTACTCGCACAATCATCATAGAGTCGTTGAATACTGCAATTTTAGAGATATTAATCTCTTTTGATATTTTCAGGCCTTCATATAGATCATAAGCTTCAACAATGTTATTTGTTGCAATCCCTAAACCCCACTCATAGTAGACTATGATATTACCTCCAGGATCAAGGAAACTCCCACCCACACCTCCCAGCCTGGGGTTGTTGCGAGAGGCACCATCAAAGAAAAGAGAATGGGTTCCTTGATTTTGCAACCAAATTTTGAACTCTTCCAATGATTTCCCAATAACCCACTTTGGAGGGGAAATTAATTTTCCTATCAGAGGAAGAGGGTTGGAGGTTCACATAAAACGAGTCACCCAATGAATTTCATATGGATCCAATAGATGGTATTGTTGTAGTAACCGTAGCTACAAGTATTTATCACATTGGGAGATTTCCTTCATTGTTGACTGGCGTGGGGTAGTAGTCTCTTCCTCGAAGATCTTCTTGTTCCTGGCCAACCAAATTGTCCAACATATTTATTTCAAGAGATCCATCCATAATCGCGTAATTCTTGGTTTATGTCTGAAACTACCTATTTATCTCTATCCCAGTTGAGAAAGAGATATTTATGAGTAGAAGGCTAATCGACTAAGAGGAAGAGATCTCCTAGAGCCAGGATACAGGTTGTTTTGGCATAATTTCATTGTACAAATAGACAGAGGATTGTTTCCTCATTCTGAGAACAAAGAGCACAATGGGAGGGGCCAACAATGCCCCTCTTTTTAAGATTTTTGGTTGTGATCATTCATCCATGGACTAGGAGCCATATGAAATATTAACCTTGGGAAGATCATCCATTTGAAAAACAGTTTTCCACAAGCTTGAATGAGGATAAGAATTGACTCTTTCTTGTAGAAATTTGAAGCCTTTGTTGACTGTGAAAAGGGAATTTCCCCAGCATGCAGAGTCCTATGTTACTTGTCACTTGAATTATGTGTTATTCTCACCCTTATCCTTTAAATTTGAATCCTTCGTAGGTTTTTATGGCCTCCCTATCCATGGATTTACGTTGGCCAACCATCCCTTGTCGTTGCATTGCCTACCCTTTACTGATCTTATCTTCAAAGTTTTCCTTTCCTTATTTTACATTGAATTTGGGAGGTTAGCATACAACTCTTTGCATAGCCACAACCACAATCATATGTATTTATCTAAACTTATCTTTGTATTTATTTTATTCCCTCAAATATTTTGTTTTTATTCATCTCCTCTCCTCTCTTTCAATTCCTCCACTTGAAAAATGTGTATGGGCTTTGTTCATGTTGTTCCTACCTTATTTAGATATTGTAATACCCATGTTTCCCCCAGTTTGTAAATATAACTATAACTAGCCAAGAGACTATGGCGGACTAAATATGTGTGAATGTTTGATTTGATGAACCTTTGTATAAAAGGGTCAATGTATGAATTTTTGTTATTAATATAAATTGGATATGTGTTGCACAACTGCTAAAAGGGGGGGAGTTTTCCAAGATAGACAATGGATTCTATGAGAGAGGTTGTTAAGGGAAACCAAGAATGGTTGATATGATCCTCATCAAACCAGTACCTACTGCGTGTAATTGCTCAATAGTCCTCTGACCTAGAAATGAATTACCAGTCAGGCTGGTAGTTGGAAGGCCATCCTCAGGAGTTAATGAGGAGATGGGGAAGGGTACCCATCTGTAAGTCTCCCAGGCATGACCATGAATTGGTATTTAGACCCACGCAACCTTGTTGAGGAAGGCAATAAAGGAGGTAATTCGGGGAGAAAGACAGATATGCAAGATAGCAGAGTAGAGAGAATGATTGAGAGAAGAGGAGAGCAACAAGTTTTCGACTCTGGAGTTCAAAGAAAAGCTTAGAAGCTAGCTCGTTTTGGCTGTAAGAATCCATGGGCATGGTTTCACTACAAGATTATAAACAATGGTGATGAGTGACTGAGGAGGTACTTGTGTAGACATCCTTTCTTGGAGTAGAGAAAATTGGTTGCCAAGTTCTTGTGGGACGAGGAGAGTAACCTTTGTCCCTGACTATTGTGGAGGAAGGAGAAATAATCTCTCTCAAAGCATTATGGTCTAGCTCGGGGGTGGCCAGTGGTAAATCTGTGAGGAGTGATGGTGCCTATGGTTGGGAGGAAACAGGCACCCTTTTTAGCAGTCGCCTCACATGCTCCATTTTTTATAAGTATTATCATACTATGTGTATGTATATTGGATGTGATGATGGAATGTCTGTATTTATGATTAAGTCTTTCATTATTTGAACATTTATTAGAAATTCTCTTTGGTTTCTGTAAATTGTTATATTTATATGATCTTGGAATTATCTCGGTTTAGCTGTTAGAGAGTCACAGGATGTGATTCCGCGGGAGAGTCGGGGTAGGGGTAACTAAAACGTCTAAGTCTTGCCGATCCTTTGAATTCACCTTGGTGGGAATGTCAAGTGCATCTCTGTGGGAGAAGGGTGTTTTTCCTTTAGAATATCCACCCATCTGACCGAGGGCTTATGCCTAGGTCCTTAACCCATTAATTTCTAAAAAGGATTAGTACTTAGCCCACAATAATTTCGAAAGGACTCATATGACTAGGGTCTGGGAACTCGACGCTAGTCCGAAAGGAGCTAGCCCTTTTTGGCTTTGGGACTTTGGTACTTATGATTCCACAATCCTCGAAAATATCTGAAGACCAAAGTCGCGAATGGATTAGGACTATCGATCTGGGGATTCAGTATGGATCTCTCTCAGCCGTTAGATTGGACTTAGGAAGGGAAGCGTTAAGCACTTCGACGAAGTTCTACTTCGAGATAATAGGAGTGGTCTAGTGCCGAAAATCCTGAATGTTGGAGTCGCGAAGTAAATCAGGGCCATTGAAAATGGAGGGAAATGTGTCCATAGATCAACGGTTATATGGAAGTCTGGGTATTTGGTGGTATAAGGACGTGTGAGTTTCCCCTAAGCCCTGCAAGCCGGAGTAAATCCCGACCATGGATGCTAGGTACATGTGGTGATAGATCCGACGTGGTCTGGAGGGAAATTCGAAAGATACACGTCGAACTCCAGAATGTCGAACTTCCGAAGTGACATGGACCGTCGATCTTTGGATCCTTTGGGATCCCTCTCAGCTGTCAATCTAAGAAACCACCCTCGATTACCCAACCGACCGGGAATGTGTCATGGAGAGACACGTGGTCCTACTTGTCCACTGTCAAAGCTCGTCCATTGAACTACAACCATTGGATGAGTGGGTACTTGGCAAGTGATCCCATAGTCTAGAGACTTTATACTCTGTATCACTCTGTAATTTGCCCAAGGATGTGGAGGAAATCACATAGGTAACATCTAACCACTTGGAGTCCTAGATCTAGCCCTCCAAGACTCAGAGAGGGCTCTCTCCGTCTGATCTAGCTTTGTTTATAATAGATTTTAGGCTAGTGATTACTATATAGAGGTTTTGATTTAAAGAACTGGGTAGGGGCAGAGAAGAGGAACCATTGGGCTATGGAGACACAACAACAAAGTAATCAAAATCCATTTTCAACAAGATAATCTTCCAGGGCAAGGTAAACAACTCACTGGATTTTTTTATTTAAATGAAATGGGACAAAATAAAAAAGAAAGAAGTCAATTAAGTTGAAGAGCAATTGAGAATTCTTCAACTGAAAATCAGATGAAAACATGGAAATTATTCACAGTCAAAACAGAGTGTATCTTGCAACAAATTTTGTTTTATAACTCCTACAAATAATTCAGAGAGAGAACATGTATGTAAACATATAAAACACATTTACTAATGAGAGATGCACATCACCAGTAAAATTAATCACAAGAATCCTGCAACATAGCATTGTATTATTTGGAAAATGAAAACATGCTCACAGTGAGCTACATTACAATGTTGGTCTTTTGATTCTCAAATCCACACTAACCTACACCTTAACACATTTAAATTAAAACAATTTATAGAAAATACTCTCCCCCGGGCTTAGGAGGTCGAAATCAACAACCATGGCCAAAGATAGAAACAAATCCCAAAAAATTTTGAATTCTCTGCCATGAAAGATGGGTCGAAATGCTGAAAATAGGGGTCAACTCAAACGCTCGTATCTCCCAAAATATGACTATATTTGTGAAAAATGAAATATTTTATTTTATATGATCCTGTCCTAAGAAAAAAACTCTTTCGGTTTTTCCAAATTCATCTCCAACTCTCCAAAACAATGGTCTCAAGATCATCACCAAAATAGGAAAAATGGAAGCCTGAAAAATAGGGCTCAGAGATGGCTTAGATTCTCTCGACTGCTAACACCTGTGAAAAATATGAGAGGTTATTATTCTTCATCTCATTACAGAGAAAAACCTCTCTCTGTTTTTCAAAATTCCTTCTGGTTTGCCCGGAAACGATCTCAGAAAACAAGTGGTCAAACTGTGCAAAAAAAACGGTTTTTGATTTTGGGGGAAGGTGGTATTCCAGACCCCCCCTAGGGTGGTAAGTGGTATTGGGGGGTGGGGTCTAGTATCACCTGGTGGTGACAAGTTTCCAGGTGAAAACCACTTTTCCCGGACCCCCCCCCCCCCCCCCCCCCCCTCCTCTCATTAAAGTTTGGATGGACCGGGGGGTCCGAAAAAATTTACGGACGTCGATTTATTTGTTTTGGGATATGTGCGGTATGTGCATGTTTTTGTTTTTGTTTTATGTTTTTATTTATTATTTAGTTTTATTTTAATGTTTATTATGTGTTTTATTTTCATTTTGTTTTTTTAGTTTAATTATTTAATTAATTATGATTAATTAGTTTCAAGCCTAGGTTTTAATTAATTAGTAATTTATTTATTATTAGAAACCCTAACCTAGTTTTACTAATGTAACTACAATAATCTAATTAAATTAACTTTATTATGCTAATTATTATTTAAAAATTCCACTAACCATCTATTATTAACCTAATGTTTTTTATCCTAAGCTTGTTTATTCATGTAGGGACGAAATTGGCGGAGGGCTGAAGAAATGAAGGGTGAGGGAATGAAGAGTGCAGCAGGTTGATGAAGGATCGGGCGAAATGGATGGAGGGAGAAATGAAATCAACCGAGCCCGGCAAACCAGATGTCTTCATCATGAGATAAATTCCCAATAGATAGCTGAAGAATCAAATCACCTATGATTATAGGACCCCAACATACTCCGAAGGAACTTGGCCAAGAGTCTACGAAGTGTGAAAACCTCTGAAGTCATGAACACCGAAATGAATCTCGATCGTTGGTAGGATGAGGAAACTTGTCACCATATTAGAGAGTCCAGAGACTTAGCTCTTCGAGCATTCTCAATGAGATGAGTTGGAAAACTCCGAAGCCCGGAGCCGCAAAGTAACGGGAGTCGTAGATCAATGGATCTATGTGGACTCTTATTGACCGTGAGATCGAAGTTTTGGGCCGCTATCAATCCAAGATGATGTGGAATCCTGACGTCATTCAAGGTGACGTGGACCCACATTATGCGTGCTACGTGTCACCCAGATATGGACAATTCACATGTGTCAATTCTTGTTAGAGCATGACACGTGTCACCCCCTATCGAGGGCACATGTCACCCCTGGCACTTGCCACGTGTTAGCTTCTAGTTCGTGCCTGCCTGGCCAATGTGGTTGATGACATGTTTGGGACTCTGAGAGTTTGGATGACTTCGAGAGTTTGGAAGATTTGGGGCATGGTACAATTTAAGAACATCCAACATAAGATGATGAATGTCGATCGCCGAAAATCCAAGTCCACGTGGCGAGATTTTAGAAGTTTCGGGAGTTTTGGGCATACTATGGTAAAGGGATGTTCAACAAAGATCGTCGATTGCCAAACATTCAACAATGATCATCGATCGTCAAAATGTTGAAAGTGTAGGACGTCGATTGTCGATTGTCTACCATCGAACGTCGATCGTCGAATGGCTAAGGCCACGTGGCGAGATTTCAGGACTTCGAGGATTAGGAAAAATGAATGTTCAGCGTCGAATTCCAAAGATCCCAACTAATAACGCTCGGGTAACTTCGAGAGGCCATAACTTACAGAACAGAGATCGGATTTTAGTGTGGTGGTGACCATTAGAAAGCTCATGGAGAGCAGTAACCAGCGAAGTTCTCGGAAGTAGGATTTGAGATAGTTAGGAAGAACAAAAATTTGATGCCCCATCCATAGAAAGGGTATTTAAAGGTTGGGTGTGTTACAAATTGGTATCAGAGCATGGCAACAACACTTGGTCTTCTTGGGCTCATGCATGAGTCGCATAAAAATATTATTAGAGAACCTTATGGGGTAACACCCTACCTTACCCTACCTCCTATAAGAAAATTTTTTGAACCTCTACTGAAGAGAGGAACGAAACCTTCTATTATTGATAGGTGTTATGGAAGTTTGCACTGTATGTTACTAATGTTTCCAAATAAAGAAGCTGACATCACTTTACAATTATACCTGTTGTTCATGAATTGGTAGATTAGTAAATAACATAAAAAAATATTATCAACACTCAAGCAGTCAGTGAACAACAGGAAAACTACAGCGTTATGAATGGTGACACACCATGAGTTGGGGGAGAGCTCCCACAATAGAGAGGAAGAATCTAATGAAAGGAGGGTGGTGGAAACCCCTCCAGATTTGGTCGAAACTGTAAGAAGCCTCATGGAAAAATTACGGAGTTATAAGGCTGACAATGAAAGGTTGATCAAGGAGCAGGAAAAACAAATTGAAATTAATGTGGTCCTACTGCAAATTCTATCAGATATACAAAGGCAACTACAACATGGTCCAACATTCAGTCATGTGGAAAGGCATCATACCAAGAAAACTCCAAGTCCACCTGAAATACAAAAACATGGTCCAGAAAGTGGCCACACTAGGAGGATCACCTCAAGGAAGGCCCAACGTGGAGCCAAGAGAAACTCAATAGAATATTCCTCTAGTGAGGACACTAACAATTCCAAGGAATCTTCTAGTGGAAAAACTAGTTCCCATTCCCAGACGAAAAGAAAGAAGAGGAAACCTTCCAAGATCTATGACCTTGAAGAATTCAATAAAGCCAAACCACCCACCTTCGATGGAGAGATTAAGAAGGGGTAAGAAGTAGAAGTTTGGCTACCCGACTTGAAGAAGTACTTCAAAGTCCATGATTACTTTGAAAACTTAAAGTCTCGGATAGCCATTTTCAACTTGAATGGGAAAGCTTCCATTTGGTGGGAGGGTCGTAGGAATGGGAAAGGAATCCATGAGAAAGACTTGTCATGGAAACAATTTGAGAAATGCTTCAAGAAGAAGTATTTGTCATAAAAGTAATTCGATTGGAAGACCAAGGAGTTCTATGAACTCAAGCTGGGATGACTCACCATAGATGAGTATATCAAAGAATTTCTTGAGTTGATGAGGTATGTGCCCTACATAAAGGATGAAAAGGTAAAGATGTAGTGATTTATTAGTGGATTACCTCAGTCCTACCGGGACAGAATTGAGTTTGATGAGCCAAAGACCTTAGAGGACACTATTCGGAAAGTAAGGTATTGCTATGATAAATTCAAGTGTAAGACAAAACCCCATGAAGACTGGAAGAAGAAAAACAATTTGAGATTCAAGAAGAAGGGGTTTAAACCCTTGAGATTTAAGAACCATGGGAAGAGCTCTAGGATGAGCCTCCCTACCAGAAGTGTGTATCAGCAAAATTTTCCATCCCAAAGTGGAAATAAACCATTTGGAGAAGTTCCAAGTAAGATTGATAACACGAAGAGAGAACCCTTGAAATGTTGGGGTTGTGGAGAGGAACATCTACTGAGGGACTGTTCGCATAGGAAACAGAACAATGGGAGGGTATTCAACATCCAAGAGGCTACCAGAGTCAATTATGTGGCTAGGAGCATGCCACAAATTTATGCAACCTTAGATAATAGACAAGATGACCACCAAGCTTCAGTGGTGGAGATGGAAGCTACGATTTCCAACCATCCTGTTTCCATTTTAATTGCCCCTGGTTCTAATTTGAGCTATGCTTCCCCTCAAACTGTTGAGAAATGTAAATTGCAACAAGTTAAACATGTTAAATCATGGTTGGTACAACTAGCCACTGGAACCAAAAGAAAAGTAACAGAGGTCATACCAACATGCCAATTCGTTATAAGTGGATTTCCCACCCAAGTGAACCTAAACATACTTCCTCTAGGATCTTATGACCTGTTGATTGGAATGGACTAGTTGGATTCCCACAAAACCAAGTTGGAATGTTACAGTAAAACTTTGGAGTGTGAAAGTGAAGAAGAAAAAAGGGTAACCCTACAAGGGATTCAAAATCATGTCTCAGTGAGACAAATATCATCCCTCTAAGTGAAGAAGTATTGCAGAAAGGGATGTCCCTTATATCCAATACAAGTACTTAATTCTATTGAGAATGAAAAACCCAACCTAGAGGACCATCCCATATTAAGAGAATATAAATATGTATTTCTAGAAGAAGTCCCAGGTCTACCTCCAAGAAGGGATATTGATTTTTCAATAGAACTTGTACCATAAGTTGTGCCAATGTCTAGAACACCATATAGAATGAGTACACCAGAGCTAGTTGAGCTCAAACTGCAGTTGAAGGAGATGTGGGAAAAAGGATACATTAGGCCTAGTGTGTCTCCATGGGGAGCACGAGTCTTGTTTGTGAAAAATAAATATGGCACACTCAGACTGTGCATATATTATAGACAACTCAATAAGATGATCATCGAGAATAAGTATCCCTTGCCAAGGATCGATGACTTATTTGACCAATTAATGGGTGCTACAATATTCTCCAAGATTGACTTGAGGTCTGGATACCATCAAGTCTGAATTAAATATGAAGACATCCAAAAGACAACCTTTAAGACAAGATATGGTCACTATGAATTTGTGGTGGTGCCATTCGGGCTTACCAATGCACCAACCACTTTTATGTGCTTAATGAATAACGTATTCAAAAAGTTCTTGGATAGGTTTGTGTTGGTTTTCATTGATGATATCCTGATTTATTCCAAGAATAGGGAAGAACATGAAGAACATCTCAAGCTAGTACTACAAGTTGTAAGTTTTAAACCCGTGAAGTAAAGCAATGCATATACATTCTTAAGTAAAACATAATTTAATCAATGGCTCAAACACAGAGTACACAGACATTTTATACCGGAAACCCTCAACCGAGAAAACCTTTCTTATATTCATTATGTCGAATTTCACCATTTTGCATACAATATATACAATGTTTTTATGTATTCCGTAGATACCAAAACCCTGATCCCTTAATCCGAGATTAATTTAGAAAAACGCTAAAAATAGCAAAAACTGCCCAAAAAGAAATTTTGGAGCGCTACCCCAAACATTGCACGTAACTGTAGGGGGGGGGGGGCATACCTACCCCCCTTGGGACCCCCCTAGGAAAGCGCTCGGTGCAAATGACATGAAGAGTGCTACTAGAGGGATCGTCAGACGCAGTTGTCGAATCTGAAGTGCCCACACACACACATGCAAAGAATATAACACATACCCAACATTCTCCCACTTGTTTTCTTTGCATCTAGGGGTCTGGGGATTATATAGTCAACAATCCAGGGCAGCAATGCCCATTGTTAATATACACCAAGAGAACATTTCTGTGCTCACAGACTTTGTCAATGAATCTGCAACATTCTTCAAAGTGTCAACATTTTCCAGAAACACCTTCTTTTCCTCAACCATGTCTCTCACAAAGTGATACTGAACATCAATATGTTTTGTCTTCAAATGATAAGCTAGGTTCTTTTCTAGGAAGATTGCACTCTAACTGTCACAATTTAATCTCACTACTTGTTGTACCAACCCAATACCTGAACACAATCTTTGTAACCATATTGCTTCCTTGCTTGCATGAATGGTTGCCATGTATTCAACTTCTGTAGTTGAGAGTGCCACTACAGCCTGTCTTTTGCTCATCCAACTGATTGCTCCTCCAAATAGGTTAAACACATACCCACTTGTAGATCTTCTACGATCCAGATCTCTAGCCCAGTCTGCATCAACAAAGCCATGTATGTCCACCACTCTATCCAATCATGGTCTTCCTTGGTAGCACAATCCATAACTGGTAGTGCCACGAAGATACTTGAAGACCCTCTTTACTGATGTCCAATGCTCCTGCCCTGGTTTTGACATATACCTGCTCAAAACTCCCACTGCATGAGCAATGTCTGGTCTAGTACATACCATTGCATACATCAAACTGCCAACTACACTGGCATATGGAACATGGGACATGTCCTCTTCTTCTTCCTGTGTCTTGCGACACTGATCTGCAGATAACTTTACACCTATAGGAATAGGAACCTTGACCGGTTTACTTCCATGCATATTAAACCTCTACAACATCATCTCAACATATTTTCTCTGATTCAACCAGAGTTTCCTGTTTGCACAATCTCTTTTAATCTCCATTCCCAAAATGAAGTTAGCAGCACCAAGATCCTTAATGTCAAATTTGGAGGATAGCTGCAATTTCACCTCCTTGATAACATCCATGTTATTTCCTACCAACAACATGTCATCAACATACAACACTACATAAATGAAGTGATTACCAACCTACTTGGAATATGCACAATGATCATCCCTGCTTCTTACAAATCCTAATCCAAGGGTGTATGTGTCAAACTTTTGGTACCACATCCTAGGTGATTGCTTCATACCATATAGTGACTTCTTTAGCTTACAAACTAGCTCTTTCTTTCCCTTCACTACAAAGCCTTATGGCTGCTTCATGTAGATTTCTTCTTCTAGATCCCCATGTAGGAATGTTGTCTTCACATCCATCTGTTCCACTTCAAGATAAAAAGCGGCAGCAATAGATAAAAGAAATCTAATACAAGTTAACTTAGCAACAGGAGAAAAAATCTCACCAAAGTCAATTCCCTCTACCTGGGAATAACCTTTTGCTACTAACCGAGCTTTGTATTTCTCCACTTTACCTTATGCATTAAACTTCTTTTTAAACAACCATTTTCTACCAACAGATTTTCTTCTAGCTGACAACTCAACTATATCCCATGCCTCATTCTTATCCAAGGCATCCATTTCTTCAACCACGGCCTTCTTCCAGAGTTTACTATCCTCTGAATTCACTGCTTCCCTGACATTTATGGGATCATCATCAGTAATAGATGAAGAAAAATTAGAACGAAAATCATGTGGACTATAGCTTTCTAGTTGCCTTCTATCTCTCACTGATCTCCTCAATACTGGGGTATGAGGTTCTTCTTCTTCTTCTTCTGCTTCCTCTTCTTCAGATGATTTAGATTTTGCATCATCCAACTCAAGCTCTGTTTTCTCAGGTTCATCTTGCATTGGTAGGAATTCTTGTTTGGACACATCTTTTACCTCTCTGAAAACAACATCTCAACTGTAAACAGTCTTCTTCATTTCTGGGTTCCAAAGCTTATAACCTTTCACACCATCTTTATAACCAATAAAGATACACTTTTCAGCCTTTTTATCCAGCTTACTCCTATTTTCCTTTGGAACATGTACATAAGCATCACAACAAACACTCTAAGATGTTGAAGAGAGTGTTTCTTTCCAGACCATACCTTGTGTGGAGTTTTATCATCCAGCGTTGATGAAGGTGATCGATTGACCAGGTAACATGGTGTACCCACTGCCTCTGCTCAGAATTCTTGTCCTAACCCGACACTGTTGAGCATGATCCTTGCTTTTTCCATCAATGTCATGTTCATCCTTTCTACAACTCCATTATGTTGAGGAGTGTATGGAGTAGTCTTCTGCCTTGCTATACCACACTTCTTACAGAATTCTTCGAATTCATTTCCGTAGAATTCTCCACCATTATCTGTTCTCAATACCTTTATTTTCTTCTCTGTCTGATTTTCTACCAAAGCCTTAAACTCTTTAAATTTATCAAATACCTCAGATTTATTTCTAAGAAAATAAATCCATGTGTACCTTGAGAAATCATCTATGAATGAAACATAATACACAGATTTACCTAGTGATCGAACAGGCACAGGTCCAAACACATCATTGTGTGTCAATTCTAAGATCCCCTTTGCTCTTGTAGCACCAGATGGGAATCTTACTGGATTTTGTTTACCATATATGCAATGTTCACAGAAATCAAAATCCAGAGTGCAATTAGACATACCTTCAACCATGCCTTTACCGTGTAGTGTTTGAAGGCCCTTTTCTCCAATATGCCCTAGTCTTTGATGCCACAACGTGGTCTTCTTTTCAGGGATGATATTGGTCTTGTCTTATTTATTTGTCTACTCAAGGACAACAGAATTTTTACACCCATTAGTATAAGTGCTTCCAAACAACTTGTATAGAGTTCCACACCGAACTCCCCTCATCAACATCATTGCCCCTCATACCATCTTGCAAGTGTTCTTTCCAAATACAGTATCCACTCCTGCATCATCCAACTTGCTTACAGATATTAGGCTCCTGGAAAGTTTTGGAATGTGCAGAACCCCAGGGAGAGTTCTAATCCTTCCATCTTTTAGCAACAACTCAACCCTTCC
>SNQJ01S0005486.1:175625-200131 GCA_010110895.2 Picea sitchensis | reverse complement strand
CTTGCAAGTGTTCTTTCCAAATACAGTATCCACTCCTACATCATCCAACTTGCTTATAGATATTAGGCTCCTGGAAAGTTTTGGAATGTGCAGAACCCCAGGGAGAGTTCTAATCCTTCCATCTTTTAGCAACAACTCAACCCTTCCATGTCCCAAGATTTTTGTTATCGAGTCATCTCCTAGGAATACATCACCACCATCATATTTTTCATATTCAGAGAACCACTCCCTGTGAGGAGTCATATGGTATGATGCACCTGAGTCAATAAACCATACATCGCGGTCTGCATGTGTAATTGTAGATGCTAGCTAAACATCACCTCCTTCTTCAGTGGAGTTGTTTTCCTCTGTGGAAGAGGTACTATCAAATCCCTTTGGTTTTTCAACCTTCTTAGACTTGCAATCTTTCTTATAATGCCCTGTTTTACCACACTTCCAGCATTTCCTCAAAGATTTTCCTGGAGACTTAGATCTACCTTTAGATTTAGATCTCCCCTCTGAAGGCTTACCATGATTCATGTCTTGGGTACGACCTCTTAAAAATAAAGCATCTGTGCTATGACCATCCATGCTTTTCCGCCTCATCTCTTCAGATAACAAGGATGAAACTACATCCTCATACTTCAATGTAGATTGAGTGGTACTACCAATTGCTACAACCAGATTATCCCAAGAGTCTGGAAAAGAACATAACAAAGTAATACACTTATCTTCTTCTGCAATCGTAATATTAACAGAGACAAGTTGACTTACCAGAGTATTAAAGGAATTTAGATGTTCTGTCATAGAATCTCCATCTTCCATCCTAATATGATATAGCTTCTTTTGAAGAAACAACTTGTTTACCAGGGACTTTGATTGATACAAATTCCCCAACTTATCCCATAGTTCCTTGGCTGTAGATTCTCCCGAGACATTCAACAACACTGAATTTGCCTGGCAAAGTCGAAGAGTACTCCTTGCTCTTCTGTCCAACTTCTCCCAATCTTCCTTCGACATACCAGTAGGTGGTGTACTGGTAGTTTGTGTGCTAGTAGGTTGTGTACCAGTATCTTGTGTGCTAGTAGACGGTGTACCAGTAGGCTTTGTACCAGGATCCACAACGATCCATTGTTCTTTGTCTACAAGAAGGTCCTCCATCTTCAGCTTCCATAGCTCAATTTTTTTACCGTTTAAATTCTCTATCTCGATTCTAGAAGAGCTTTCCATTCCTCTTTCTGCACTCAAATCACCACTGCAAAAGCTCCCACTAAACCCAGGTTTATCACAGACCTAAGATAAACTTGATCTATCAAGACCGAGCCAAACCCTCAACAACAAAGGCGTCCCTCTTAAGCCAAAAACAAGCTCTGATACCACATGTAAGTTTTAAACCTATGAAGTAAAGCAATGCATATAGATTCTTAAGTAAAACAGAATTTAATCAATGGCTCATACACAGAGTACACAGAGATTTTATACCGGAAACCCTCAACCGGGAAAACCTTTCTTATATTCATTATGTCAAATTTCACCATTCTACATACAATATATACAATGTTTTTAGGTATTCTGTAGATACCAAAACCCTAATCCCTTAACCCAGGATTAATTTAGAAAACTGCTAAAAATAGCAAAAACCACCCAAAAAAAAATTCAGGGCGTTGCCTCGAACGTTGCACGTAACCAGGGGGGGCATACCTGCCCCCCTTGGGACCCCCCTAGGAAAGCGCCTGGTGCACACTACACAGAGAGAACTACTAGAGGGATCGTCAGATGCATTTGTCGAATCTAATGCGCCCACACACACACATGCAAAGAATATAACACATACCCAACACAAGTACTAAGAGAACATCATCTCTATGCTAAGCTTAGTAAGTGTGACTTTTTCCATAAACAAGTCGTTTACTTAGGCCATGTTATTTCTAAGGAAGGAGTTGTGGTTGATCCTGACAAGATTAAATCCATCATGGATTGGCCTACTCCAAAGGATGTATATGATATCAGATCCTTTGTAGGCCTAGCAGGATACTATAGGAGGTTCATAAAGGGATTCTCCAAGATTGATTTCCCAATCACCTCCCTTCAAAAAAAGGGGGTTAAATTTATTTGGACATTAGAATGTGAAGAAATATTTCAAGAGATGAAGTACCTTCTAACCAATGCACCTATACTGAAGATTAAAGACACAAACAAGGACTTCCTTGTGTGTACATATGCTTGCAAGGAATGGCTCGAAGGAGTCTGTATGCAAGAAGGACATGTAATTTGCTACGAATCCAGAAAATTAAACGAGCATGAAGTCAATTATGTGACCCACGATATGGAATTGGTTGCCATAGTGTATGCTTTAAAAATGTGGAGGTATTACCTATTAGGTAGAAGATTTGTACTTATGACAGACCACAGCGGGTTAAGGTATTTGTTTGACCAACCAAAGCTCAATGCGAGACAAGCTAGGTGGATGGCTCTCCTTAGTGAGTTTGATTTTGAAATCAAGCATATCAAAGGAAAGAAGAATAGGGTGTTCGATGCCCTTAGTAGAAGTATGAAAGTAGTTCACTTGGCAGTGGTAAGTGCCAGTGAATCATATATCAAAGAGAGGGTCAAAACTGCACAAGAAACATATGCATTTTTCAAGACCGTGACATCATACCTAAAGCAAGAGCCCACATGGCTAAAGTACGAAGGCTATCAGATGCTTAATGATGGCCTACTGACTTACAAGGGCAGATTGTGTATTCCAGATTGTGACGACTTGAAGAGGCTCATAATGGATGAACTACACAAAAGACCATATATTGGCCATCCTGGTTATCAGAAAATGATCACAGCCACTAGGAAACTATTTTATTGGCCTAGATTGAAAAAGTACATAGTTGATTACTTAGATAAGTGTCTAGAATGTCAACAAGTCAAGGCAAAGCACTGACACCCAACAGGTTTGTTGCAACCCAGTAGATAGAGTTACAATCGGGCCAAATATGCTAAAGGAAATGGAACAACAAGTAATTCAGATCAAACAAAATCTGAAGATAGCCCAGGATAGACAAAAGAGTTATGCGGACATGAAAAGGACTCCTAGGAAGTTCAAAGTTTGGGATCATGTGTATCTCCGAGTTATACCCAGGAAAATATCTTTGAGGATGGGATCTTGTGCAAAGATGGCACCTCGGTGTTGTGGACCTTTTGAAGTTTTGGATAGAGTGGGACTAGTGGCCTATTGGCTAACACTTCCTCCCACAGTGAAGGCACATAATTTTTTCCCTGTTTCTTTATTAAAGAAGTATGTACATGATTATAATCATATTATTGACTGGTTTGTGGTTCGAGTGGAACCTGAGGGAGAATTCCTTCTAGAACCTCAATGCATAATAGACGAGAAGGAAACCCCACTTAGGAACAAAGCATCTAGGAGTGGGATATTGAAACATAACAGAGGAGGCATGATATTTTGTTGTAACCATTTAGGGAATCGTGTCCATGGCAACTTCGTAGTGAGTGTCATTTTCTTTGTACTTGCATTTCATAACTGAGAAAAGGAGAGTAGATCATAGGCCTCACCTTCTAGTTGGGTTTTCTCTTGTATTTGGTTTTCCTAGTCATATCTTGTGTTCTTTTGTGTGGATGGTGTGTTCACTTATTGTTCTTTTAATTTTGACTTTAGTTATTTACATAAAGATTTTTTAAAAACCTGAATATGGAAATATTATATTATTTAAAAGGATACAACTAGTGCTAACAACTATATACAAAGGTTTTCTCCATAGTTTCAAAGCCTAGAGTCAAACAACCCTCAGATACTACATAACAACGTTTGCTACTAACTACAAAATAGACATTCCATATCTTTCTGCATGAATCCATCTGTTGTGTCAAGCACTAACACCTTCCCTTTTCTTGTCTCATTGCCCAAAGAGTCAATTCCTACCAAGAAATAGGTACCCTCCTTTTCTCTTAGGACACTCTTAACTTGTTGATGAAGTTAACCCCATTCTCATGATCTTCATTAAAGTCTTCAAATATTTCACTAAGAAGTTTTCCAAGTTACAATTTTTTTGGTTTTGGCTATATCGGCGAGTTCATGACTAACTCACCAACACAACAAAAGGAAACATTACTTAACATTTTCAAGTGTGAGTTTTAGTGTACCGGTGGAGTTTCTCTAAACTTTGTCGATACACTGGCCACCTTCCAACAAACTCCGCCAACACTAACGTTCTTATACCAGATTTTTTTTTGATATTATCGTTGACATTGTCATTTCTACACCAACAAGCTTCCGACAAGCTTTGCCAACACACAAAGCTTTGTCATCGAAGAGTTTCCAAGCAACTTCATCAGTACACTAGAAAGATTCATACAATTGTCCTTGATACACTACGACTTAATATCAACGAAGTTGGTATGACCATTTCCAACACGACGATGCACTTCCACTGAATACCTCCGATACATCAGTTCCCATGCCAAGAAAAAGGTTATAAAATCCCATTCGAGATTCTTGTTTGGACATCGTCACTATAGACACATTTTTTTATTCTGGGAAGTTTGAGAGGAATTCCGTGACCAAGACACCATCGAGCTCTTGCTATCCAACATGTCAAGCTCAAGTTGCCAGGTAGGCTTCTTTTTTCCATGTCATCCGTCCACTGTCCCTTTGGAAATATTTGATTTCCTTTATTTAAATTTGAGGTTGGCTCTAAACAAGCTAGGGTCGGCTTTATATCCATCACCCACTATACTCTTCTGCAAATTACCCTAATCCTACCAATCCCATGCCTGTGCCATTCCTTTTTTGTGTGTTTTTCTCATGTCCTAACCATTGAAAACCCCCCTAACCATTGAAAACCCTTGAACCAGGAAGAGCTACCGCCATGACCATGCCCTAACTGCTTGGCATCACTTCTTCCTCCCCTTGATGACCCTAATCTATTGATAGCCCAAGACGAGAGATCCTAACCTCACCAATCTCCAATATTTCCCTTGCCCTATTGGTTTGGATTTTCATTGAATGGGAACTATGATAAAACCTAAATCCAACGACATAATGCATCAACACAGTCTCTTAGCATTGTTTTTTGTTGACGACTTAGCCAAAAAATTTAGTTCGAAACGGTATAGGTGAATTTTAGACAAACCCCACCGACAGAGACCTTTCTTTACCAGTGAACTTCCCATGATCATCGCCAGTACAACCCTTTGTGTACCGATGAAGTTCTTTCCATCTGCATCGATATAAGTATCATGTATCGGTGAACTTTATACGAACCTCATCGATACTACCTTTGTGTGTTGATGAAGTTCTTGTGACCCTCGCCGATCCAAATTCTCTTTGTCGACAAAGTTCCTTCGACCAATTGTTAGCACTCTGTAAATTTGTTCGGCTGGTAAAACAAATGACAGAGGCAACGTACAAACCAACTTTAGGTTGGATTATGACCCTTCCAACCAGAGAGGGCTCTCTCAAACATGTAAAGACTGAAAAATACTCAAAAATATTTGGCAATGAGCACACAGAGGTTAGATTATTTAATAGGACAGGTTTGTTTATGTTTTTAAAAGGGTTGGTAGGACAAACAAGAGGAATAAAACATTGGGCAATGGGGTCAAATCCTGAGATATACTATGAATATTAATACAACAAATGTACTTTTGAGGGAACAGAGGAAAAGTAACCATATCCTTCAGCAATAAATAGTATTTCAGATGATGGAAAGACATAAAAGATAAAATCCCATTACAAATGAGATCATCAAACAAAGATGAATTCTCAGTTGTAACTTTAGAAGAAATAACATAAGGTTGACTACAATGAGCAGAGCACTTAACAGAGAGTGAATTATGGACCTATAATCATTAAACACAACAACTGCATTAACCAAATGAAAGGAGCATCTATCAAGGATGGATTTCAATTATGTACTCGTAGCTATGCTTATAAGAAATAACATAAGTGAAATGAATGTGAACTGGAGGAAAATACACTAAAGAATACACCGTGATGAATCCCGGTTGTCAAAATCACTATACTACTGTATTAATTTATAAGGACTTTCTGAGAAATTTACACACGGTCCCTTCGCCTTCCTGGCTGAAAGTTCCCCCCTTTCTCTACTCTTTTACAATGAAATATATAGCACTAAATGCCCCTTCCATATCACAACTTTGAACTCTAACCCCTTTCCCAAAATAGAAACAGTTACAAACAGAACATGACATGGTTTAACTTATCTCCATCTTTTCGAGAGAAAAAATAGGCTTCAAAACACGACCTTTAATTCTCAAACCGTAATAGCTGTGTAAAATCCGAGAGCGATTTTTGTAGATAAGATTGTTTTGAAGAAAAACCTCTCTCAGTTTCTTGAAATTCATCTCCAGTTGGGCGAAATACGTGTCATAAAAAAATGTCTCGAACATGAAATCGTAACTGAAAAATGTGGCTCCAAGATTCCTTCAAATCTCCCAATCTGTGACACCTGTGTGAAAAATGAACAAGTTTAATGTTCTTGGGTCCGTCCTTGACAATAACCTCCTTTGAATTTTGAAATCGTCCTGTAAGTCTTAACTGTTGCAGAAACTGACTGTCACATCCTCTTTGAAATGTCACTTGTGCTTTTTTTTAAATCTAATTTTATTTATCCAAATTCTCCTTAAATATTTGGGAATGATATATTTGAATAAAAACAATTGCCAAATATTTTTTATCGTGTAAAATTAAATTTCCATATTTTAATTCAAGCCCGTGGTTTTGAAAAAACATTTATTGCTTGCTTCCCGTGGTTTTGTAAACCAGGTCTTGTTTTGCCCAACTTACCATTTCACTGTGAAAACTATTTACTGGTTTGTTGCCGGTGGTTTTGAAAACCATGTCTTGGAAACCATCTTGGTAAACTATGAAAATATCCCTTGATCTTCCCCTTTTACTTCTGTAAAAACCTTGGATAAACAAGTGTCCAAATATTTTGTTCACGTACATCTTCCTCTTTATGATTCTTTTCCATAGAAATAAACATTAATCTATCTCCTTTGTAAAATTCAATTTTTACCTCTGTGAAAAATTTCCACTGTGAGAACATTTTTATTTATTGGAAATTCCATGAAACGCACTCCTGGAAAATATGCCGCACATTTATGAAACCAAACAATATGATAAATGGTTGCAATATTATTTTGGAATTTGTGAGGAGTGGTTTTATCCCACACCACGTTTACCCCCGAAATGCATCACGTAAGAACATGTGCTCCAACACCAAAACAATGGTTTGCATTTCGAGACCACTTCAAAAAATTAACCTCCCTGTACTTTCAACCCCCGAAATGGATATGCGCCCTCCATCCACCCTTTGACTTTTCAATATTAAAAATTGATATTTGTGCCCATGACTTGACCTGAGGTCATGAATTAAATCTTGGATTAAACATTAATATAAATAATTTAATATAAAAATATTTATATTAATTAATAAACCCTTTTCCATTTTTCTAAGGACTTTGGGCATATGAGGCTCATCACATGACTTTGTGGATAGGATAAGGGAGCTTAAGCTTAATAAAAGGAATATTTTTAATTTTCAACGAGAATATGATAATAAGGGTAAAAATGAATGAAGTGATGGGGCCGAGGAATTTAGATAAGCATTAAGGCTAGATATAGGTTTGGGATATTTTCCAATTTTTACTCATGGAGGACATGACTATTTCATATGATTAGTCGAGTGAAGGATTTAGGTGATGGGAGCTTGACGGAGCTGGTGAAAAAGTTTTAAAACCTGAGTGGAAAGATAGCACAAGGACAAGATGCTTTGGAAAAATTAATACAAATTAGCATGTGACAACATTGGCTCCAATGGGGATGTTATCCTCCCAGTGAGGTAGCAAAGAACTCATAGACTTGGTGCCTAATCCATTGGGTTGCTCCCAAAACATGTGTGTACCCTACTCTGACCTGTCACTAGTATCCACTGAAAAACCCAAGTCTATACACTGCTCTCAACTGAAAATTGAATGCTAAATACACCACTACAATCTGAATGTACACACTGTTGAAAACCCAAACTGAAAATTGCTTGACCAACAAGCTTATTTGCACACTCCTATCTACTCTAAAACTACTGAAATGAATACTCAATCAAGTGATGCTAAAGTGCCAATGCAACCAATCAAGCAATTGGATTCCTAATTGTCCTCTGCTCACATTTTTCTTAAGCAGGCAGACAAATGTAAAAGATGGTAGCTAAAAACAAAAATTGAATCCAAAATATGAGCTTATGAATGAAAAAAATTCTTACTTCACTGATGACTATAATAGAATGGCCACGGGATCTTGAAAACCATGAAAAATAATTTCTTCTTGATGAATAAAAACAGAAAGACAAGCCTCATTCATAAGTGTTTGTTGTTCTTGCTCTATTTCTTCAGTTCTTAGAACATTTTCAAATGAAATGGAAGCAATAGGTTTGTCTAATATTCCATGCATATCAACAACAACATCCATACATCCTTGAACATCTTCAAATATGACAGCCATATTATGTGTATCAAGGCTATCCTCTTGTTCATCAAACAATTCTGATTTGGTTTTATTAACCTTCTGGAAATTTTCTCGAGGACTGTCATTTTGACTTTCAAATGAATGAATGGAAATAAGTTCATGCTCATAATCTTCTTGCAAATGTGAAAATCTAACAGCATGAACTATTTCACAGTCTAGAGTTCCCATTGATGCATTTTCAAAACCATGATTTTCAAAGGAATCAAATAAAACAACTGCCTCTTCATTATCTTTTTGTATTTCTGATTCGAAAGTGGCATACACTGTTTTGTTGCTTTCCTAAAACTCTATGTCATTTATTTGTTCACTGCTTGAAGTCTCCATAGATGCAGTTTTAGAATCCCCATCCATGTCTAGGCCACTTAGAATTTGAACAACCACATCATTTACAGGGGAAGAAAGACAACTTTGAAGCACTTTGTCTTGCTGGAAATCTTGTTGAATATCTTCATCAAGTTCAGGAAAAGGAAAATGACTTTTAGCAACAATTTTTTTATCAGCTTCATTTTCAGCCAAAGCAGGAGCTACTATTTGTTGTTGGGATGAATATTCATAAAGGGCTTCTATGATTTCATCATTCATACACCCTTCATTACCAAAAACATTTTCAAGATACTTAATGAAATGTTCACAAAATTCACAACAATCTTCAAACACCAAGAATGAAGGATTAGATTCTCCATAATGCTTAAATAATGTTATGTGGAAATCCTTAACCTGGTTTTAAACCTTCACGCCATAATCTTGCTTTTCCCTCTAGAGTAGCCATAAACATTTTCATTAAATAATCCTCATGAAATTCAACCCCCAGCATACATATGTGCATGTGAAATCTAAGCAAGTGCAAGGCAGCATCATTTCCTTTCCCATCTTTGAATTTAGGCAAATATTTTTGTTAATCTATGTGAGGAATATGATTTGGAAATCCAGGAAATATGAGAGCGAATTATTGGAGCATACCTTGCATATCTATGATCCATGTTGAAGCAATGGAGTCATCAATAAAATCTTTAGGCTATTGAGTCTTTGGACAGTGGAGTCGCCATGAAAATTTTTAATTCTAGATTCTTGAAAATGAAGTTTCCAGGTGAATGATGTACAACCTTTCTGTGTCTAAATACTTTTCACCATTAGTACTCAGATCTGAACTTTGTCGTTTATCCTAGGGAAGATTCCACCTTCGCTCCCCAACAACAATGCCAAAATGTTAGCACTCTGTAAATTTGTTTGGCTGATAAAACAAATGACAGAGGTAACCTACAAACCAACTTTAGGTTGGATTTTGACCCTTCCAACCAGAGAGGGCTCTCTCAAACATGTAAAGACTTAAAATAGTCAAAAATATTGGGCAAACAACACACATAGGTCATATTCGCCAATAACACAGGCTTGTTTAGGTTTTTAAAAGGGTTGGTAAGACAAACAAGAGGAAGAAAACATTGGGCAATGGGGTCAAATCCTCAGATATGCTATGAATATTAATACAACAAATGTACTCATGAGGGGACGAAGGCAAAGTAAGCATATCCTTCAGCAATAAATAGTATTTCAGATGATGGCAAGATAGAAAAGAGAAAATCCCATTACAAATGAGAGCATCATACAAAGATGAATTATTAGTTGTAACTTTAGAAGAAATAACATAAGGTTGACTACAATGAACAAATCACTTAACAGAGAGTGAATTCTGGACCTGTAATCATTAAACACAACAACTGCATTAACCATATGAAAGGAGCATCTATCAAGGATGAATTCCAATCATGCACTCTTAGCTATGCTTAGAAGAAATAACATAAGTGAAATGAATGTGAACTAGATAAAAACACACTAAAGAATACACCGTGATGAATCTCGGTTGTCAAAAGCATTGTACTATTGTATTAATTCATAAGGACATTCTAAGAAATTTACAGACAATCCCTTTGCCTTCTTGGTTGAAAGTCCCCCCCTTTCTCTACTCTTTTATAATGAAATATATAGCACTAAACGTCCCTTCCATCTCACAACTTTGAACTCCAACCCCTTTCCCAAAATAGAAACAATTACAAGCAGAACATGACGCGTTTTAACTGGTCTCCTGCTTTTCAGGAGAAAAAAATAGGATTCAAAACACCACCTGTAATTATCAAACTGTAATAGCTGTGTAAAATATGAAAGCGGTTTTTGTAGATAAGCTCATTCTGAAGAAAAACCTCTCTCCATTTCTTGAAATTCATCTCCAACTAACCGGAATATGTGTCACAAAAACATGTCTCGAATAGGAAATCATAACTTAAAAATATGGCTCCAAGATTCCTTCGAATCTCCCAATCCGTGACACCTGTGTGAAAAATGAACAAGGTTAATGTTCTTGGGTCCATCCTTGACAATAACCTCCTTTGAATTTTGAAAATTCATTCTGGTTCATCCAGAAATCGTCACGTAAGTCTTAACTGCTGCGGAAACTGACTGTCACATCCTCTTTGAAATGTCACTTGTGCTTTTTTTTAAATCTAATTTTATTTATCCATATTCTCCTTAAATATTTGGGAATAATATATTTGAATAAAAGCAATTCCCAAATATTTTTCATCCTATAAAATTAAATTTCCATATTTTAATTCATGTCCGTGGTTTTGAAAAACCAGTTATTGCTTGCTTCCCGTGGTTTTGAAAACCATGTCTTGTTTTTCCCAATTTACCATTTCACTGTGAAAACTATTTACTGGTTTGTTTCCCGTGGTTTTGAAAACCATGTCTTGGAAACCATCTTGGTAAACTATGAAAATATCCCTTGATCTTCCCCTTTTGCTTCTGTAAAAACCTTGGATAAACAATTGTCCAAATATTTCGTTCACATACATCTTCCTCTTTATGATTCTTTTCCATAGCAATAAACATTAATCTCTCTGCTCTATAAAATTAAATTTACCTCTGTGAAAAATTTCCACCGTGAGAACAATTTTATTTATTGGAAATTCCATGAAACGCACTCCTGGAAAATATGTCGCACATTTATGAAACCAAACCATATGATAAATGGTTGCAATATTATTTCAGAACTTGGGAGGAGTGGTTTTAACCCACACCACTTTTACCCCTCAAATGCATCAGGTAAGAACACGTGCTCCAACACCAAAACAATGGTTTGGATTTTGGGACCACTTCAAAAAATTAACCTCCCTTGACTTTCAACCCCCGAAATGGATACGTGCCCTCCATCCACCCTTTGACTTTTCAATATTAAAAATTGAGATTCGTGCCCATGACTTGACCTGAGGTGATGAATTAAATCTTGGATTAAATATTAATATAAATATTTTAATATAAAAATATTTGTATTAATAATAATAAACCATTTTCCATTTTTCTAAGGACTTTGGGCATATGAGGCTCATCACATGAATTTGTGGATAGGATAAGGGAGCTTAAGCTTAACAAAATGAATATTTTTTATTTTCAACAGGGATATGATAATAAGGGTAAAAATGAATGAAGTGATGGGACCGAGGAATTTAGATAAGCATTAAGGCTAGATATGGTTTTGGGATATTTGTCAATTTTGACTCATGGAGGACATGACTATTTCGGATGATTAGTCGAGTGAAGGATTTAGGTGATGGGAGCTTGATGGAGCTGGTGAAAAAGTTTTAAAACCTGAGAAGAAAGATAGCACAAGGACAAGATGCTTTGGAAAAATTAATACAAATTAGCATGTGATAACACCAGTGTCGATACGAGTCCCTCTATGTTGATGAACTTTACACAACCATCACCAATATTGTCTTTCACATATCGGAGTAGTTGGTGTGATCATCGTCGACACTATCTTTTGCATACCGACGGATTTCATTTGATGTTGTGTTGGTGTCATCAAGGTCGATACACCAAATCGCTTCCTCCTTTGGACACTCAACCAAATTTGATTAGGCTTTCACCATGTTGCCCATACTTAGTTCCTCTTCAGATGATGACTCACCTCCAATATTGGCACAAGTAGCTCCCTAGATGTCGATATAGGTCTGTATCAGCAAGTTTGTCATTAACTCCCCGATTCTGCCCAAAATCCCAAAACTTTGCTTAATCGCATAAACTAATGCTAGATGTTTTTCTTACTTGACCTATTTTCCCTATGAGATAATTAGAATACGATATATTTTAATTTGATGGTCTGATATATTGATGATGAATATGTTTGTTGCAGATTTGAGTATGTCGCCACTAAAGTAGATTGTCAGAAAAACCCCCATAGGGGGAGCCTCTACAAGCAGAAGCCACCAAGGAGAAGAGGAAAACATTCAAGGGCCAATCTATAATGATACCAAAGGATTTATAGACAAGGGGACTTCAGTTAAATGGGGCAAATTCTTCCAGATGTTCAAGAACCAGAGTTTTCCTCAAGAAACAGAAGACGACTCTAATCTTAAAATATTTAGGAAAATCATGAAGTCAAAATTACATAGGGTGGCATCCCACACAACAGTCTTTCCATGTGTAGACGCAATCTCATGGATAGTACAACATGTAGACCTGGACAATAGATACATCCTCAATGCCAGTGCATGCCCCATAACACCATTTCAAGCATCGTATATATCCTCCTATTATCACTTGGAGAAAGGGGATTTATCATTGGATGAAGACCTTATCAAGAAACTTCCGCTTAAGGTAAAATATTCATGCAAATTATAGTACAAGCCTGACAAGCCATTCAAAATAAAACCCTCATATGAGTACCCCACTAGCACGTTGAGGACTCTGTATCAATATGTTATAACGATGTTTTGCATATTGTATGGAGAACATGACACTTCAAATTTCAAACTGTTATCGGGCTAATTGTTAAGTGCGAACACAAATCAATCCCCCTAGCTTCACTACGAAACTAGAACAAAACAAGACAGTACACTACTCTTTCCTTAGATTTCAATTATCAAATGAGAAATGGATCTAATACATACCTTTTAAATATTGAAGATCTGAATTCATCAATGCAATCCAAGATCCGTCATAAGGGTTATGGATAAATATCTGCAAAGGAACACAAGCCAACAAAGACAAGAATAACAGAGCCTACTTGATATGAAATTATGTATGTGATCAAGGAATCATACAATATGGATAAACATGATTCATATAGGAAAGAAAAGTGCATATGTATTAAATAATAGAAAGAGAGATTACAACCAAAACCTTGATCTCGTAAGGTCCCTTCCAACAGTTCCTTGCTTCCCACACTTCTAATCCACAGATTCTCAATCCAAATTTCCAATCTAAATTTCCCAATCTCAATCCAACTAAATTTCTCCATGAGAGCTCCTCTCCTTTTATAAGTTGAAGAGGATAAGGTGAGGAGGTTAGGATGATCCCACTAAATCAGAAAAGGAGTAATATCCAAGTCGATCGAAGGCCACCTCACCATAGAAGCTTCTCCTTCTAGAAGCATCGAGAAGATGCTCATTTTCCCATGTACGAAAATCGTCGCACCCCAAGTATAGTGCAGGCTGCGGAGACATTGCAGCCTAGATTTAGAGCAGGGGGAGACGATAATGCATCATTTCACCCTATATATAGTGCAACCTGGAACGACCTTCCTTAATAGGGTTTTTACAAAGGAAAATACAATTTCTTCTCTCAAGCAAAGTTCTTCTCCCTTCTTTCTTCGGGAATTTGGGCCACTGGTCCTTCTAAAGATGAAGGATAGGTTTACATCATTAATGGTCATAAGGGTGAAGAAAATAATATGTAACAGAGAGCCCCACAAAGTATGAATTTAGAACAGAGTGGTAGCTAATATCTTTGTCGAGTGTGTGTAGGGAAAAATGAACATGTCGGTCGGAAACCTGCTAACAAACAAGGAAAAATAGTACAATAATATATCATCACTGAGGTGGGCATTCCTATACTCATAATACAAATGACCCAAAGCATAAATGTCGACATGAAAATATCCATGTCAAGTAATACAGGTCATGACCACCAAACATACACTCTGGATCCATGCCATTATGACTCAAATCTAAACATAGCCACCAAAAATACACTGTGGATCTATGTGTTAAAGACTCAAATTTGAACATAGCCACGATACATACACTGTGGATCTATGCAACAGTACAATATGAATATACTCCAATGCAACCTGAATATGTCAGAAAAGATTCAGGGTCTTCATCTCCACCACTCTATAGTACGAATCTAACCATGTGAATACATGTGTTGAAGTCAAACATGGTAGAAACCACTTGATTACTAGTCATTAGTGAATACCATTAACAAGTGCGAGGGAAATTGAAATTGATGTCAATGACTCCCAAGGTACACTAGAACAATCCAACGAATGTGAATTAAGGAGTTGAAGTCGAACACTCGGCAGAATCTTCCGATCATGGGTCAATAATGAAAACCCATTGTCGAAAGTGAGAAACCTGCCATTGAGGCATGCAAGTTCCAAGGTACCAATTAGTTTCTAAGTCTAATTCCTAGATAATGAGTTGAAGTCAACAGGAAAAGACTTGTCACGGGAGGGCCTTAATGTATCCCCCATCGATGACACGAAACGAGTAAAAAGATTTGAGGTAGATCAGAGTAACAAGTGATTCAGGACTAACTTAGGGATGGTCGACGCAATAGAAGGCTTTAAGGACTGCATAAATGGTCGATGCGATAGAAGGATTTTTGGGTTGAACTTCCTTTTGAACATATTGACGACACGAAAACTGTCTTGGCAACACTGACTCAACAACAAGGATCACAGACCAATTTGTAATCTTATAAAGAAGTATGATCAAGAGACAAGAGAATATTCCAACCTAGACACAAAGCGAGTGAAAGGATGTCATGTTCAAAAGCGACTCTTCCATAGAATACAAGTTAGATACATTTCTTTCCCAATTTTCCCCCCACCATTTCTAGTGAGTACCTCTTTATTTTTACACAAGCTTGAGAAGGATAGCATATGCTTGAACTGTAATCTCATCCTTCAGATGAGTCCTTCAGAGTATATTTAATGAACCCTAAGAAGGAGTGGTTTGGTCCCATATGGGCCTTTTGATGCTTGTTTTATGAGTCCAAAGAAAGAAAACTCAGGGTTTTTCATGTTTTGAGAGTTTGAAAAACACTTAAAGAAAACTCCAAAATGTCATTTTTCATAAATTAGTCCGATGAGACCGAAAAAGAGATAAACTACCGCTCATCAGACGTTTTCTTCAAATACTTTTACGAGCGTGAAAAGAACAAGGTCGCTCAGCTATCTTTTCGTGATTAGGGAGCCTGAAAAGAGCTTAAAGGGAACTCTAGGGGGTTCCTTTTTCGTATAACCTTTATGAGTCTAAAAAAGTGATAAAAGTTTACTCGGTTACATTCTCAGGTATTTACGAGCATGAAAAAGAACAAAGACTGAGCTTGGGATTGTTTTCATTTTTACACAAGCTTAAAACAAAACAAAACTATGCTTGGGATAGATTTTATTTTTACACAAGCTTAAAACTAGCCAAAACTTATGCTTGGACATGGTTTCATTTTTATACAAGCTAGAACCATAGGAAACTATGCTTGAGGTAGGTGGGTGGTTTAATTTTTACACAATCTTGAACCAGAGAAAACTATGCTTGCGACTTCCCAACGTAGAGTCCAGGGATGGTTGGTACTTAGCCCCCAACGTAAGAAGATAGTGGCTCAACTTCAGCATGAAGTCCAGAGGCTAAAAGAATTTCCCCCAAAGATTTGTTTCGTCCAACTGCAAAAGTGAATGAAATGAAGCTTCAAATACTAGACAAAATACTTGACTCAAACAGAGAGTGGGAAAACTATTTCATTTTTTAATGAGCTTGAAACAAGAACAGGAACTATGCTCGAGAATCCAGGTTCAATCCCCAAACCTCTGTTTCATTTTTTAACAAGCTTGACACAGAAAAAGGAACTATGCTCGTAAGATTTGTTTCATTTTTTAAAAAGGTTGCTACAGAGACGCGAAAACTATCCTCACAACTGGTTTCATTTTTTAACGAGCTTGAAATCAGAAAACCATGCTCAAAGTTGGTTTCATTTTTTAATGAGCATGAAATCAGAAAACCATGCTTAAAGTTGGTTTCATTTTTAAATTAGCTTGAAATCAGAAAACCATTCTCAAAGTTGGTTTCTAGATCATGTCTTCCAGGAGGAAAATGCTCTAGAAGGACACCATGTCAAGGGACAAAACTCAGTCATGGCCTCCAAGAGATCTTCACTTGACAGAAGAAACACACTCTGGAAGGAACACATGTTGAGGGCCATGATAGGGGTAAGGAGGTCAGGCTCCAATAGACCTACCGAAGAGATCACCATGTCAACTACTGGATCCAATTCATAAGAGATTGAGTGTACAGTGAGAGGCTCATCTTTATCGACAGCTAAAGGCATGGGAGACAATGCCACATAATTGACCTTTGGTGGGGGTGATACCGTCTGCATATAAGAACCGTTTAGGGATGTCATTGAGTCGACATTCAAGTTCAGGCCAACAAACGAAAGTTGATCAATAACCACAATTCTCCCATCGTGAGGGAAAGGTATCACACGAAAAGGAGTGGACACGATAGATTTCATGGCATACACATAATTTCGCCCAAGAAGTAAATTGAAATCCAAGGGGTTTTCGACTACCATGACGTCAATAAAAATAGTTTTCCCTCCCAAAGTTATGGGAAACTGAGGAAGGACTCCTAAAGGGTGACTGGTTCTTCTGTTAAAAGCTAACAGATTCTGCGTAACCGACACAAGTTGAGGATAAGCCAAAGTTTGCTAAGTAACAGAGGACAAAATACTAACGGACGAACCTTCATCTATTAGTGTATGAGGAACGTCCCAACCACAAACCTGTATTGTAATATTGAAATGGATGTGAGAGGGAAGACAAGGTCCAGTTAGCACACCCCAATAAAAAAGGATGGCCTCATTACTCGGAGGAGGTTACACGGGAGAAGGAGGAATTCCCCCCAACACGGTAGATTTTGTATCAACGAGAAAAATGTGGGCAGTGTGAGGTTTACTCTCTACTGGGAGAGTTGGATCGACTGATGACGATATCAGATCGACCACTTGGATTTCATTCTCTAAGGGGAGAATGGGGTCGACGGCTAGAAACAGATCGACTGCTTGGGTGACAATCTCTAACGAGAGAGTGGGATTGACCGATGATGGGATTGGATCGACCAATTTGTCAACAGGATCAACTAAGGAAGTGACTAGATTGACTACATGATCAACCATACTAACTGATGAAGGGACCAGATTGATCATTCCATCAACTACAGGTGGGTCAAGAGTAAGCTTGTGATAAGCAACTGGAAGTTGAGGTTTTGAAATAGTCATGTCTTCCAGTAATTTCGAGGCTTCGTCCATACGAGGGAAAAGGTGAGTTTGATGACTCCCTCTGCATAACATACACAGGAACTTGACTCTACTTTTCTTCTTCCCAACAGTATCTTGACTAGTTGACGGTAGTTCATCAACATGTTGTTCAGAGGTTGATGACATGGGTTGGTGAGGGCATGTATACCATGCTTCTGTAACCTTGGATAGACCAGGGCAATCCTTAAGAAGATGGATACCCTTACAAAGCCTACAAGAGTACTTGGTCTTACGAGTTGTTTGGTGATCTTGGCATCATCAACACTCCTAGCATGATTATCAGTAACTGGTTGTTTTCCAACATGTTTGGTTGTGGTTGGAAGTTTGGACCCTTGCTTATTTTTCTTCTTCTTAATCTTCCTTTTCTTCTTCTTCTTATCCACCGGGTTACTAGCTTCATATCTTTCACTCGGCAAAGAAGATGAAACGGAAGAAGACCTTGCAAGTGAAGAAGGTGAAGAAGATATTACTAATGAAGAAGGTGAAGGATCAACATGAGGTTGATGTTCTTGGGGGGGAGTGCTTACAACTAAAGCACTAGCTGCATTCAGGATTACCTGAGTGGAAAACAACCATACCGGTAATCCAATTGTGAGACCTGGAAGGCTCAAAGTAGCGATGTGAGGAGGACCAATATTTCTATAAGAAGGAAAAACAAAAGGTTCCCCTGGAAAAGGGGTTCCCTCATTGGTCGTTCCGGGAACTGGCGCCATTAAATAAATATCCAACCTAGAGTCTGCTAGGGAAAACAAACAGCACGCGCTAAAAATCTAGTAATCAAACAAGCAAACAAAACCTTTTTATAATGAACAGACTAGTTGGTGATGAAATCCAACATTGTGGGAACAATGTATGAAGGGGCTGAGATAGAGCGAGTAGAAAAGTTACGTTGATGACCTTCTTAATGGACTTACACCCTAGTGCAAGCTCCCACACATAATCATGGGTATACCCTCCAAGGAGCCTGAGTGAGTTTGGCCAACGTCAATTCCAGGTACCGTGAAGACTTTCCCCTCCATAGTCACCTTGTGTAAAGACCCTAAAAAGAGATAGGCCACTAAGGTTACCAATTATAACAATGATGCATGGGGAAACAATCGACAGCCCGATCCACGCGCAAGGGTAGGGTATCTAAGCCTGAAATCAACTCGAGAAGCTCCCACACATAATCGTGGGTATACTCTCAAGTGACCCCCAATAATACGTGCAATATCTACACTAAGACCAACAAAGAAGAGTGATTAACTCTTCCAGTCCTAATGCGAACTCGTGATTGACCCTTGTGTTAGAAGGGCTTCCCAGGACAAAATGTAATAAGTGGATTTCACCGCTCCCTAACTCAAGATTCTATGTTTGTTTACAGCTTTGGAAAGTTATCTTTCACACCTATTCCAAAGCCCTACAACTAATCTAATGTAGGTTTGCTACTAGAAAATATAAAAATGTCTAATCAATTTTTATAAGCGCTTTATTTTTAAGGTTGTTGTTACTCAAGAGGAAAAAGGCATGAACAGGATGATGTTTTGACCGACTCTAAATGATGCAAAGGAATGAGAATGCAAATATTTCACTTCGATGAAAGCTATATTATGAGAGGGAGAAAGAGTTTATCATTCTCAGATGCACAATGTCCCAAAATTCTATTAAACTCATCAATATCAAGATCTTCAAGAAATGAGCAAAAGAGACTATACACCAATACACAATTCTTGGCCCCCCAAAAAACGCCAAAAATCATGCAATTTCGCTACTTCAAATGCAAATATGCCCCCCAATCCAATATAAAGAAAGAAATTAAAATTTAGTGTTTCAAAGATAGCTAAAAGCAATAGCAACTCTCTATAAAACAAATCAACCCAAACAAATTTTCTCTTTTAACACGAACTATTCAATAAAAGAAAAATAAGTTCTTTCACCAAACAATTCTAAAGAAAAAACAATGCTTTGTAACTGAAAGACACTCAAAGCAAGAGATCAAATATTTCAAAAGAAAACAAGCTAAAACAAAGAAAAGATGGATAAAAGCATATTCAAATCTCTCAAGTAGACTGTAGTCAAACCCAACAAATCACCCCAAACACTTATCATAGATCTGGGCAGGGAAAACCATCAAAAACTAAATTTTTTCACAATCGTTGCAGGTTGTCAGACTAACACAGCGCAATGATCCTTGATCGTCACAAGACAGAGAAAAAATACAGTGTGACGACATTGCGCTGTCTCAAAAATGTAGGGTGCGTTGATCCTAGATCGTTGCACTGCCCCTCAAAGTAAGGTGCGACGATAAAATGAATAATGGAAAAAATAAAAAAAACATGAGGGTTTTCCAGTGAAATTTAACAGTCAGAGAGTCAAGTTGGATCTCCCAGTGACTCAGAAAACAGAACCCAAGCAATCAAAGTAAGAAAGCAAGAAAAATTAGGAAAACAATCTGTTCCCAGTATGGTCGCCAATTTTTTTATTGAGCTAATTGTTAAGTGTGGACACAAATCAATCCCCCTAGCTTCACTACGAAACTAGAACAAAACAAGACAGTATAGTACTCCTTCCTTAGATTTCAATTATCAAATGAGAAATGGATCTAAGACATACCTTTTAAATATCGAAGATCCGACTTCGTCAATCCAATCCAAGCTATGTCGTAAGGCTTATGGAGAAATATCTGCAAAGGAACACAAGCCAACAAAGACAAGAATAACATAGCCTACTTGATATGAAACTATGTATGTGATCAAGGAATCATACAATATGGACAAATAAGATTCATATAGGAAAGAAAAGTGCATCTTTATTAAATAATAGAAAGAGAGATTACAACCAAAGCCTTGATGTCGTAAGTTACCTTCCAACAGCTCTTTGCTTCCCACACACTTCTAATCCACGGATTCTCAAGCCAAATTTCCAATCTAAATTTCCCAAGCTCAATCCAACTAACTTTCTCCATGAGAGCTCCTCTCCTTTTATAAGTTGAAGAGGATAAGGTGAGGAGGTTAGGATGATCCCACTAAATTAGAAAAGCGAGTAAGATCCAAACTTATCAGAGGCCACCTCACCATAGAAGCTTCTCCTTCTAGAAGCATCGAGAAGATGCTCGTTTTTCCCATGTACAAAAATCGTCGCACCCTAAGTATAGTGCAGCCTGCAGAGACGTCACAACCTAGATTTAGAACAAGGGGTGATGATCAGGCATCGTCACACCCTATATATAGTGAAGCCTGTGACGACCTTCCTTAATAGGGATTTTACAAAGGAAAATGCAATTTCTTCTCTTAGGAAAAGTTATTCTCCCTTCTTTCTTCAGGAATTTGGGCCATTGATCCTTCTAAAGATGAAGGATAGGTTTACATCATTAACGGTCATAAGGGTGATGAAAATAATGTGTAACACACACTATCTCCAATGCCCTTGATATAATACATTGCCAACATTGAGTCATCTTTCAATTGGGTTGATATTCCATCAACGTCCCTAGAAAACTCTTTCAGAGCAGCCAAAGAGACCACCCTCGACGAGTTTCCTATTTTTCACATGTCCTCCTACCTTCTGGACATGGTATGTGTATTCCACCAATATCCAAATATGGGATGGGACTGGCAGCCAACCAACCAATCCTCCTACTCATATTTATTGAAAAGTGTTATGGGAGAACAAGTACATAATTGAGTATCACAAAATTTGTGATTACTTCCTGGCACCCCTATACCAGTTCATCTTCCATGCACCTACGCCTTGCATGACTGACAAATCCCAAGCAATAGTATGAAGAATAGGAGACTGATATCTCCTGGATTATAAGAGGTATTTGAGGATATATGGGGCCACCAAATCTCCTCGTTTGCTCCCTAGATTTGTTCTGATAAGATAGTATTGCAAGAGATTGCTTATTAGACCATAATCCACGGAGTTGGAGCGTCACTCGACAAGGATAAGAAGGCCATTTGGGCTCCTTAACCATTATTGATCTGGATTTTTCATGATATATTAGAGGATGTATACTTTGTTGTACCAATAATCCTGATAATAGGAAGCAAGGATTAAACCATCCCTTACATGTACCTACTCAACCTTGGGAAAGTATTTCCATGGATTTTGTGGGAGTTTTACCAACCACTAGGAAGGGACATGACTATTTATTTTTGGTAGTCAAAGGGTTCAAAAAATTGTGCATTCTCATTCCTTTTAAAAATACTATCAACAGTAAAGAAGCAACAAACAAGTTCTTTTAACAGGTTTGGGTGCACTTTGGGACTACATTGTGGACACGGATACCATATTTCTCAATGCATTTTGGACTACATTGTGGGAGAATATGGACTCTAAGTTGAAGAGGTGTACAACATTCCATCCACAAATAGATGGCCATATAGAAGTATTCAATAGGACTTTGGTGCAACTTTTGAGGGGTTACAATCAGAAGCATCTGAGGACCTGGGATGAAAATTTGAATTGTATACAACACTCTTATAACAGAGCAATCCACAATTCTAGTGGTAAGTCACCTTTTGAAACTTGCTTTGGGTATTTTCCACCTTCACCCTTAGATGTTGCATATGGACAACAAGAAGGAGTTAGGGAGGAGCTCACAGGAGATGCATTAAAAGCATAAAAAATTGTTTAGAAGATTAGGTAGATCCATTTGAAAGTACACGAGACACTAAATAAGTCACGGGAAAAGTACAAGGCTAGACATGACCAACATGGAACAAAGAGAACATTTAGAGTGGGAGACAGAGTATGGTTATAGTTGAACAAGGAAAGGCTACAGGGTCCTGGTAAGAATATCAACGATCTACGGTATGGTCCTTTTGAGGTATTGGAAAAGGTGGTTGATAATTCTTATCAACTCAGTCTACCCCCATACATCCACCTTTACTTAGTAGTGAATGTGGAGAATCTCAAACTCCATGAGCCTTCCATGTTGGATCAGGAGGAGGAGTATGTCCTACCTTCCATAGAGGACTTTTCATTAGATGCTTAGGCATAGTTAGCATAGGACACATTTTTGCAGAAGCAGTCCAGAACTACAAGACAAGGGTAGCATGACCTTTGGTAGATTGGGTTGAAAGGACAACTTTCAAGCAAAGCAAAGTGGTACTCTAGGTAGAAGGTAGAAGAAAAATTTCCTCACCTCATTCAGTAAATATTTTGGGGACCAAAAGCCTCCATAAATGGGGAAGTATGATCCAGATTGGATCACTATATTATTTCTCATCTATCTCAATGCTTTCAGAGTGGAGAAAATCGGAGGAATCAACTTCCAGGGTCATTTTAGTGATAGGTCCCAATTTGGAAAATTGGTGTCTAGAACCTTCCGAAGCCATTTTGAGGCATTAAACGATGTTTTTTTTGGGTTTTAGTGTTATAAGCCCATGCACACCCCCTTAACGGTGTTCTACACTCTGAGACCTTTCCAACGATGTAGATCGTACATCAATCAAAGTTTGTATCCAAAAGTTATGCCTCCCACGAGTTGACTTATCATGTTGACCACCATGGTACAAGAGGATGCCATGCCATCCCCCATTACTCATGCATATTGGGCTAGCAACGTTAGGAGTTTCAAAAATATTCTAGAAGGTTTAAAACTCTACCGAAATTGAGGGTTGAGGAAGTCAAAAACTTGCCCCTAGATGGCTATTAGGCTATGTTAAATACTGGGCCACTAGGAGGAAAATGGGTCCCATTCTATGTTATTGTATTTTGTTCTATAGTAAAGAAAAACAACTAGGAGTGTGAAATTAGAGAGATTAACAGAGGGGGTTAATGTTTTTTAGAAACCTATTAGACCACATGTCTCATGTAACTCCATAGAGAGTGTCTTCTCCTTTGTACTTGCATCATATCCATACTAGAGAAAAGAGAGTAGAGAAGCCTCATCTTCTAGCTGGTTTTTCTTCCGTAAGGGTTTCCCAGAGAAAATCTTTGTGTTATCATGTGGATGGTGTGTGATTGTACTTTAATGTTCTCTATTTTTTGCATTTTATATATTTCATGAATAAGCATAAAATCATTAACTAAATACTCTGGAATCTAAAGGAGTTTAACCTTCATAGTGTAGATTTCAGTTTTATTTATCAGATTTGTTGTGATGAACTATTCCAGTGGAATATCCATGGTAGTTTACAGATCATATTGGTATTAGAGTAGGTTTTTCTTTTGGGTATTTGTGGGAAGTTGTGGGATCTAGGAATCGTCTTAAAGAGAAGTCACAAAAACCAAAGACATGGCAGGCGAGTATGTTCATAACAACCATTGAGATCCAGCAGAAGAGATATTTGAGAGGTTGAAAGTGTAATTTGTCGACATCAATCGCAATATGAACCTCCTAATGGAGTCTCTAGCAAGCAAGCTCAGACTATCTAGAGATGATGGAGGATCTAAATCAAAGATCAGATTGGAGGGGAAATTGGGAGATTAGGAAGACTCAAGAAAGGAGTCATGGAAAGAATCTGAGAAAGAGCAGTCGAGTTTGAGTGTCATGAACATTTCACAATCCCTATTCAAGATGGAAGAAAAAGTGGACATAAAACCATACCTAGGTGATATCGATGCATTAAAATTGAATCATTGGTTGCAACAACTAGAATTTTATATTAGC
>SNQJ01S0005486.1:162123-175615 GCA_010110895.2 Picea sitchensis | reverse complement strand
TTGGGAGTTAACACCAGTAACTAGGTGGAAGGAATTCAAAGCCCTTATCAAATCCCAATTCTACCATATCAGGTATGTAGAGGACCAATGGATCTGGTGGCACTACTTCATGCATAGGCAGGGGAAAATTGTACAGGAGTACACCACTGAGTTCAGAAATATGTCCATCATGTTGGGTATCTCTCCCAAGAACCTAGATGTACTCCTCAAGTATCTGTGGGGTTTACACAATAGTCTACAAAAGCAGGTGATGCTCTTCAAGCCAAGGATAATGGATGAGGCATGTGTTCAAGCATAGTATCTGGAAAACATAGGCCAAAAGAAGGGGAAATCAAGTGGTTCGAAGAAGAAAGAGCACCAGGAATATTCCAAGGAGGGGAAGAAGAAGTGGAAAGGGGGGGAAGATAAGAAGAGAGAAACCACTACACATCAGTGCAAATATCTCGACAACCATTGCGGTCATTGCAACATTGATGGCCACATTGAGGAAAAATGCTTGAAACTACATCCAGATTTGAACCCGAAGAACCACAAGAAGGATGGAAACAAAAATAACCTTTTAGCCATAGATTCAAGCAATCAAGTTGAAAGTAGATTGGATGTGGATGAAAATATTGTCTACACATCTGTGCAGAAGGAAGTGAATCTGTGTAACACCCATGTTTCCCCTAGCTTGTAAATATAACTATAACTTTCTAAAAGACTATGGGCAGACTAAATATGTGTGGATGTTGGAATTGATGAACCTTTTTGTTATAAAAGGTAATGTATGTATTTTTGTTATTAAATAAAATGGATAGTGTTGCATAATTGTTGAAGGGGTTTTCCAAGATATATCATGATGCATGAGAGAGATGGTGAGGGGAACCAACAATGGTTGAGATGACCCCCACCGGACCAATACCTTACTGGATTTAAATTATTCAGACCGAGAATAGTCCTCTGACCCATATATAAATTACCAATCATGCTAGTAGTTGGGAAGTCCTCCTCAAGAGTCAATGAGGAGATGGGCAGAGTACCCATCAGAAAAACTTCATAACCTGACCACAAAATTGTGATTCTGACCTATGCAATCTTGTTGAGGAAGGTAAGAAAAAAAGGGGATTCATGAGTAGAACAAAGGATTACAAAGAAAATGAGGGAAGAGACCATTTTTCCAAAAAGGATAAGAGTGTGTGCAGCTCTCTAGTTCTGATGAGAATTGAAAAACAATCTTGCTCTGGGTGCAAGAAGTTGTTGGCAGCATTTTTCAGTCCAAGCTGATAAACGGGGTTGCAGAGAAGATGAGTGACTGAGGAATCACTCGTTCTAGGCCCCCTTGCTTGGTGGAGAGAAAACAGTTTTTCCAAGTTCCTATGGGAGCAGGAGAGTGACCTTCATCCTTGAATTCCGTTGAACAATAAGGAGGAGTCTCTCTCAGAGCATCATGATCTAGCTAGGGGTGGCCAGCAGTAAATCCATCCAGGAATTGGTGTGCCTACGGTTGGGTGGAAACTGGCACCCCTCTCAGTAATTGCTTCATTATCTTGTTTCTTGATAAGTATTCATTATCTGTGTTCTAGAATTGAAATGAGTGGTTGGATGTCTGTGTCTATGACTGAAATTTGCATTGTTTGATTAATTATTAGAATTTTTTATTGTTTTTCTGTGAACCCCTGTATTTGAATGATTTTTGTTTGCCTCTGCTTAGCAACAGGAGAACTTAGACGTGGGTCTGCATATGAATTTAAGAATAGGTTTACGATTTTTGTACTGGTTGGAAGATCCTTAAGGGAATTGTCCCAAGGATTGATTTTGTAATGTAAGAGTCGAGGCAAACTTCATTGGAACACTTCTTTCATGTCGACCCCTCGAAATTACCTTCGCAGGTCACTAAATTTGAGCTCTGTGGAATGAGGGCACCTCCTTCAAACCATTTGTCTGTGTGACCGAGGGCTCATGTCCACGACCCTAACCAAACCATGGCTAATAGTTGAGCGTGCATCCCCGAGACTTGTCAGGGGATCCATATGACCAGGACCTCGAAATCCTTCGCTAGGTACAAATGGAGCTAAGTTTTTTTGGCTTCAGAACTCCAGGAGTCTGGAGCTCCATGATGTTATGACTTTACAACCTTCAAAACCAACCAAAAGAAACCTGTTGGTACGGTGATTGGTGAAGTTGACCAACATATGGCGGTTTCCTTGACTGTGATTGTGCAATCTATTCCACTTTTAAACCCTAACCCACTTCCTAGTCATAAAGTAATGCGAGCCGTAGATATGAGGATCTTCGGGATCTTACCTGACCGTTAGATCTACATCATGGTCAGTCCGACGTTGACCACTACAGGAGAAAGGGAGTTTTAAATGCGTGGAACCCCCAAACATCAAACTCATGAAGTGACGAGAACCGTAGATCCAAGGATTCTTCGGGATATTCTCTGACCATTGGATCTACATCATGGTCAATCCATCATTGACCACTCCGGGAGAACAAGAATGTTAAATGGGTGAAACCCTCGAACTCCAAAGTCGTGAAGCAATGAGGACTGTCGATTCAAGGATGCATCAGGATCCCTCTTAATCGTTGGATCTAGACCGTGGTCAGCCCAACGCTAACTACTCCAGGAGTAAAAACGAAATTACACAGCGGAAACCCCGAATGTCGAAGTCGCGAAGCAACAGAGGTTGTAGATCTATGGATCTACATGGACCCATCTCGATCGTGGGATACAGGGAGTATTGGGAGCTTGTTGGTGGGATTCTAGACTTCAGAACTCCGGAAGATTCTGTAGGTAGGAGAGTCTAGAGGCTTCTGAAGGGTGTCTGTCTGGAGTGACGTGGCACACTGACGTCACCTAGGGTGACGTGGACTTATTTTCAACATGCGATGTGTCACCTTATTTCGTGCTTTTTACATATCTTATATTCCAATTGGAATGTGACATGTGTCACCCATTGATGGGGCCACGCGTCATATCTTCCCTTTGTCACGTGTCAATCTCTTGGCACATGCTCGCTTGGTCTAATAATTGGTGGAATACCCCAGGGCACTGGGATTTCAAAACTTCGGGAAATTTGGGATGTTAGAACGTTGGGGGTAATCGGACGAAGGCCCAGACCCACCTATCCCTGCCTCTATGTTTAACGCATCTTCACGTGTAAATGTGGACCCTTCGGGAGTCCGAGAATTTGGAACTCCAGATGTTTGGAGTGGTGTACTAGATAAGTCGAAATGTGACGAAGGCCCGTATTTACTTTCCCACTTCTACAAGTTGTCAGGACAGTTTAAATGTAATCAATTAAATGAAAGGGTATCTCTTTAGGACTCCAGCGTTCGGGAGATTTGGGTTCATAAGAACATGAGGAGGAATTTCACCAAAGTCTGAAGACTTAGACACTAATTAATATTAATGAGTCCAAGTGCCCTTGGAGATTTGGTAAGTAGTGGGATTTCGTTGTGCTAATGGTTAATTAACCTAGTAGGCCGATAGGAGCTAGACAAATGTCAACTCCGGGTTGGAAGAGTCTTCGTATACTATGATGATGTGTAGTTTCGGGTGACAGGGAGTCGTGTGGGTACCACGCGGCTGTAAGAGACTCTAGTTGATAAAGGCTTAACGAACTTTGAAGGACCATAACTTGCAATTCAGAACACATATCTGGACAAATTTATAATCATTGGATAACCCTCGCCGAACCGAAGACGGTGAGACCCTAGTTATAGGGATTCGAGGTGATTGAGAAAAGTGAAACTTTGATGCCCTACCCCATAAAAAGGTACGTAGGGGTCGGGTGTGTTACAATTTGATTAGCCTTCATCACCTGGAAGGGAAGGAGATGACCAAGCTCTTCCACATCAAGATTCAAGTCAAGAAGACCAAGATAGATGCTTTGTTCGACTCTGGTTCACAGGATAATCTCATAGCAGTGGATCTAGTAAACAAGCTTGGATTGGAGATTCACGATCATCCTAGCCCCTATCCATTGGGTTGGGTAAACAAGGATGCAGAGATAAAGGTAACGAAATAGTGTAAGATTAAATTTGCTATAAGTGTTGATTTTATTGATTAAGTGGAATCAGACGTAGTACCCCTTGATGTATGTGGACTAGTGTTTGGAAGCCCCTAAATGTATATAAGGGAACCAATCTTCATGTGGAGAGCCAACCAATACCCATTGATCAAGGATGGGAAGTCCTACATCATCAATGCACATAAAGGAAAGTCAAAGATCTCACTAGTAAGTGCTAACCAAGCCAAGAAGTTGATTAGTTATAGTAAGAAATATGTTTTTCTTTTATTAAGAGAAAATTAGTCTGATGATGGGTCAATGAGAGTGAAGGCATCCCTAGAGGGGTGTACTAAAGAGAAGATACATCAGTTGGAGGAGTTGCTACAGGAATACAGAGGAGTGTTCAAGGAGCCTAAAGGGATACCAGCCAAGAGGGACGAGGATCATGAAATAAAGTTATTGCCACACTCCCCATTGCAAAATATTGGGCTTGACATTATGTTCTAGAAGCGAACGAAGTGAAGAAGTAGTTGCAACAAATGTTGGAGCAGGGTGTGATTCGACCAAGTACCTCACCTTGTGGGTCACCCATAATAATTGTTCCCAAGAAGGATGGGACTTGGAGAATGTGTATTGATTACAGAGAATTGAATAAGATTCCATATGGGTCTCCTAAACCAAATGGTGCATAATCTAATTAGGACAATGTATCGCGGAGCACCTCTTATTTTTGAAGGGAAATTCTACCACCTCAATCGAATTGGTGCTAGAAGGAGGGCCTTATTTGTATGACTACTAGTAATATTCAACAATAGCTTCGCTAGTCCTTTGATAACACTCTTGTCCAACAACGAACACCACATATCCCTTATGAGCAGGGAATAACCTTTGAAGATTCCAACCCTGCCTTGCGTTGTTGGTAGCCCAGAAACCAATCTCGAAGCTTGGTACCCCATTCCTAATGAGGATTTTTCTTAAACTCGATGCATTACATGCTCATATGCCAAGTTACTTGGTCACTTACCCGTGACTTCAACACTACCTAGGAGGAGAGCTACTCGTGTAAACAGACAATTGAATTGGTATAATGTTCTAGTCGACTCCATGGAGGATTTCATTGAAACCAATTTACAGGAAATACCTCTACCCTTTGATCAAATACCTCCTACACCTCCAGGTCCTAATCCTCCCGATTCGAACCACCACTCTGATGGTGAACATTTTGGATTTGATTCAGACGACAACATGGCTCACAACTGGAATGTAGTCCCATCATGGATCTCTCAAGGAGCTTTAAACTTACACAACCTTATGTATGAATTGCCTAAACATCTAGAAAGACTTGTCCCAAAGTTCAACCTGGACAAAGCTTGTTCGTCAGAAGACCACATCAAGAACTTATTTCTAGCCACGTGACTCCTTAATGTCCGCCACGAAGATGTGTTTTGTAGACTCTTTCCCTGCACTTTCAAGAACAAGGCCTCTACATGGTATTATAACCTACTGGTTGGATCCATAACCAGTTGTGAGGATTTTGAAAAGACGTTCCTTAGAAATTTTGGAGACGAGAATACTCCCACAAACTTATTCAAAGAATTGGCGGCTTTAAATATAGATAAAAAGGAGAAAGTGAAGGATTTTAACCAACGTTTCACTACAATCCTCAATAAGTTCTACGTCGAGACGACTCCTCTAGAACCCCTGACCATAGAATACTATACTTCAGCGTTACATCCCTCCATAGGTATGTTCACTAAACGAGCTGGAAAAGTTATTTTGGCCCATAATTTTGAAGAAGCTAAGGAGGTTGAGAAATATTTGTTTTCTTTAGGTAGCCACCGTACGACCGAAGAGACTAAAAAAACCAGGAAGAAACCTTTACTCTTTACCAAACATTCTTAAAATGAGCCTAAGGATCTCGACAACATGGTCAAGCTGGTAAAAAATCTCTTCAATGAAGTAGTGGACCTTAAGAAAAATGTTGGTGAACGGTATTTTAAGAAGAAGCCCTTTTTACCATTCTTTAAGAAGAATGATAACTTGCTTAAGCCACCAGAAACCCTGGGCCTTAACTAAATCTAAATGATTTTGGCATGGATAAATTTTGTTCATACCACCAAATAAACCATTTCGAGAAAACCTGCCCGCAATGGATCAATTCTATGACCTTGGTCATCAACCAACTGTTAGATAAAAAAGATCCAACCAATGACCAGACCAAGGAAACAAAAAAGGAAGAAACCACTGAGCATAAGGATACCATGAAAGAATCAACCATGTTTTTGTGGAACTGGTGTGTAGATTTTGACAAGGAACAAGTCAAAGATATTTCTTTAGGGGATACACAAGTTACAAAAGCTGCACCCAAATGGTATAATTTGCGCAACAAAGGAGCAGTACCTAGCACTCCTCTACCCTCGAAAATTGTCACTACCCCTGGGAAAATAACTCCTCCCACAACTACTTATAAACCAAAAATTCCTACACAGGCCAACAGTAATCCCAACACTTCATAAACAAATAAATCCCAAAACAAATCTGAAACTCATGCTTTGGAATACAACATTATTGAAGATGTGAAAAAAATGAAATCGAGCATCTCCCTATATGATATATGTACACTTCCCCAGCAACAAGATCTTATTCTCGACACTTTCAAGTCCAATAACTCTTAGAAGAAGACCGTTGCTATGAAAGATAGCACTCCCAAAGTTGTTGAAAAAAAAGCAGAGAGAAGAGATAAAACCAATTCATTTGTAAATGTATCTAGCATAGGGGTGCACTCTAGATCCCAGGTCCCACCCTTTCTTCTAACATTTGAAATTTTTAATTTCAATGTGCACAACTGTTTAGTAGACTCTGGTGCTTCCTCTAATGTGATTCCCTACTCAGTTTTCCAAAAGATAAATGATGTCTTGGAAAAGAGTACCACCAGGATCATATAGTTAGATAGATCGGATGTCAACGTAAAAGGTGAGCTCAAAGACATTATGATTAGACTAGCTTTTGACCCTAGGGTGCATCAGGTTATTGATATAATTGTTATTGATATTCGAGAAGCTTACAATTTATTGTTGAGTAGGGACTAGTCTACAAAACTACATGGCGATTTCTCTACAGATTGGGCCCACCTGTGACTTCCATACAAGGGAAGGACAAACTAGATCATAGTGAATAGCAAGGCCCATATGAAACATACAATAACAGAGCTTGAAGGTAAGAATGAACCCATCAGTTTCTCTTGTATTGCTTTAGGAAATTGTTTTTTAGAGGCTGACCATGGTTTCTATATAGCATAGTCATATTCGCTCCAAACAAACAAACAATCTGAACTCCTTCATTGCACTCAAACTGAAGCTAATGACTATACTATAGTAAAAGTAGATAGTTTATGTTTTACTAACTCAATATTAGATACTAACATTTGGAGTTTTTTTTTCGATGGCCCTATATCACAAGAAGGAGTCGGGGTAGGATGTATACTCATTGACCTTGAAAAGCATAAAACTCTTATATCATGTCGTTTAGAATTCGAATGCACCAATAAAATTATCAAATATGAAGCCTTGGTCCAACGCCTGAAAAGGTTATCAACCTTAAGGTAAAATGCCTAGGAGTTTTTGGTGATTAGAAAATAAATGTCAGACAAGTAAGGAAACTATACATTGCTTGTCTCCCCATATAAAAGGTTACCAACATGAGGTATGGAACTTAATTAATTATTTCGATGCATTTAATATTACTATGATACCTCACTCTCAAAATGTTGTTGTTGATACCTTAGCTAACACATAATCTATATTCACACCCATGAATAACAGTTTTACTCTTGAAATCATTTTCAGGACTTCCATACCCGACAACGTCACTAACTGGAGGGTGTTCAATGATGATTCTCAGATTATAGAAATCCTTACTAGTGTTGGCATATTCCAAGATTCTGTGATAAATGATGAGGTACACCAACACAATCTACAGAATTATCAGGATTAAGAAAATAAAGTCAAGGCTAAATGCATCCCAAGGAGTGTATTGTCGCTCAAAAATTATTTGATCTATAGACCAAGTTCAGAACACCTATGGGTACAAATACAAATAGCTCGACCACGATGCACGCTTGGTGAATCTAGGCACTACCGAACAACCCAAATTTATCAATTTAGGAACTTGTTGTTCAGAGGCAGAGAAACATACCTTCACGTAGTTGTTTAAGAAATATCGAGATATATTCCCATGGACTTACAAGGATGTGAAGACGTATGACACTCCCATCATTCAACAGATCATTCCTATCAAAGAGGGTGTCAAATTGTTTCATCAGAAACTATGGAAGATACATCTGACCCTTGAACCGCTGATTCAAAAAGAGTTAAAGAAATTGATGGATGCCCAGATTATCTTCAAAGTCCGACATTATACTTAGGTGTCCAATAAGGTACATGTTAGAAAGAAGTCAGGGGAGATCAAACTATGTGTGGATTTCAGAAATCTAAACTGCACCTTTGACAAGGATAATTACAATGTTCCCCCAATGGAACAAATATTACACCTCGTCTTTGGGTCTCTGATGTTTTCTCTTCTACACGAGTTTTCTAGATATAACCAAGTTCTCATAACAGAACCAAACCATTTGAAGACCTCTTTTAGAACCAAGTGGGGAACGTTCACTTATTGTAGAATGCCCTTTGGCTTGATTAACATGGGGTCTACTTTCCAAAGGGGCATAGCCATAGAGTTTAAAGGTCTGATCAGTCACAGTGTGGTGATTTATCTCGATGATGTAACAATATATTCCAAGAAGAGAGTTGATCACCTGTAACACTTAAAACATATTTTTGAAAGGTGCAGGGAGTACGACATTTATCTAAATTATAAGAAAAGCATCTTTATTGTTTCAAAAGGAAAAATATTGTGGCATGTCATCTATAAGGATGGGATTTATGTTGACTCAGAATGCACTAAATCCATCATGCAGATCTCGTTTCCAAACAGTAAGAAGTATATGCAGTCATTTTTCAGGAAGATTAATTTCGTGAGGAGATTTTTTCTTAACTTTGCCAAAATAGTGAAACCCCTTCAACAAATGATTAAGAAGGACATGCAGTTCAAATGGACATCTTTTGAGAAGGAATCCTTTGATAAAATTCTTCCATACCGACTGCCCCTGCGCTTCAAAGTTCGGATTTCACCAAGACTTCCTGTTGTACACATTTGATTCATATCATTCTCTTGAAACAATGCTCACTCAAAATGACCAGCAAGGGAATGAATGTCCCATAACATTCATGAGCACTAGACTTCAAGGTGTTGAACAAAATTATACATCGATAGACAAGCAAAATTTTGTTGTTCACAAAGCTATTAAACAGTTCAGGCCTTACATATTGAAGAATCACACCAAGGTGATCGTCCTTCACCCAGAGGTTAGATATCTCTTTGTACAAAGGGAATTGGGTGAAAGACAAGGTAACTGGATGATTGTTTTGCAAGAATACGACCTGGAATTTAAACCATCAACTATCATTAAAGGTCAAGTCATGTGCAAATTAGAAATTGAGGCCATGGATTTCAAAGATCACGAAGAAGAAAGATAGCAAGAAGAACCTGTACTCTATGCAAAACAAACTCCGTATGTTTCATTGTTTGAGAATTCATGGTATAATGACCTTAAGCAGTATCTTCAGCATGGCACTACCTCTTATCACCTCAATGTCAATCAGAGAAGGGAACTAGACTAAAATTTGTGCAATACTAGTTAGTCTATGGTATCCTTTTCAGAAGGAATTATGGCAGAGTTCTCCTCCAATGTCTAAAGAAACAAGTTGTCGATAGAGTCTTCAAAGACCTTCATGATGGACCAGCTAGAGGACATTTCACTCCAAAAACTACAACCCACGAGATCCTAAGAGTTAGGTACTATTGGCCTACGGTGTTTAAAGATGTTCATGCTTATTCCCATAGCTGTGGCATCTACCATAAATCAATTGGAAGAGAAAGTAGGGTTGTTGTTCCACTTCAACTTGTTATTGTCGAAGATCCATTTGAGCAATGGGGCTGGATATAATCGGTGAGATCAATCCTCATTCATCTAAGAAACACATGTATATTCTCAATGCCACTGATTGTTTCACATGTTGGATGGAAGTTGTGCTGCTAACTAAGGTAAATGATGAAGTGGTAATCAATTTTCTGGAACAACACATTATTACAAGGTTTGGAGTACCCACTACTCTCGTATTTGATAATGCTACTTATTTTTTATCACTGAAATTAACTGATTTTGCTTTAGATAAGGGAATCATTCTGAAATATATGACTAACTATTACCCTTTGGAAAATGGCCTAGCTAAATCCACTAACAAAAACCTGATCTATATCCTAAAGCAAATTGTAGTTTACTATTAGGAAAATATACTTCCACACTGAACCTAATAGAAGAGAGGAAAACAAATTTAAACAAGAAAGTAAATGATAAAGTAATCACACATAACGCAAAGATTTTACCCTGGAAACCCAAATGGGAAAACCAACATTCCTTGAGCATCTTGCTCTTTTGTTGTCTTATTCATTCAGAATAAAAGGTTACGTGCCTAAACTTGGTCTACACCTAAGACACAATCAACATCATACCCTATTATTTTTTACAAGAACAACCATGTAACCAATTCATCTTACATCTATATGACCAACAACATATCGCTAAATATTAGCATGAATATCAACTTAATAAAAATACAACATGCCTTATTTATAGGCTTTGCAAACCCTAAAGAAAGGCGCCCAAAAACAGTTACAGATCCATGCAAATGATTGGCAACAAATCCCGTGAATCCCAGGATTATGTTACGGTCGACTACTAGTTGGATTACTAGTCAACCACCAATCAACCTTCATTCGGTCTTCAGTCGTTTTCCACAAAACCTCCTGACAACCTCTTGTCATTTGACCTCTTCGACTTGTTGTCAATTACTTCTACTTCAAATTTACCCAGTCGAACACTTCGACGTTCAACTTTCACTCCCAGTCGATCCACCTCGACTAGATTTTCATTGCAAAGAATATAACAACCTAACATTCTCCCACTTGTTGTCTTCTTTGTTGAACTAGGAGTTTATTGAACTTTTGTTCACAGACCCAGGGAAACAATTCCCATTGCCTCTATGCATCAAGAGAACTTCATATCACTCACAAATTTGGTCAAAGTGTCTACTATATTTTCCAACTTGTCTAATTTCTCAACATAACCTTGTTGCTTTCCACCATGTCTCTTACAAAATGGTATTGCACATCAATATTCTTAGTCTTGGACTGATAAGTTGGGTTCTTTTCCAGAAATATTGTGCTTTGACTGTCACAATTTATCTTCATAACTCTTTGCTCAAACTCGATTCATGAACATAGTCGTTGCAGTCATACTGCTTATTTTCTTCCATGAGTGGTTGCCATGTATTCAACTTCTATTGTTGACAAAGATATGACCGCATCTTGCTTACTCATCCAGTTGATTGCTCCACCAAACATCTTGAACACATATCCATTGGTCAACCTACTTCGATCCATATTTCCATCCCAGGCGGCATCGACAAATCCATGTACATCTACTTCACTATCATCTCTTGGTTTTCCTTGGTAGCATATTACATAATCTTTTGTGCCAAACAAATACCTGAATACTCCCTTGATAGTTGTCCAATGCTCCTTTCCAAGTGTTGACATGTATCTACTTAACACTCCAACTGCATGGGAAATTTTTGGTCAAGTGCAGACCATATCATACATTAGACCACCAACAACACTTAAATAGGGAACACATGCCATGTCCTTTATTTCTTCATGTGTCTTTGGACATTTCTCAGTAGTTAACCTTTCTCCCACAAGAATTGGCACCTTTATAGGTTTGCAATCCTCCATGTTGAAATGTTTCAAGATTGTTTCAATATGCTTCTTCTGATTCAATCAGAGCTTTCTAGATACTCTATCTCTTTTGATCTACATTCCCATAATGAAGTTCATTGCACCGAGATACTTCGTGTCAAACTTTGAGGATATTTGTTTCTTCACCTCCTTTATAATGTCCATGTTGTTTACGGTCAACAACATGTCGTCAACATACAATGCTACATATATGAACGCTCAACTTATTCCTTGGAATATATACAGTGATTAGCTTTTCTTCTCACAAATCCCAAGATAAGGATGTATGTTTTGAACTTTTGATACCACATCCTTGGTGTTTTATTTAGACCATAAAGGCATATTTTCAATTTGCACACTAGCTCTTTCTTGCAGCTTACTTCAAATCATTCATGTTGTTTCGCGTATATTTATTCTTCCACATCCCCATGTAGGAATGTTATCTTCACATCCATTTGCTCTATTTCAAGGTCAAATGTTGCAGCCAGAGACATTAGTAATCTAATGGAAGCTAATTTTGTGACATGGGAAAAAATCTCATCGAAGTCGACTCCTTCAACTTGGGAATATCCTTTTGCTACCAGTCGAGCTTTGAAATCCTCGACTTGACCTGTTGTGTTCATCTTTTTCTTGAATACCCACTTGCTAAAGACAAGATTTCTTCCACTAGGTAATTCGACCAAATCCCGTGTCTCATTCTTATACAAGGATTCCATTTCTTTGATCATGTCGTCCTTCCAAAGTTTATCCTCTGYTGAGTCGAATGCCTCCTTGATAGACTTGGGCTCATCRTCAATGGCAGTTAACACAAATGTTGAACGAAAGTCGGGMAAACTATATATTTCAACTAGTTTTCTTACTCATTCAGACCTCCTTACAACTGGGGTTGATTGTTCCAYGTCTTCACCTGATTCCGTCGACTCATTTGGATTATTTTCTTCATTCCTCAGTTCAAACCTTACATTCTCTGGTTTTTTCTCTATTTAAACCACTTCATAATCAGACTTTCCTTCGACTTCTTTGAAGACCACATCTCAACTGTACATTGTTTTCCTTGATGTTGGATCCCAAATTTTATATCTTTTCATTCCTTTTTGTATCCAATGAAAATACATTTGACCTCCTTGGGAACATGAAAAAATGCATCAGAACCAAAAAATTTGAGATGTGAAAGTGAAGGATTCTTATCATACCATACCTCATGTGGAGTCGTATCGACTAGCATCGACGAAGGAGACATATTCACCGGATATTTTGTGGTGTCGATTGCCTCTGCCTAGAATTCTTGTGTGATCCCAACACCATTGAGTATGCTCCTTGCCTTGTCCATCAATGTTCTGTTCATTCTTTCAATAACTCCATTTTGTTGTGGGGTATGTGGTGTGGTATTTTGGCATGCTATGCCACACTGCTAGCAGAACACCCCAAAATGTTTTCCACGGTATTCACCACCATTATCAGTTCTCATCACCTTTATATTCTTATCTGTATAGTTTTCTATAAGAGATTTAAACTCTTTGAATTTCTCGAAAACCTTTGATTTCTTCCTTAGGAAATATACACTTGTCTTCCTAGAAAAA
>SNQJ01S0005486.1:85594-162113 GCA_010110895.2 Picea sitchensis | reverse complement strand
TTCGTGCCTCGTTACTTTCCACAGCACTTTGAACTGATGAAACAGCGCTGTTAGCTGTTGAAAGCTATCGCTTTCCACAACACACAATAGGCCCTAAAACATGATGTTAGCTGTTGAAAGCAAACAGTCATATTTTCGAAATATAAGACTTTATTTTCGATTATTTCCTAAGACACACCAAAAACCAAAATTTTTCTGAACTGAAAAAACTCAACAATGACTTGAAGCTACTACTGAAAGCTATGATATCCACCCAAAACTCGGACGAAAGGACGGTTTCATTTTGGGAGTTAACAGGTTCTACAACTCTGAAAGCTACATGCTCTTCTTCATATACTTATTCAAGCTAGCAGCTCCTTGATTTCTTGAGTGTTGCATCTTCATCAAAGGTTACATCTCTTCTGATCTCAATGTTATGGTAACCTAGTATGTAAATTCTGAAGGCCTTTGAGACCTCACAATATCCAACAAATATTCCCTTCTTTCCTGAAGGATCCATCTTGGTTCTCTTCTCTTTCGGAATGTGTACAAACACTGGACAACCAAATATCTTGAGATGGCTTACTTCTGGCTTCTTTCCGGAGAAAATTTCTTCAGGGGTTTTGAACCCAAGTGCACAATGGGATAATATGTTTTGTATATACAATGTTGTTCTTTTTTCTTTTGCCCATAAGTGCATTGGAAGATCTTGATCATGGATCATAGCCTTCACTACTTCTATTATAGTTATGTTATTTCTTTCTACTACACCATTTTGTTGAGGATTGTAGGAAGTGGTGAGATCCCTCTTAATCCCAGCATCTCTAAAAAAAATTAAAAATTATTTTGAGATGTATTCTCCTCCATTATCTGACCTGAGTATCTTGATTTTTCTTTCTGAGATATTATCTATCAAGGCTTTGAATTCCTTGAATTTTCCAAACACTTCATCTTTTGATTTCAAGAAGTAAACCCAAGTCTTGCGAGAATAGTCATCAATAAATGACACATAGTATACATACCCACTAAGAGAGGTTGATGGCATTGGGACACATACATCTGAGTGGATGAGCTCCAAGACTTCTTATGCTTTACTATCGCTCTTCGATAAAGGGTTCTTTATGTTCTTTCCTTGTGCACATCCCTTGCACACACCTTCATGATTGACCTTGAAATCTAGCAGACATATAACTACCTTGCTCACATATGGTAAGGCCTTGTATTTGATGAGAGCTGGTCTTCTATGCCAAAGTTCACATGGACTCTCAGTGGAGTGAGTCAATGTTGCATCTGAGTGACCTTTTAATTTATACATGACATCTTCTTTTGTTCCAATAACAATTGCATCTTCTATGGTTTTTCCTTTAGGCCACATAAGGACTTCACCATCTATGAATGCAACCCTGAAACCTTTCTTATCTAAGGCTAAGAAAGAAATAAAATTATTTATCAAACCTGATACATATAGTACATCCTTCATCTTCATTGGGGTCCCTAAATCAAGTTTGTAGGTGGATTCTCCCACTCCTTTGATAGGGTACTAGTAATCATCTCCAAGTGTAACCTTCTGGGGAAAGTTATTTTCTATAAGCATAGAGAGAATGTCTCTCTGACCTGTTATGTGCTTAGAAGCACCACTATCTATGAGCCAAGTATCCTCTCCCGATGACATTGATCCTAAGAGGGCAAAGAATAAGACATAGTCTTCAATATTTTCTTTAATCATCTTCATTGGTGGCTCATCATCTTCAACTGCATGGGCATGGTGTCTTTTGTTATTTCTGTTCTTCTCTTCTTCTCTTCTAGTTGGAAAATTCTTATCAATATGTCCCATCTTGTCATAATGGTAACATTGATAAGAGGATAAATCCTTTTCTCTTCTTTGTCCTTTTTAAAACTTCTGGAATCTCCTTGGAGGGTGGGATTCTTTATGGATGAATCTATTTGGGGAGTGAGACTCCTTCTGTAGGTGGGTCTCCTTCTTGAAGTGAGACCTTCTCTTTCCTCCTTTAGCATGAGCATCTAGGGCTTGATCTTCATCCCTTAATAGTATTGCTTATTGGTTAGCTACTCTTGCTTCTTCTTGAACACATTCTTCCCAAAGACTGTCAAATTGTAATTTCTCCTTTCTGGCACAAATAGTTTGGATGAATGCATCCCAAGTTCTTGTAAGACCATTAAGAGTTGTCATTATGAGTTCATCTTCATCTAGGTCATCTCCAATTGCTTCTAGTTATTCCTTAAATTGAGAGATCCTAAAGAAGTGATCATGAACTGTTTCTCCTTTCTACATCTTTGTATTCTTGAGTTGGGTTCCCAAGTTCATCTTTTGGTTAATGTTCCTTCCTTCATACATTTTGGTTAGGGCATAAAACATTTATTTTGGAGTATTCTTGGAAGCCACTTGAGGGATCAAGTGATCTTTAATAGAGTCTACAATGATTCTTTTGGCCCTAACCATATCCTTCTGGTACTTTTCTTTAGTTGTAGCATCTACGGGTTATGGTACATTTTCCTTGATGAATCTTGCAAGGTCATTCTCTTCAAGAATGAGTGCAATCCTATACTTCTAGGCATGTAAGTTATCCATAGCTTCTAACTTGTCAAAAATATTGGTACTTGCAGACATCTTAACCTTAAGCTGGGAAAATGACCAAAAAATGAAAGTGCTCAGAATTTAGATCTGAACTTACCAGGAGGTGCGCTTGGCTGAGGCAAGTAGCCTGGTGCAGTCTATTTTCTGAAAATCCAAATTTTAGCCCTTGAAAAAGGGCCTGCACAAATCTGGACTGGTACTTCTCGTATTGGTTCTAGTTTCCTGGTTTTTTGGTTTTCTGGTACCAATGAAAACTAGGGTTTCACTTTCTAGAAGCTCTGGCCACTAAAAAGGTGCGCTCAAGCTGCCAATGAGTTCGTTGGGCTAGGGAACACTTCCATAGATAGTTTTTAGGCTGAAATTCTATTCCAATAAAAAGCCCTAATGTTTTTTGTATGAGAACAATGACATTTTTGGTAACCCAGTGAAAGGTGCTCTATTTAGTCAAGCTCTGATACCATGTTAAATTTAGAGCAGTTATTAAGTTCTTTTCAATTTACAAGACAATAATAGCATAAGTAGTATCACTGAACGATACACAATCACAAGGTACACATCATTTATCCTGGGAAACCCTCATGGGGGAGAAAACCCAACAAAAAATTCCTTAATATAGATTGCCAATACAATGCCAAGATAATAAACCAAACACTAGAGAATATCCAAGACTAAGCAATGCACCTCTCTCTTTCTTCTTCCGACAACTAGCAACTGCAGCTTCCTTCAAACTTGTGCACTAGATGAGTGACTTGAGTGAGTGACCTAATGAGGCACCTTCCACTCTTATTTATACTGGTTGGTAGGCGCTAGGGTGGTATCTCTTCATCAAGCAGGGCCGACTTCTTCTTTAGTGGCTAAAACCACTTTAATTAGGCCTGATGGCCGACTTCTTAATTAGAAGCATATAATTAGGTTTTGACCAATCCACAAAAGGGGATTCGGTCTTATACAAAGCCCGACATGATCAATCCACAAAAGGGGATTGATCTATAAGATAATAACTTAATAATAAGTAGTATATTCTCTGCAATTACAATATTTCAACAAAGGCATTGTTACAGAGCCAAACACATCACTATAAACCAATTCTAGAATCCCCTTTGCCCTTGTCGCTCCAGATGGGATCCTCACCCGACTTTGTTTTCCATATATACAATGTTCACAAAAATTGACTTCTAAATTACATTTAGGGAAATCATCGACCATAGATTTATTATGCATAACTCGAAGTCATTTTTCTCCAATGTGTCCCATCCTCGCATTACATAACATGGTCGGGTCAATTTGATGAAGACCTATTGAGTCGGTTGGAATCGACTCAGCCCAAGATGAGTCGAGTCGAGTTCAGGAACAACAATGTTTTTACATCCAGTTGAGTCGGCATCCCCTAATAAATTGTACATTGTTCCAATTTGAACTCCTTTCATTAATACCATCACACCTTTGACCATTTTGAACGTATCCTTCTAAAATAGAGTGTGCACTCTTGCATCACTTATCTTGCTGAAAAATATCAGGTTTCTTGTCAAACCTAGAATATGTAGCACACATGGAAGGGTTCTACTCCTCCCATCCTACACTATCAGTCAGACTCTTCCCCATCCAACAATTTTGGTTGTCGAGTCATCCCCAAGAACACATCTCCTCCTTCATATTGTTCATATCAACAAAACCATTTTCTATGTGGTTTCATATGCTAGGATGCTCCCGAGTCGATCAACCAAACATCTTGATCCGACTGTGTACTAGTCAACACCAAGTACACATCACCTCCTTTACCTGGAGTAGTCTTTGTTTAAGTCAACTACTTCTCATTGGATCATGTACTAACTGCCATTTCCTTTGACTTGTATTCCCTTTTATAATTCATAGATTTATTGCATTTTCAACATCTTCTTGTCAACTAAACAAGGGATTCAGATCTACCCTTTAACTTAGACTTTCTACTGGATAATTTACCTTTATCTCTGTCAACCGATAAACCTCTCAAGACTAAAGAATCTTTGGTAGATCCCTCCATGTTCTTCCTTCTCATTTCTTCTGATAGTAGAGAGGCAACCATGTCTTCTAGTGCTAATGTGGTTGAATTACTCCCTATAGCCACAACTAAGCTATCCCAGGAGTCTGTAAAAGAACATAATAGGCAAATACATAGATGCTCAGTGATTTTGATATAAAAAGACAATAACTGTGTTATTATGGTATTGAACGCATTTAAATGCTCAGCTACCAAATTGCCATTACTTATCCTTAGAAGATACAGTTTCTTTATAAAAAACAACTTATTTACCAGGGATTTTGACTGGTACAAGCTTCCTAACTTGTCCCACAATTTCTTGGTCGAGTATTCACCTGAGACATTTAGTAGTATTGAATCTGTAAGACACAGTCAAATCATACTCCTTACCCTTCGTTCGATTTTCTCCCATTCTTCCCTTGACATGCCTGTCGGAATGGTACATGGACATATTGTTTCCCATTTTTCTCAATCTACAAGGATATATTCAATTTTAAGATTCCAAAGCTCAAGGTTTTGGCCATTGAATTTTTCGATCTCTATCCTGAAACTACTTGACATTCTTTCAGACACAACTTTTAAATATCTTTGACTTACAACTCTTACTAGACCTAGAGTTTGGCTTAGATCCAATATTGTCAAACCAAGCTCTGATACCACATGTTAGGAAAATATACTTCCACGGTAAACCTAATAGAAGAGAGGAATACATATTTAAACAAGAAAGTAAATGAAAAAGTAATCACATAGGACACAAATATTTTACCTTGGAAACCCAAACGAGAAAACCAACATTCATTGAGCGTCTTGTTCTCTTCTTGTCTTATTCATTCGGAATAAAAGGTTACATGCCTAACCTTGGTCTACACCTAAAATACAATCAACATCATACCCTTTTTATTTTCATAAGAACAACCATTGATCCAAATTTTATGACCATAACGAAATGAATATAGATTATTAAAAGATGCTTAACACAAAATAACAGAGATACAGTAAAACTGGTTTTCTATATAATAAGGAAATTAGTTGAAACTGTAAAATGCAACAAAAAACAAGCTTGTTGGAATGGTGGTGGCTTATCTTTGAGAAGAGATGTGACGATTGCGCTCATTCGCAAGAAGATGGTTACAATGAGCCTCTGAAGTCCTTTTACAATAAACAAGAATGCCAAAAACCCTAGAGATCCAATCTAACTTTTGCATACAATCTATGTTTTAGGCACACGATAGCCCGTTGGAAAGGTCTAACTGAGAAGAAAAAAATTCGATTGTCCCATGTCAATGTTTTTAGTAGTCACCTGTGCCCCAAATCCCCAAAACAACGTCATTTAGGGCCTCAAAACGGCTCCGAATGTTTGGAATCCGAAAAACTGCCAAGGTGAAAAATTGTTTTTCGAGCCAGTGGAATAGGTGGGTGGCCACCGATATCCACCTGGATCAATCATATCTCCTTAGGAAGCAATGGTCTCCATTGCGTTGAGTTCCCCCATCAGATGAGGAAATTTTTGTTGAATTTGGCCACGGGTTAGCCACTTGCCTTAGTGCAGGAGATGCCCTGCTTTGATGACTCGATAAAGTTGGATCCTTTGTTGTCGAGTGCCCTTGATTTGTGTTTCCACAATCTAGTCATTGGATGCATGTTGCATGCAGTCATGGTTGAGCTTTGTTGGTGTCAAGTACTCTGTTATCTTTGAGGTGTCTAATAATGGTGGGAAATATGGTCGAAAGAGAGCCACGTTGAAGACTGGATGCAGGCCAAGCAAGGGGGGAATGTTGAGCTCAAAATCATTGTCACCCACAGCCTTGGTGATGGTGTACGACCCACAACGAAGTGGGCGAAGCTTCTGATGGGTCCCTGTAAGGCGTTCTTTCTACAAATGCAACCAAACTTTGTCGCCCACCTGAAACTTATGTGGCACCCGATGTTGATCATGGCACTACTTGTACTTGGCATTAGACTTCTGTAGAATATCCTAAATGTGTTGGCGGATGTGTTGGATCCACTCAATGAACCGGGTGGCTTTGTCAGCTTCTGGTGGAGCAGGGGACGAGTCGACCGAGGTGATCACCAAGGTTAGTGAAACATCTATGGGGCCCAATGGTTGGAATCCCAACCCCACCTGAAAGGGGTTGTGGCCAGTTGAGCTATGCATGGCTTGGTTGTATCTATGTTGGACATATGGAAGACTCTCATCCCATGTGAGGGGGTGTTTTGAATTGTACATGTGCAGGATATGTACGACCATTTGATTGACGACCTCAGTTTGGCCATCTGTCTGGGGGTGGAAGTCAGTGAATTTGGTGAGCTTGGTATCCAACAATGACTAGAGGCTCGACCAAAATGAGGTGAGGAACCGACTATCACAGTTTGAGATAATGGTTTGTGGGATTCCAAAATGTACCCATACTCTTTCAAAGAAGAGCTTGGCAATGGCTTCTGCTACGATGTTATTCTTGCAGGCGGCTAGAATCACCATATTGGAAAAGCGATCAACAACCACAAAAACATAGTCATTTCCCCTCTTGGTGGATGGGAGGCCCGACATGTAGTCCATTGAGATGGATTCCCATGGCATGTTAGGAGTAGGCAGAGGGGTGTACAAGCCATGTTTCTTAGTGGTCAGTTTAGCAATAGTGCAAGCGGTGCAGGACCTGATATACTTGTCAACATTCTGTCGAAGTTTCGACCAGTAGAAATGTTTCTACAACACTGCCACTATATTTTCGACGCCAAAGTGTCATGCCACCCAACTGTAGTGAGCTTCCCAAATCAGCTTCGCGATCTCGCTTGATGGAACGCAGAGATGGACCAAATGACACAACAACCTGTTCTAAGGATGGAAATTAGCGACCACTGAGTTGGCGCCCAAAATTTGGTAGGTGGTGGAGAAGTTAGGGTCTGTCTCGTAGAGGTGGGGCCATCCGGAGGTCTCGTGTCCACAAGAGTCTAGCACCGTGGTGAGTGCAGTGACTGGAGGTCAGTTGAGGCAGTCAACAACTCGGTTGGTACTTCCTATTTTATAGTTGATGTTGAGGTGGAACTATTGTAATTATGTTGACCACTTCTGATGGCAGTCATTCTACAATTTGCCTTGGGTCTTCATGAACTGTAGTGGCTTGTGATCAATGTGGATGACTGTCTCCTTCCCAAGAATGTAATATCTCCACTGGCGACATGCTTTCACAATGGAGTACATTTCTTTGTCGTAATTAGGGTACTTACGGACAACATCTGATAGTGTCTCACTCTGATATGCCATGGGGTGGCCGTGTTGAGTGAGAACGATTCCCACAACATAGTTTGAAGCATTTGTCTCGATCTCAAAGGGATGTTGCAGGTCCAGTAATGAAAGTATCGAGGATGAGCACAAGCGCTTATTCAAGTCATCTAAGGCTTGTTGTTGGGACATGCCCCACACAAAGTTTGCCTTACTGCCACCCTTGGTTACTTGGCTGAGGGCCCATGCGATATGAAAGAATCCCAACACAAACCTGCGATAGAAATTGGCAAGGCCCGAGAAGCTCTGAAGTTTAGTGAGTGTGGTTGGGGCTGTCCAGTCACGGATGACATGGATCTTGGTTGGATCCACATGCATGCCATCTTGATCAATGATGTAGCCTAAGTAATGGACCTTGTCCATGTCGAAGGATCATTTTTCCAAGTTTGCATATAGTTTGTGTTGTCGTAAAGTGTGCAAAACCTATTGAATATGCTGCAAGTGTTCCACCCAAGTCTTTTTGTAGATGAGGATGTCATCCAGATACACCACTACAAAAGTATTGTCTAAAGGTCATAGGATATCGTCCATCATCCTCATAAATGTTGTTGGAACATGTGTCAAACCAAAGGGCATGAACAACTATTCAAAAAGACCTTCTTTCGACTTGAAGGCAATCTTCCATACATCTATTTGTTCTATTGGGACCTGGTGGTAGCCAGACTTCAAATCAATCTTACTGAAGTATTTGGCCCCCGTGAGCTGATTAAGGAGGTCGTCGATTCGGGGAATCGAGTACCGATTTCAGACTGTGATTTTATTCAGGGCCTTGTAATCAATGTAGATTCGTCGGGTCCTATCTTTCTTCTGCACCAGCACGACTGGGCTCCCACAAGGTGATGATCTGGGACAGATGTGCCCCTTGTGGAGCAGTTCTTGGATCTGCCTCTTGATCTCCTCGTTTTCTAACAGATAGCGGTGGTAGACTGGCCCATTGGGTAGCGGTGTGTTTGGGGTCATATCGATGGGATGCTTGGCCTGGCAGTGCAGAGGTACCCTAGTAGGAGAGGAGAAGATATCTGAGTATTCTTCCATGACCTTATCCACTTGCTTTTGTTGTGTGGAGAGATCAACCGCGGAGGCCCTGGATGTGGCTGCGATCTTTTTCTCACTCTGAGAGCGAATCATGAAGAAGACAAATTTCTCAATCTGAGATATGACCTTCCTGCATTTCTTGGCAGAGATCAAGGAGATAGCACTAGGAGGGACTGCCTCAGGTATCTTGTACAATTTCTTGTTCAAAGTAATAATAACACTACAAGGCCTAGACTCATATACAACATGACATTTCCATAAATAAGGTTGGCCCAAAACAACATTACAAACTTCGAGAGGAGCAACATCGGACAATACCTTGTCTTTTAAGGGCTTGATGTTGTATGACAGTAGACATTGTTGGCTGACGCGAAGATCGCTTCCTTGGCGGAGCCATCCAATGGTGTAGGGTTGTGGGTGCAACATTGTCTGCAGGGCCAGCCGCTTGACAACCTTGGCTACTGCTATCAACGATGAAGTGCAGCGGGGTGCCTTTTACCCACATCTGTGAATGGAAGAGGCTCTCTCCTTCTTCTGGCTCATCTAGTTCACCAATATGGAGCTTGGTGGTAGCCATGGTAGCATTGGGTTTTGTGTTAATGATCCATCTTCCCCTTTCTAGTTTTGACTCAGAGTTAGAACCTGCATCTGATTAAGAGGCTTTCACTTTGGCCAGCAGTGACTGCTTTGAGAGGCATTCGGCAATGTTATGCCAAGGGCTCTTATGGAAGTCGCACCACTTCCCGGTATCTTTTTTTGTATTTTTGGTGTCCTTCTTTGCTTGCGGCTTGGACTGGTTGTCCTGATATTGTCCATCATTTCTCTGTCCTTTGTTTTGTGGGTTGGGGCCACCCTTTCCTGGCTTTTGCTTTGAGGGGTTCTGAGACCCAAATTGTCGTGTCTTTTGTTTCATCTTCTACTCGATTTTGAGGACATATCGGTAGGCCGCGCCCAAGGATGAGATGTCCATAAATTTATTTTTGGTCTGGATGTATCTATGCAGAGCACCACAATACTTGAGCACCAGATTTTGCTCTGAATCTTTGATACTCAACTTAGTGCGCAAGGTATGGAAGATATTTGTGAACTCTGACACTGCTTGGTCTCTTTCTTACTGCACTCTGGTTCATTTGGTATACAAGTCGTCATAACGTCTGACAAGGTGGTATTGTTCCTTAATAGCATCCCTAAAGGATTCCCAGGTGGTCGCAATTGTAAATAATGAGGGTTCCTTTGTTTCCTTTTGCTCACAGAAAGTTTTCGACCAATCTTTGACATGGGGAACGGCTTTGAGTAGCGCAAAAGTAATATTTTCTCTATTCGAAAAGTTATGGACGGAAAAATACCCTTCTAGTAGATTCAACCACTTGTCTAAAGAATATGTGTCTATCTGACCTTCAAATATAGGAATATCGAAATTGATTTGTACCTTGAAGGGGGCGGCGCCTCTACTCGAGGAAGATGTGTTAACTGTTGGTAGCCGCCAAAGGATTTGTGTGAAACTATCCATCATCTCGTTCCTTTGTTGCATGAGGGATTCCTCAAGAAACATTTTGAAAGGATCTCCTGTCCTATCATCTTTCTTTTATCTTACCCTGAGAGGTCGCTTGGGCGTGCGAGAGATTTTGTCCTCGAGAGAAACAAATTCGGGACCCACTTCTTTGTACCCTGACCTTGTTGGGGACATGCATTAAGATGACAAGGAGATGACCGCTCTCATACCACTGATCTGTATTTTATGAGCAGAACGAAATGAATACAGATTATTAAAAGATGCTTAACATAGAATAACAAAGATACAGTAAAATTGGTTTTCTATTCAATAAGGAAATAAGTTGAAACTGTAAAATCCAACGGAAAACAAGCTTGTTAAAATGGTGGTGGCTTATCTCTGAGAAGAGACGTGACGACTGCACTCATTCGGAAGAAGATGGTTACAATGAGTCTCTGAAGGCCTTTTACAGTAAACAGGAATGTCAAAAACCCTAGACATCCAAAAACCTAACCTTAGGATATGAAGCGCCAAAAGTCATGTGGGCCCCGTTTGGGTAAGTTAGTACATCAACTTCCCGGGGCGTAACTTTTGCATACGATCTCCCTTTTAGGCGCACGATAGCCCATTGGAAAGGTCTAACCGAGAAGAAAACTTTTTGATTGGCCCAAGTTAGTGGTTTCAACAGTCACTTGGGCCCCAAATCCCCAAAAAAACATCATTTAGGGCCTCAAAACGGCCCTAAAAGTTTGGAACCCAAAAAACTGTCGAAAAACTGCCAAGGTGAAAAACTATTTTTCGAGTCAGTGGAATAGGTGGGTGGCCACCAATATCCACCTGGATCATCCATGTAGCCAACTCATATTACATATACATGACCAACAACCTACTGCTAAAGATTAGCATGAAGATCAACTCAATACGAATACAACATGCCTTATTTACAAGCTTTATAGTAGGAAAAACCCTAAAGAAAGGTGCCCGAAAATGGTTACAGATCCATGCATATCATTGGCTACAAATCCCACAAATCTCTAGATTTTGTTACAATTGACTACCAGTCGGATTACCAATTGACTATGAGTTGACCTTCATTCGGTCTTCAATCGGTTGTCGCGTGACCTCCTAACGACCTCTTATCGGTTGACCCCTTCGAATTATTTTCAATTACTTCAACTTCAACTTTTCCTGGTCAAACACTTTGACATTCGAATTTCACTCACAGTCGATCCACCTCAACTAGAATTTCACTGCAAAGAATATAACAACCCAACATTGACCAGTGGATAAATTGGCACAACACATTACCTAACTCCCTCTAGGCAAACCGGTTCACTCCAAAAGCACATATAGGGACCGATCCATACTTTCTCATTTATGGGAAGGAATCCATTCTCCCTTCGAACATCTATCTCCATTCCCTTTAGCTCACCTAACAATGATGCATGAGAGAATTCCTTGTCTTCTAGAAACACATAAAAACCTTGTTAAAACTAGAAGAAGATCGATCTAGGGCTAAAAAGAATTTTGAATCCCACCAACATACCATAAAACGATGGTTTGATAGAAACTCTACTGGTGAAAAGGAATTTTAGGTTGGGGCCCTAGTTATCAAGTGGGACAATCCACACAAAGACAAAGGAAAAAACTATAAGTTTCAACAATTGTGGTTGATTCCTTTCATAGTCAAGGAAAATATTGGCCTAGGCACTTACAAATTGCAAAACCTTGAAGGGGATGTAGACCTCCTCCCTATCAATGGCCAAATTCTCCAACACTACATTAGTTATCCTTTGAGGCAGCTTCCTTGTACATAAATAAAAGAGTTTGTTTTTCCCATCTTTTAACTCTTCACTTGTTTTGTTTTGATTTGCACAAGTTTACTTCTTTTTATGCTTTGCATTTTCATTTTATTTGTTTATTCTAGTTAGTTTTCCTTTTCTCTCTTTCAAGATTCTAGCCTTGGATTTACCAGGGAACTTGGTGTCATAGATCTAAATATCATTTATTATGTGGCACATTGGTATCAAAATCCTAAAAAATCTACATTGTTATCATAAACACGACTTTATCTGTCTCCATGAGACAATGTTGTGCATTACTCCAGGTTAGATTTAATTGAGGAACATAGTCCATTAGCATATGAGAATTGCATTCTTAAATCATTACGAGAGTGAGCTAATGGTCATACCCAAGAGAAGGTTTTGTGTTTGTATGAAATTAACAAGACTGGGAACTATTTTAGAAAGGCCCATGTAGTACTCAAGGCATGCTTGGGAAGGTATCTCATCCATAATTGAGTTGGCATATCTCCCTTTTGCAGGTGTCATCCTGCATGCCTTTAAAGGAAAATTGGAATCCCCCCATCCACCTTTCTCTAAATTCAAGAGAAGATTCATATTATAAAGGTAAAGGCTTGGGGAAAACCATTCCAACTCATGTGGCACATGCAAGTATCTTTGTCGGGGCTATGGATGCTCACTGGTAGCGGAGCAAGGCATGTGACACCGGGGTGACTCCATCGGGGCTATGGACACTCTCTAGTAGCATAGCAACACTAGAACAATATGTAATCAACTTGCATTCTCATCATTCATAATTACCCATTTCCTTCCAGTACTTTACTTGCCTTCCAGAAATGGTCCAATTTTAGAAGGGTATACCATTGTGATCAATCAGCTAGGGGAATGGCCATAGCCTTTATTTTTCCTTATTCAAACTTGTCCCATTGAATTATGCTCTTTGAGAACTGTGGGATCTACTCATTCTCCCTTTGGATTATGCACTGTAAGTGTTCTTGTTCTTCAAAGTCTTTTTGTTTAGATACTTTTTGAAGAAATTCATGGTTTCTCCCAGTCTATCACCAATTGTTTTGTCATGCACCAACGCCTTCCCTTTTTCTTTTCTCATTGCTCAAAGAGTCAATTCCTACCAAGAAATAGATACCCTCCTTTTGTCTTAAGAGTCTCTTAACTTGTTAATGAAGGTAACCCCATTCTCGTGATCTTCATTATGTCTTCCAATCTTTCACTGAGAAGTTTTCTAACTTGCAAATGTTTTGGTTCTAGCTATATCGGCGAATTCATGACTAACTCACCGATACAGTTAGTATCGGCGAGTTCGTGACTAGCTAGTTGACACAACAAAATACAACATTACTTAATGTTTTCAAGTGTGAGTTATAGTGTACTGGTGGAGTTGCACTAAACTTCGTCGATACATCGACCACCTTCCAATAAGCTTCACCAACACTATTGTTGCTATACCAACAAACTTTATGCTCTTATCACAGACATTGTCATTGCTACACCGATGAGCTTCTGAGAAACTTTACAGACACACAAAGCTTTGTCATGGACAAGTTTCCAAGCAACTCCATCGGTACACCAATGAGATTCATATGATTTCCCTTGACACACTATGACTTATTACCGATTAAGTTGGTATGACCATTGCCGACACGATGACACACTTCCACTAAATATCTCTGATACATCGGTTTTTATGCCAAGAAAAAGCTTATAAAATCCCATCTAGGCTTTTTGTTTGGACATTGTCACTATAACTGAATTTGCTTTATCCCGGGAAGTTCGAGAGGAATTTCACGACCAAGCCATCGTCGAGCTCTCACTATCCAACGTGTCAAGCTCAAGTTGCTAGGTAGGCTTCTTTTTTCCATGTCATTCGTTGACTATCCCTTTGGAAAAAATTTATTTCCTTTATTTAAAATTGAGGTTGGCTCTAAACAAGCTAGAGTCGACTTTATATACATCACCCATTATACTCTTCCACAACTCACCCTAATCCTACCAATCCCTTTCCCGTGCCATTTCTTTTTTGTGTGTTTTCCTCATGCCATAACCATTGAAAAATCTAGAACCAGACAAAGTTACCACCATGACCCTGCCCTAACTACTTGGCACCACTCCTCCCTCCCCTCGACGACCCTAATCTCTTGACTGCCCAAGATAGGAGAGCCTATCCTCACCAATCCCCAATATTTCCCTTTGCCTATTTGTCTAGATTTGCATTGAATAAGAACCACATGAAAACCTAAAGATGATGATATAATGCACCAACACAATCTATTATCATTATTTTTTGTTGAGGACTTAGCTGAATTGTTGAGTTCAAAACCGCATCGATGAATTTTAGACAAACCCCACTGACACAGACCTTTCTTTAACAATGAACTTCCCACGATCATTGTCGATACAATCCTTTGTGTATCAGTGAAATTATTTCCATCCACATCGATACAAGCGTCTTGTATCTATAAATTTTATACGAACCTCGCTAATACTACCTTCGTGTGGCCACAAAGTTCCTTTGACCAACGTCGATATGAGTCCCTCTATGTCGGTGAACTTTACACGACCATCACCGGTATTGTCTTTCACATATCGGAGTAGTTCGTGCGATCATCATCGATACTATATTTTTCATACCAATGGAGTTCATGCGATCAACACTAGAAAGGACTCTCCTTGTACCGGCGATGTTGGTGTCATTAAGGCTAATACACCAAATCGCTTACTCCTTTGGACACTCAACCAAATTTGATTGAGCTTTCACCATGTCGACCATACTTCTTTCGTCTTCAGATGACGACTCACCTCCCAATATTGGCACAAGTAGCTCCTCATACGCTAATATAGGTTTGTATCAACGAGTTTTTCATTAACTCCTCGATTCTTCCCAAAAGCCCAAAACTTCACTTAATTCCATAAATTAATGTCAGATGTTTTTCTTACATGACTTCTTTTCCCTCTAAGATAATTAGAAAATGATTTATTTTAATTTATGGTCTGATATGCTAATGATGAATATGTTTGTTGCAGATTCGAGTATGTCACCATGAAAGCATACTACCAGCAAAACCCCCATGGGAGAAGCCTCTACAAGTGGAAGCCACCAAGGAGAAGAGGCAGACATCCCAGGGCCAATTTATGATGATACCAAAGGATTTATAGACAAGGGGACTTTAGTTAGATGGGGTGAAGTCTTCCATATGTTCAAGAATCAAAGTTTCCCTCGAGAAGTAGAAGAAAATTTGTGATTACTTCCCAGTGCCCCTATACCAGTTCATCTTCGATGCACATGCGCCTTGCATGACCAACAAAGCCAAAGCAATAGTATTAAGAATGGGTGATTAGTATCTCCTGGAGTATGGTATGTATTTGAGGATATATGGGACCACCCAAGCTCCTCATCTACTCCCCTAATTTGTCCCTAACAAGCTCGTATTGTCAGAGATCGGTTATCAGACCATAATCCACGGAGTTGGAGGATCACTCTATAGGGATAAGAAGGCCATATGGTGTCCTTTAACATTATAGATTGGGTCATACTCTTTTGAAGATGTTAAATAGGCCCAAGATGAGGTGGACACATTGATATTGTTATGTTTTGGGGAAGAGAGATTTTGAATACATGGCCCTTCGGACGTGGTCAAGGAATGTTGCATCAAGCACAGACATAGATGGAAATACACATCAACCAAATGGGAAGAAGAGGAGATCCATTGTCTCACCTAAAATTACCATGAAGTCATATTTAGGTGAAAAAGCAAAACATTGGGCATGATCTGAGATGAGGAAAAGGCTCGAGAGAAGGCACATAAGAAAGCTGAAGAAGAAGCAACAATGGAAACCGCGACTATAGCTTCAACTTCTTAATTAGAGGTAGCAACAAAAGAAGAAAGAAAAAAAAAATCCATTGTAGATGTCGAGGTTGAGGTAAACAAAAAGCAAAAGGAATCCGAAGAGGTTGATCAAAGAGAATAGAGAAAAGTCGAGGAGGAAATTGCGGATAAGAAACAAATGAAGTGTTGGCCCTTGACCAGGTTTTGAGGATTCTTGGTCATGTTTGACCTGATTCTGGGACTTCGACAGTCTGTCGAAGGCAGAGTGCAAGGTGAAGCGGAGATCGTGGGATCTCGGCCCCTTTTAGGGCCCTTTTTGGGATTTGGGATTATGTAACGTGTATGGGAATGTCGACCCATGAGTTCACCCATGCTTAGGCCTATTTTGTATGTATAAATAGATGCTAATGCGATGTAGTGAACACGAATGGTTGAATGCTAGAGTTGGATCTGTGTGATCAAGATTTGTAAGTGCTTTGGTGCATACTATGTGAGACTTGCAGAGCTAAGTGCAAGTCATTGTAAGAGACTGTAGAAGGTTGTGTATTTAAATCTACTCAGGGAAGGAGGATCTAGCGAGCTGCACAGATCTCTTGTCCTCTGCAGAGTAGGGTTTTTTAGGCTCTATGCATGTAACCTATTGAAGAAGACAATAAAGAAGACAAAGAGTTGGTGGACGTAGCCCCAGGGTGGGGGTGAACCACGTACATGTTGTGTTTCTCTTCTTTGTGCAATGTCTTGATGTGCTTATATGTTAATGTGCTTAGTTCTTTAACCTAGATGAATGAATTGTCAATGCTTAGTGATTAATAATATGGATGGATGTTAGATCTGACTTATATACATGTTCTTAGTGTTGAATCTGTTAAAATCTGATATGTTTCGTCATGTTAAGTGTTGTTAGATGTTAGATCTGGTTGAATACTGTGATGCTCTGTAATTAGGGTTTAACTGCACTGTAACTAAGAATTGAATATCAATGAATGTTAATTGTTGAGTGCCTTGCCTATAATCACAGATCTGTGTCCAAGCTAAGGTTGCAGACACTGGAGTCCTGCAACCACCCCTGCCTCTACCTCATGTGAGACTTCATCTGCTTTGCAGGTGTTTTCGAAAGGGCCGGCAGTTAGGGTTTTGTTGGTGCATTGTTGGTGCATTGAACCTTGTGTCTACCCCTGTGCCAACAAATGGTTCCGTTGTCGGGACCTGAAACTGTGATTTCTAGGAACTGAGGAAAAAGAAGCTTTGTGCAAAGACCTAACCTGGAATTGTGAAAGCTCTGTGCATAGATCTATCGCTCTAGTGCACAGTATTCTACTTGATTTGTGAAGCTCTATGTTAAATAAAGAAGTCTGATCTGAAGAAAAGAGGTAAGATCTGAACGCTTTGTTCTCTGATAAAGGTAAGAATAGTGAAAAGTTTTAAGATCTGGAAGCTTTGTGCTCTGCTGAAGATAAGATTAGTGGAAATTTTTGTTTCTAAAGTATGGATCTAGGTATGTTTGATAAGATTTATCCTAGTTTGAAAACTAGGGCATTGATAGAAGAAAGAAGACTTTATATGAGTAGATCTGATAAGAATTGTGAAAGATATGTTATACCTATGCATAGAGAGAATGTTTGGACTAACAAATGGATGCAGGATCCTAGAAAGAATTTTTTGCAGGTTAGCTACCATGATCCTAGTGCGTAGTACAGGAAAGGTTGGGGATCATTTAAGAGAAAGAGAGGATTAACCCTTTGTTATAGTTGCAGAAGACCAAGACATCTGGCTAAGGAATTCCCTAGTATAAGACCTAGTTGCCTATGTTGTAAATCTATGGACCATGAAGTATCGGATTTCCCTAGAATGATTGCTAAGGTTGAAAGGATGAATATGAGACAAGAATACCACGAGAAAGATCTAGCAACTGAGATTATGACAAAACCCCAGAAAGAATCAGAAAATGTATTGCTACAGATGAAAGAAACCCTGAATGATCATCGACATGTCAGTTTATGAGAGGTGTTTAAAGAAAAAGAGTACATTGAAGTAAGAATAGGAAACTTTGACATTGACTGTGTTCTGGATGAGGAAACACAGGTGAATATCATGACCGAAAGAACTTGGGAAATTCTAGGAAAGCCTGCTATGATTCTTTCATTGGGAGGAATAGGATTATTCAGAGGAAAGTTGATAACCCTATGTGGAAGACTTACCAGGATATCTATGAGTTCTCATGGAACTTCGACAGAGGAAGAATTTGAAGTTGTTAAATTTATTGAGAACAACGCTCCATTTGCTATGTTATTAGGAAAACCTTGGATTGAAGGAAATCAGGCGAGAATAAAAGAAGAGGAAATCTTAGAGTAGAAGAAGCAAGAGTTAAAAGATTTCATGGCTAGGAGTATTGCACACTTGATTGAAGAACAGGAGAACCAGGCGAAGCTATTTCAAACCAGAGATTTGGATGTCGAAGTTGGAAGAACATTAGAAGACCCGCAAAAGACTGAAGTACCTTTTCCATGTACAAATGAAGTATTACCCTTGATTTCTAGGAAGGAACCTCAACATCACGAAGTTACTCTGCCGAAAGAAGATAAGAATTAGAATGGAAAAAGGAATTATGAAACGAAGCTCACTGGAAAGAAGGCTAGAAAACTAAGTAAGAAGAGAGCTAAGATTGGAAAGTTACAGAAGGTTCCCGAGGGAATTTCGCAGAAGGAAAATTTGAAAAATTGGAGCTTCGTCGGAATATCAGAACAACGTCACATGGCACTTCACCATGACGAACCAATATAGACGTTGGAACAGTATAACCGTTTGACTGATGGCCTGAACGGGTAGAAAGGCATTTATGGTCAGAAAGTTCGCCACTAGACCGTTGGGACCACGCCACAATGGACAGAACTAAGTTAATGAAGGCTTCTCGCCCATTGCAAGAGATTCATTGTGGAGTTATCTATTTATCTCGTCGTTCCACGCAATGGGAACGCTTTTTCCAATCGTGACTATCAAAAGTCGCAGCATAGTTGATTTCACACAATGACCATCACATTAGTGCCATCTATATTCGAAAACCGAGACATTCAACCACGAGCGTGAAAGTCGAACGAGCCTAGCGCTGCAGAGAAAATTATCGAAGAAGTTCTTATTGACCTAATGACTGAAAGAGTAAATTCAGAAAGAGCGATGTCTGCAAGTATTCAAGCGTCATCGACGAGAGGACTGCAAGCCTCTCCATCGACTACTTGCAGAGCCGGATCATCTCGACCATTGAAAGAAAAGACCACCAAACACATAGATGACCTAGCCAATGCGAAGTTGATCCCGACCATATTGTTGGATTACATCCCACCTCTAGCCAGGGTAGTGAGTCGAGATAGTTTGCCAAGAGAATTTGAGTACACCGTGGTTATTGCATACCTCCCGAAGGGGATACGCACAGTTCCCGCACAGCAGGATAAGATCACAGCGTTGAATTTCAGTGGCTTCAACCTCAGAGATCACAAAAACTACAGTATGCTTGCCCCGTATAAATACCTAACCAGGACAAAGGGGAAGAAATCAAAGATAATCCCTCAGTCGTGGACGATGAACATTGCGCAGTCCACTTTGTTAAACGTCATGAAAATCCCACACTTCGGAAGGCACCAGGAAGTCAATGCATGTGTCAAGTTATTACTTTCATGTTACCATGGCGGCTAGTTATGGCTAGACCATCGTATCACAGTCGACCCGACGTTTATCCATAGGATCATAGGCTTGAGTATGCAAGGATCTGACCCGCAGGAGTTTTATCCAGGAAAAGCCACAGATCGCGCACTAGCACAGAAGATCAAGGATACATATGGCGATGTTGAAAAGGGAATGTGAGGCTACAAGGTAGCCTCCATCCAGAAAGGCACAGTGTGCCTCGCCTGTCAGTTAATTGCAGGAAAGTTAGTAAGGAAGAACAGACCTATGCAGGTCACAGGCTTTGTTGTTGACCTCACAGGAAAGTGCGTAGAAGGTTTACAGATGAACTGGGTGAAGTACCTGGTGAATCAGCTAGAGCTAGACTGTCGTGAAGCATAGGATCAGAGCTACGAGTTCCACTTCAGCTGGCTCTTGATCCTTATCACCTTTGTTGCTTGGGAGATGTCGGAAGGTGCGACCTTCCCGGATATTGAACCATTCGAGCCTCTTATTGCGAAGTTCTCTACCCTTTAGTACTCAAGTGATATGAACAAACAATGGCAGTCGAACATTGTTTTTCATACGTACTACCTTCAGCTGAAGAGAGCCATAGAAGCAGAACCTCACATGACTCTGAACACCTTACAGAGATTCTGACCTCTGATGAACTTCTGCACAGATTGACACTTCATCTACCTTAGAACGCGAGCCGATGAACATAAGGAGCAGTTGCAGTCGTAATACAAGCTCATGGAAGAGGATCTTGAGCAGATCACTAAGGATTGGTCACCAGACCCCCTTATTCTAGTAGACCTTGCAGAGATGTCTGACCCTAACAGCCCAAAAACTGCGCATGATACGCCCGGACCCAGCAAAACGAAGAAGAGAGAAGAGGTCCAAGACCTAAGCAGTGCCTCAGGAAATACTTCTTCAGTATCACTTGACCGAGGGGGTGAGGAGGAAGAAATAAATGGCACATGACCTGAATAGAAGCAAGGCGAAGCAACATCGTCGAGAGATGAGACTGATCCCCTGAAGAAGACGAAGGTTTCTCCCCCGAAACCTTCTTCTTGGAAGAAATCGAGAGCCACTGTGACCAAGATGAAGACCGTGCTTACTACTGATGACTTCGACTTCATCATAACAGCCCTCAACAATGCTTTGCTGGAAATTGTGGAGAAACAAGAAGCTAAGTAGGAGGAAATGTATGAATGACTTAAGGTCGAGTTTCATGGGGTACAGCAGGCCCTTTAGTCCATCCGCGCAGTGTCCAATGCGCCCCTGTCATCAGGAGAACCAAAGTTGGGGGATGAGCCAGCCCAACTTTGTTGATTAGTTGATGCGGGCGAAGCTCGTCTTTGTCGCGCACAAGAAGAAGTAGAACAAGCTACCCAGACCTTGAAGAAAGTACAAGGCGACATTGTAGAACAACACATAATTGCAGAATAGGAGAAGGTTGCTCTCCAGGCCAAGTTTGAAGTGGAGAAAGCACAGATGCAGCAAGAGAAAAAACAGTTGCTCGCAGAACAACTCGAAGTAAAGGACGAAGTAAACAGAGCCCTTCGCTCTGTGACAGTCTTAGAGCTACAGGTTGAAGACCGAGTCATGCATCAAGTAGAGCAGCTCGTAGAAGGTGTCCAACAACTACAACAATGGATAATGGATTTAGAGCTTTGCACTGTACCTGACACCCTGTAGGATGTAAGGGACCAAAGGGAAGCAACTGCTCGAAGAGCAGTTGAAAGAATAAAAGTCCTTGCCCTAGAATGCAAGCAACTGAGTGATCGCAGTGCCCAAACGTATGAACAACTCACTGAGGATCCATAATTGAAGGCACTAGAGTCACAACTCCAGGAAACGAAGTATCAAGCAGAGACAATACAGGCGCAATTGAATCCCCTGTCAGCTATGGAAAGAATGAAGCGATCCCAAGAGTAGCGCACTACCCAGCAACAAGTCCATACTATTCAGAGTAGAGTTATAGAAGTAACTCAGAGGCTCCAACCTGCATAGGACGAGGCTTACCAATTGTTCACAGAAATCGAAGGCCGGGGAGCGAAACTGGACCAAGTTGTCACTGCAGCTGAACAACGCCTCGAAGGACCTGTCAACGAAGCAGCCATACAAGAGTTCACTGAACATGAGGTCGTAGCATAGCAACAAGTCGAAGCAGCTTGAGCCAAGCTCGAGGTTTTTGAAGTAGAACTAGTCAGATCATAGTGACTCAGGACGAGTCATAGGTGAGTGTTGGGGGCTTGTTGGTCCTTGACCAAGTTTTGAGGATTCTTGGTCATGTTTGACCTGATTTTGGGACTTCGATAGGCTGTTGAAGGCGAAGCGCAAGGCGAAGCAGAGATCATGGGATCTCGGCCCCTTTTAGGGCCCTTTTTGGGATTTGGGATTATGTAACGGGTATGGGAATGTCGGCCCATGGGTTCACCCATGCTTAGGCCTATTTTGTATGTATAAATAGACGTTAAGGCGATGTAGTGAACACGAATGGCTGAGTGCTAGAGTTGGATCTGTGTGATCAAGAGCTGTAAGTGCTTTGGTGCATACTATGTGAGACTTGTAGAGCTAAATGCAAGTCATTGCAAGAGACTGTAGAAGGTTGCGTGCTTAGATCTACTCAGGGAAGGAGGATATAGCAAGTTGCGCAGATCTCTTGTCCTCTGTGGAGTAGGGTTTTTGAGGCTATGTGCATGCAACCTATTGAAGAAGCTAATAAAGAATACAAAGAGTTGGTGGACGTAGCCCCAAAGTGGGGGTGAACCACGTACATGTTGTGCTGCTATGCTTTGTGCAATGTGTTGATGTGCTTATATGTTAATGTGCTTAGTGCTTTAACCTAGATGAATGATTTTTCGATGCTTAGTGCTTAATAATATGGATGGATGTTAGATCTGACTTATATACATGTGCTTAGTGTTGAATCTGTTAAGATTTGATTTGTTTCGTCATGCTAAGTGCTATTAGATGTTAGATTTGGTTGAATATTGTGATGCTCTGTAATTAGGGTTTAACTGCGCTGTAACTAAGAACTGAATCGATGAATGTTAACTGATGAGTGCCTTGCTTAGAATCATAGATCTGTGTCCCATCTAAGGTTGCAGACACTGGATTCCTGCAACCACCCATGCCTCTACCTCGGGTGGGAATTCATCTTCTCCGCAGGTGTTTTCGAAAGGGTCGGTAGTTAGGGTTTTGTTGGTGCGTTGTTGTAGCGTTGAACCCTGGGTCTGCCCCTGTGCCAACAAGAAGAACGAAAAGTTACAGAAGAAGGAGGACACTGCGAAAAATAAACGATGGGAAGAGGAAGCTAAATCCAAAGTAGCAACGACGGTAATAATAGAAGCATTAGTGATGATAACAATAGAGAAAAGAGCAGCATATGAGGATGCAACAAAAGTAGTTGAATAGGAGTAAAGAAATCGAGATGAAGACACATTGAACAATGACACTTCTCCCATGGACATTGACATCCTAGGATTGTCAACAGACGTTCCTCTCACCGGTGGTCACCTCCCAATAGGAGAAACTGAGATGGGACTTTACACACCATCTAAGCCTAGCAAGGTGACAAATCTAAAAAAAGTGTGATTCGACAAGGCCACCTGCATGATTGTACTGTGACAAACTAGAAAGCTCCTAGTCATCGAAAGCGACCCCTTATCAGTTGTCATAGAGACTCCGGTGATATAAGACGTCAAAAGAGACCCACTCTCTATCGCATTTGCAAGCACCGCTTTCATGGCAACATAAAAAAATCTCAAGGATCCGGTCTACCAAAATAAAGAGAAGGATGATCGGATTAGAGAGTTGGAGGAACAAGTAATGTGAGAGAGGAAATATAAAGGAAGCCTCAAAGAATTCAAGATATTCACCGAGAAGGTCAGGGCAAAGCTCAATGAGATGACTGCAAACATGTATGCCCACCTTCAAGTCTTTCAAAAACTAGTGGCGCAAATCATAGCTCATCATAGATCGGTGCATGCCAAGAATGTACAATTTGTCGCCATCTGTGAAGGCTTGAATGATATGCAATGATGGATTGTGGAGAATTCAAATGCTCCAACTGAGTTGCCTCGCGCTCCATAATGGAAAGGAAAATCGATTATGCTACCCTTTATCGTTGCCCACATGCTGGGGAGAGGGATGAAAGGGAAACAAAGAGCTCCCTGGCCATCTTCGCACAACTCCACAAGGCAGTGCACGTTTTGACACGTAAAGGGAATCTACCTTCTATCCTAGCGCTCAAAGAGACCAAAGCATAAGAGAAACTCTTTGAAGAAATCCAACAAAATATGAACCAAAGACAAGAGGATGTTCAGGGAGATACAAAGGTGACAGTAGACTTAATGGAGGAATATCTCATCTGGCCAGCCAAAATGCAAACCATGATATAGTCTTTCATGGCTAATCTAACAAGGAACATGAAAACCCTTTCAAACAACTCAGCCTCCCATGTAGTTTCCCTAGAAGAACTCTTGTACTGTAGATTTATATCTATTTAAGGACAACATGAAGCTTGGGCAACTTACGTGAGAGACAAAGACAAGCAAATGAGACAAAACAACAAAATCGAATTTGTCTACAACTACCTCCTGAATTGTCTTTTTGCCAACCGTCATTAGCTTCATCCTATTCTAACACTTGTCATTATCTTCTTCTTGGTTTTTGTTGCATCATTATGTCCATCTACCACTGAATCTTGCCCAAGAGTGAAGTCGAGAGGAGACTTAGGAAAATAGCCAAAACATGTCTCAAAAGGAGACCTCTGTGTAGAACAATCTATGGCATAGTTATAGGTATATTGTACATAATACAATTGTTCATCCCAAAGCTTACATAATACAATTGTTCATCCCAAATCTTATAATGCTTGTTACAATATCCTCGAAGTAAGTGTGCCACTATCTTGTTAACCTTTTCCATCTGTCCATCGGTCTGTGGATGAAAAGCAATGCTCTTCCAGAACTTGGCATCCATTAACTTCCACAAAGTTGGCCGAAATTCCCCAATAAAGTGGGACTCTCGATCAGATACAATGGATGTGGGTAAATAAAAATGAACCCAAACATGCCAGAAGAACAAAGGCATAGTCCCTTCTCCTATCACTTATTTCTTACAAGGCACCAAAACAAACATTTTGCTAAATCTGTCCATAACAACATATAGATAATCATGACCTTTCTTAGACATAGGAAAATCCCCTACAAAATCCATAGACACACTCTCCCATGGATGATAAGGTACAAGAAGTGGCATATACAAACCCGATGTTTTGTTACTTTGTTTGTTAGCGGCGCACATCACACATTTGTTTACATACTTGGACATAGTTCCATACATCCAAGGCCAATAACAATAGCTTTGTAAATGAGCTATTGTTTTTCCTATACCAAAATGATCATAAATGAGAGAAGTATGTGCTTCTTTGATTACATGCACTCATTCATCTCATGGAATACACAATTTACCAAGATGATATAACAACTTGTCATGTACATGATAATCTAATTCTTCCACTTTAGGACCATGGATTAGTGTTTCATATACATCCTTAAAATCTTCATTTCTAACATATTGTTCAATGTAACTTTCAGGAGTTGATGACCTATGGTGTAAAAAAATGGATGCATTAATAGAAGGTTTAGATAATATATTGGCAACTTTGTTTTATATACCTTTCTTATACATGATGACCAAATGGAATTGTTGCAAAAATCCCATCCATCATAAATGAAGTGATTATTGTAGCTTGGTTTGTTATTAGAGATACTAAAAAGGTTGATGATCCATGTGGATGATTATTTTTTTCCCATCAAATAGTGTTTCCGCTTCTTCACATTCTAAACCACACAATACAACTCTTTTTCATAATTAGGATAATTTCTCACCGCACCAATGAAGATCTCATAATGGTAACAAGTTGGTTTCCTTCTTTGAATTAACATTGTTCCCATGTCATAATCAGTTGCAATCTCAAATTTTTGTTTTAAATTTGGAAATGCTAGAACTGGGGCTATACTAATCTTTTCTTTCAAGATCTTGAAGGCTTTTTGTAGTTTACCTCGTCATTGAAATACCAACTTATTACTTGTCAAAGCATGTAAATGAGATGTAATAAAATACAAGTTAGCAATGAACTTCCTCCAATACTGAACTTCCCTCGGGAAGCTCCTAACTTTTGTTACATTATTAGGCTTAGGCCACTTCATAATGGCTTCAACTTTAGAGTGATCAATTTTCAATTCACCACCCCCTACTATATATCCCAAATAAACTAAAGATTTTTTTTACATATTCACATTTTGATATCTTTAGGCACAAACTCTCCTTTTTCAAAATATTTAAGGCTTTCTTAACATGATTTACATGATCTCTCAGTAGACTATTACAAAATCATATATGAATGACCTAAACACATCATTCATAACCCGCATGAAAGTAGCATGAGCATTACAAAGCCCAAAGGGCATTACCAACCATTCAAATAAACCTTGTTTTGTTTTAAAATCAATTTTCTAGATATCATATCAAAAAATCCTTATTTGATGATAACCACTTCTTAAGTCTAACTTAGTTAAATAAGTTTCTATATCTCTTAATTGATCCAACAAATCATCAATACGAGGAAAATGGTAACGGTTCTTCACCGTAATTTTGTTCAATGCTCGAAAATCCTCACACATTCTCCATGTACCATTTTATTTGGTACTAACACAATGGGTGATCTGCATGGAGAAGTACTTGATCATATGATTCCTTTCTCGAGCAACTCTCGAACTTGCTCCTTATTTCTTCATTCTCAAGCACATATAACCTATACATGGCAATGTTAGGAAGAGGTGCATCTTACTGCAACTAGATCTCATGTTGTATCTCTATCCTCGGAGGTAATCCCAGTGGTTCCTGAAACACTTCATCGTAGTTATAAATAATCTTTAATTAATTCATCTTTATGTTTAGGAACACACTCTTTGAAATCTTTGAATTTATCATTATCCTCAGCTTTTACAATCATGAGTACAAAATTCTTGCTTGCATTTACAAGCCTTTTCATTTGTCCTGTAGTAACAAGAGACAAGTTAGTCTTCACATGATGGGCTCTTATAATATACTCAATCCCATCCTTTGTAAGATGATATGTGTTCTCCTCCCTATAGAAAATAGCTTTATTCTCATACAAACAAGGAGTTCCTAAAACAATTCCACAAATATCAAGTGGTACAACATCTAATTCTACCTCACCTATGAACTTAGAGGTGATTGCAAATTTCATCTTACATTGTTTAGATACCTACAACTTAGCATCTTCACATACCCATCCTAAAGGATATGGTTTTGACCGAGGTTTAATTTCTTACACATACCCATCCTAATGTCTTAACAAATTCTTCAAAAATGAGATTAGCTTGTGAACCATTATCAAAGAGTGTATCAATTTTTGTATGTTTTTATATAACTCTAATATGGAATATCTCACTTATTTTCCTTTCATCCTGCATTGTTTCAAATTTTAAAGAATGAGTATTAGTGTTAGAAACATTAGAAGAATATGTACCTTGTATTCCCATGGTCATGATCTTGGTTTCATCATCTGAATCTGATCCAAGATCTTGTTGGATTGTAGTTGTGATCTTCTTATTTTCGAACCTCTTTGGTCTTTGTTCGTGATGAAGTTTCCAACACTTGGCCTTAGTATGTCCTTCAGTTTTGCAATGTGAACATGAAGGTTTCTCATCTTCTTTCTTCATCGTGGTTTTTCATTTCATTTCACTCTTTCCTTTGTTCTTGCCTACAACTGAATGAACTAATTTCTTTGAGAAGTTGACCTTGTCATTCTTTCCCCTTGACTCAATATGAGTGGCTTGGACACAAACTTCATCAAAATTAGTTGGGTTAAACATAAGAATAGTATGTCTCAAATAGCTATGCAACCCGCCAATATACTTTAAAAGAGTTTCTTACATATAAAGAGTATAATCTTGCACATTTTGTCCTCCATTTTACCTCAGATTTTGCCAATCCATTATTGCTTGTTGCATATATGAATTCATACTGGAAGATATCATTTTACCTTTCTTGACGAGATCTTCTTGATTCCTACTCTCCCAACATATTAGTGTTGTGTCTCGTAGTCGAAGAGTGGCTAGCTGGAATTTTGCTTATTTATCCACAATTTTTTGAACCTTGCAATATACTTCAATTTTCTTGATCCAATAATCCAATTTATCTACATTAAGATCTCCATTATACATTGGCAAATCAAATTTCATGTCTAATTTCAGCATAGGCAAATTAGAATCAACTTTCTCTGGTTGGTTTTTCTATGGAGTTGAAGAGGATCTTGAACTTGAAGGAGAGGATGGAGATGGAGTTTTAGGAGGGTCACAACCACCTCCTTCTCCTTTACCTTGTCTTGGACCTTCTTCATTCTTCTTTCGTTCCTTATATAATTCTTCCACTATGGTTTTCATCTCCAAAAAGGCTTGTTGAAACATTGCTTCAGATTTGAAGGGATTTTCTTTCCTTGGAGATTCCATTTCCTGTCTTTGGAATGCATATCGCGAACCAATCTCAGGATTGCACTCTTCAAGCGAACTTTCTTCGTACTTGAGCTTAGACCTGGTTAGAATTCATCACCAACACTTGTACAAATCCAAATCAACATATGAGTTACTCCTTGATCAACTACTCCAATACCAAACTTTATCCAAAATTTAGTGTTAAAGGCTTCATTTAAAAATAAAAAAACCACTAATTCAGATTCGTATAACCAACTTCTCAATTTTCTGTAGTTGCATTAAAAAAATTGGCTTAATGAAATAAAACCAACATTCAAGGACAAAAATTTAAAAACCAAAACTCGAATAATACAGGAAATACTCAACAAATTGACAATGGAGTTCACCCATATGGGCTACGTCTTCGGGTCCGCTTCAATTGAAGTACTTATCCATTTAGAAAGATGCAAAGTACATCATTTCACCTCTTTACATCAAAATAATGGCCTTCAATCTGCACAAATTATCTCTGATGTCCTCTAGGTAGATATCAAAGGCTTCTTCATGCAATAAATGGACTCAGGCTTGCCAAATCTCCAAAGGTGCTCTCTACTATCGATTCTATTCCATAACCCAAATATGTTGCCTTTTATTGTTTCTAGAGCGATGTTGAACATGGAGGCCCTTCAGATGTGAATGTAAGTCAAACTAACTCATATGTGTCTTCATACTCATGAAAACCCTTCATCTTACTTGTTTATATGACCACAAAAACATATTACATTGTGTTCCACCACATAGATGATGGTACTCGGTGGTATTATAGATTACTCACGTATTCATGGGCAGATTTGTGTACAAAGATGTTGACTTCAAGGATAAAATTGGAATTCTACCTTGATTTCAACACTTGAATGCAATATAAATACTCATGGTAGACTACCTAGTCATCCACTATGTGTAATATGGTCGCGGATTGAAGATTGCGGTCGAATTAGAGTGCATATGAGGCGATATTGTGATATGGGCATAATCGATCCAAAATTTCCATGTCTTGCATTGCTTGTTGCCATAAATCTCAATGAAATTATCCCTCCAAATCCACCCACAAATTTTCTTTGGAAGAAGAAGCTTCCAAATTTGTTTTTAAAATCAATCTGGGCATTTTCTGATTGGACCAGTTAGGGATCCTCTTGGATCACATGTTGGATCAAGAAATTGACGAGTAGGGCCTACCTACCATAGAGGACTTAGCACCATAAGATTACATAGAGTTGGAAAAAGATACAGTTTTGCAGAAGAAGTCCAGAATTACCAGAGAAGGGTAGCATGAACTCTGGTAGATAGGGTTGAAAGGACAACTTCTAGGTAAGGCCAAATGGTACTCTAGGGAGAAGGTAGAGGAAAAAGTTCCTCACCTCATTGAATAAAATATTTTGGGGACCAAAAGCCTCCCTAAAAGGAGAGGTATGATTTGAACTGGATCATTACATAATTTGTCATCTATATTGGTACTTTATGGGTGGAAAAATTGGAGGAATTGGCTTGTAGAGCCCGTTTTAGGGGCAAGCCCCAGTTTGGTGATTTGGGGTCCTAAACCTTCTAGAGTTAGTTTGAGGCATCAAATGGCACTTTTTGGGGTCAAAATTTTTTTATCATAGTTGTTAACCCCTCGACATTGTTCTACACAATCAAATATTTTCAGTGGTGTGGAAATAAACTTAAGTGGAGTTCATATGTGGAAGTTATGCCTCCTACAAGTTGAATTACCTTGTTGACCACCATGGTACCATGTGGGTGCCACATCAACTTTCATTACTCTCACGTGTGGGGCTAGTCACATTTAGACTGTTGGAACCTTAGGTTTTGATGGTTCATCACACTTCTCATGGAGTCAGTCGGTAGGGTGGTTGACCAACAGATGGAAATAGTCAGTCGAGCGATCAACCAGACATCAAAATTAGTTGGTCGAGTAGTCGACTAGAACGTCAGTCAAACAATTGACTTGCAATAAAAAACAGTCCTTTGATGGATCGACCAACTACACAATTGACTACAAGTTCGATGCATGGTTGGTCTCGTCGAGCTAACTTGACTAGTCGATTACTTAGCGCAAATTTATTGGGTTAAATTCTAACAACTGACATCTATATCTGGACAAGATCCGTTATCTTTCAAGGAGGTGATTTAGATATTGAGACTATAAATAAAGGACCCAATGGGTGATTATGTATGTACGTGATGTAATGCAAGTCAATATGTTCAATATGCATTGTGGCGTTCTGATCACAAGGTGTCGTGCTTAAGTGTTGCAATGGTGTCTTTAGACACCACCAATCTTATATGAAGTTGTTCCTCTTTGATTATTCAATGGATTTTGTTATTTGTTTCACATGGACTTACACCAAATCTCCAACATGGTATCAGAGTCATTGGTGTAAACCTCACTTGTTGTCTGCAAATCTTGCTTAGTCAATTTTGTTTTTTGATTGACTCTGGGCCGGTGATTTATTGACTATAACTAGTGGAAATAAATTAGATTTGTTAAACATTGAAGGTGGCTTCGAAGATCGATCTCGTTGTTCTGAATGGATTGAATTATACTCTATGGGCACTAGATATGGAAACCTTGTTAAAGAGTAAAGGACTTTAACAGTATACAAAGAATGTGATTCTGGATCTGATAGACAACCAGATGAAGTTCACTATCGACAAAAACAAGGATGAGGTTGAGGGGGTCATCGTGACCTATAGCTTGTAGGAGATTGGGTTCCATAACAACGAAATCAATTCCCCTCATCAAGTTTGGAAGAAGATAAAATCTTTGTTCGACAAATTCGTTGAAATCCATGTCATGTAGTTAGAAAAAGAGTTGATCTCTCTCGATCCTCGTTCCTTCAACAGAATTAAGGACTATTTGGCATGTGTAAAAGAGTTGTAGTTGAAATTGGGCGAGTATGGAAAGAATTATCAGAAGAAAGATGGACAACTCAATCGATTTGGTCCTGATGAATCTGAGAACACCATTCGACATGTTCGTATTGACATTCATGACCAATTGGCAGACATGCAAAGAAGACGATAAGGATTATACCTTTGATTCTTTATGTGGCTTACTGATTATTGATCAATGCAGATTGCTTGATGAGGGCAATCTTGGTGGCAAACATCAAGCTCACTTGCAAAAGGGAAAGGGAAAGGTGAATCATAAAGAAAGAGGAAAGTCTGATACCCCTATACATAGACTAGAATTCCTTGACAAGAAAACTAAAGGGAGGACTGATGAACCCCAAAAGGATCAGAAAAAGAAGACATGTTAGTATTGTGGAAAGGCTAGACATGTGGAGAAAGTATGCTACAAGAAGAGAGATGACTTGGAGGAGAAGGTCAAGCAAATTGAAGGAGATGTGTCGGTTATTCATCGACCTGCTAATAATTTCACCTTCCAAGTCAGAACTTCTCAAGCGTTGCTTTCTCATTCTACGCAGAATGAATGGGTAGTCGTTTCTAGATGCACTCATCATATGGCTAAGGATGCTTCCTTTTTCACGTCCTTGGATAAATCTTTGGAGCGAAAGATTTATGTTGTCGATGACTTTACTCTCAACATTGTTGGTTGTGGTGATGTTTCCCATCGACATGGAAAGATTGTCGACGTCTATCATGTGTCGAATTTAAGAACAAAATTGTTGTCGGTTTCTCAATTGACATAGACATGTAATATTGTGGAATTTTGGTGAGATTGGTTCTTTGTCAAATATCTGAAAATGGTAGTCGATTGTTGCCAGAGGGTATCTCAACCCAAAGGGTAGTCTATACAAGTTTTGCAACTTGACTCGACTCGAATTTAAACTGATTTCTCTGGCAAAGCATGAAAAGAAAAAAACCTCTTGGAGTTGGTTCACAATGATCTCTATTACATCAGTCTACCTTCCTTAGCAGGTGCAAGGTATATTTTGAACTTAATTGATGATGTCTCTAGATTCACTTGGGTTTATTTTAAAAAAAATAAGAACCATGTATTTAAAAAGTTCAAAGAATTTAGGGCATGTACTAAAAAACAATGTGATCGACCCATCAAGTGCACGAGATCAGAAAATGGTGGTGAGTATGTGAATCAACTTTTTGAAGAATACCTTGTTCAATCTGGTATCGACCGACAATGGTTGGTCCCTCATACTTCTCAACAAAACGGTGTTGTAGAATGCAAGAATCAAACATTAGTCGAAATGGCTAGATGTCTTTTATAGGATAAAGATTTTTCTTCTCGCTTATGGGATGAAGATGTTTATAGTGCAAACTATCTTCTAAATCATATTTCAACTTGAGCTGTCAATTTTGTGACTCCAGTCGAACACTGGTGTGGAAGAAGTCCCTCAGTCAACCACCTCCATGTATTTGGATGTGTTGCTTGGGATCATGATGGGCTACTCTGAAGAGTCTAAATACTATCAACTATTTGACCTTCTCAGACGATAGATCATTATAAGAAGAAATGTATGGTTTGATGAGAATACTCCAGACGTTAAGTTGTTGAATGCTTCCTCTAGTTACTATAGGATGGCCCCTTTGATGTTATTTCTGATAATAGTTCTCCTATTTTGTTTTCCAGTCCTACAACTAGACAGTCGAACTCTATTCCTATTTCGACTGGGCCATCGACCCTTGTTCCCAAGTCGACCGATTAGTCCATTTATGTTTTGACTGGTAGTGCATCTCCTTTGACTGAAATTGTTCCTTCTTCTAATCGACATTCTACAACGGAAATTGGTTCGCACTTTTCTTGCCTACCTAGATGGGATGTTAAGACAATTGAAGTTGTTGGTCCCGATGTTAGTGATATTTATTCAGGCTGACAAACTCGCAGTCAGACACAACACTCTAGTGTTTCTTTGACGACTTATGTCCTTGACACTTGTGATCTTGTTTCTTACTCAAATTCCCAAGGACAACCTGAATGGGAGCATGTTATGCAAGTTGAGATGGATTTTGTTCTGAAGAATCACACTTGAGATTTAGTTCCTCAACCTCAAGGGAAGAACATTGTGAAATGTCGATGGGTCTAGAAGACCAAATTTACCTTTGAAGGTATTGTTGAGCATCATAAAGCTCACTTGGTTGAAAAAGGTGTTTCTCAACAAGAAGGCATCAACTACACTAAGAACTTTGCTCATGTTGCGAAGGTGAATTATGTTCGACTAATTATTTCCCTTGCTGCTCGTTTTGGCCAGAAGATTCACTAGATAGATGTGAAGAGTGCCTTGTTGATGTATGTAGCATCATACAAGTACTTCCCCATAGGTCTAAGTGTCTAGACATGTGGAAGTCATCCAAAGCCTTCTACCTTGGTAATTTACTTTAATTTACTATAATTAAAACAATGATTAAAGTATAGTGTTTTTATTAATTAGTTGAGTTTTATTTAAGGAAATGATAAAGTTATTAGCTTTAGTGAATTAAATCTTAGCCATTAATATCAAGTGAGGTGAGATTTAATCTCAGTCACTAATCACTTTGGATATTAAGGTTAGGTCATAACTCGAGATTATAAAATCAAGACTATGGTAAAGGAGGAGGATATACTTGACACAAAGAGAAAAGAAGGGCTTTTGCTCAAGGAGATCTCAAACAGGTGGAAAAGGATTTTCATCTAGATATTAGAACAGGTCAAGGAAAAGAGAGAATAGAGGAAGCCACAAGGAGTTCCAGCAAATTGGAGCTACAACAACGGGGTCGTGATGTATGGAATTTGTTGTACAGTCTCGGTGCGCATGTACATGGGTTTCGGTGGAGACAAGCACGTATACACGGGTTTACTTAAGGAAAGTCTCGTACACCTCAAAAAGCATAAAAGTCTAAGGCTGTACAAATGCAACTACTATCTAAAGTATTTTGTATTTATCAGTGGGCCATTTTCCCAGTAAGGGAGCCCTTGTAAGTGTAACACCCTCGACCCCTAAATGCTCTTTTAAGGGGTGGGGAATCAAAATTTCGTTCTCCTTAAGTAATCAAATCCTCCATTCAGGGTCTCTATTAGATTCTGCTCATCTAGAGTTTTCCAACCACGGTCTCCATGCTCGAAATCGAGCTCAAAATGGGCAGATATACCTCTCCCAAGTTCCTCGGGTGTTCATTGGTTGGGGCCACATGGCTTCCAAGTGGATCCGAATCAATACGCTTCATCCTGAATTCTTCGATATCCCAGAGCTTCCAACATTCCTAAATCTATGGCGGAGATCCATCCACCAACCAATCCAACAACTGGGCTTAATCCTCGGCTAACTCACAGGATAGCGGGGAATTCGACACTCGACCTTCAAATTTGAATTCCAGGCCTAGCCCCTTCCCTCTAGCTACAATCACATACGACCACAGGCTATGACCAGACACCAAGACAACATGCGCCTATTTCGGTGCTTCAGAGCTTCGAGCTCCGAATGTTTTCAACTTATGACACCACAAATCTATTGAACTATCGAATCGACGAATTTCGGGTATGCTACAGGCATCAACGGTCCCCATTTTATTTCAAGATCAACGACCCACGATTACTTCGAGCCTCCGGACTTCGACGAATTCCAAAACACCTATCCTCAAGTCTTTCGGAGTGGCAAGTCTTTGGACTGCGCAATATTATGCCACACGTCCACAGAACATCAATCGTTTTGATTTACTCCGGGACTCTCTGCTTCGACGAATTCCCAAGCACTCACCAACGCAAACCTCTAAAGTGAAATACTTCAGGAGTGTCAGATCTTCTGACACCTGTCCTCTAAGATCGAAGACTTAGGTGGACTCCGGCCTTCGAGAGTTCTTGTTCCACTTTTCTCCGAAGTGGCTATCCTTCGAAGTAACAGATAGTCTTCCATGCATCCCCAAACAACAGACGGTTGAGATCCTCTCCGTTACTCTGAGCTTCGGGGATTTTCGAAGCACCAAGCTTCAAATCCTTCGAATTTAACGATATACTGACATGCGTCTCGGTTGATGGATGGTTCAAATCTCCTTTGACTCCCTGGGACTTCAGGAGTCTTCAACCTTTTACACCTGCTTCCTTCCGGTGTGTTAAACCTACGGAGTATAGGATATGATGCCACGTGTCTCCCAACGCGAACGATTAGTATGGACTCTGACACTTCGGGACTTCGGTGATTTCACCTGCTCCCCTCCTATAAACTCTCGGAGTGTCCAGTCTCTGGACTAAAGGATCTGTCACCACACGTCCTTTATGATGGATGATCGATATCTACTCTGCCTTCGGGGGTTTTGACGTTACAATACCCATGTCCTCCCAAAGCGGTCAATGCCTGGATGACTACATCGTAGCTGCGGCGGTCAAGATAACTCCCGAGAATCCTCATATCTATGGCCCAGATTAATTTCGGGACTTCGGGACTTCGAGTTTCACCTCTTGAACGATGAATATGCCCAATTCGCTGGACCCGCGAAGTCTGAAGGGCTCGAAGGATTAACGCCCACATTCCTTCTCCAAATTCGACAATCGTGAAGAAATTCGGCTCCATCCAAACTAATCTCATCCATTCGTCTTCCAAATGAAAGGATCTTCCCTTTCGAGACTTGAATCTCACTATCCTTCCTGAGCTTCGTCATCTCTGAAATATTTAGGCACTTTGTGTTATTTCTCCTGAACTTAACACTTAGAAGAATCTTTCGTGCACCCCTTGCGCTCATTCATCAACCCTAGAACTTAAGAGGTTCTCGGTCTCTGCCCTCCTCGCAGAAAGCATGTGCATACATGCACTACCTCTCCTGAGCTTAACAGACTCCTTCCTCCAGGAGACTCAGAACAACTGGGAGTGTCGACATGCATACGTGAAATTGTGCCCAAGGTCGACGAACTCACAGTTCATTTATTTTAACTCGACCCACCACAAGACTCAAGAATTTACGTGTACAAGCCAAATAATTCCCTACTTTCTTAAATACACAATCAAGAAAAAATAAAGGGATATAGTATAATCATTAAGCAAACATGCACATCCCTGAAACATCAAAACCCTCCTAATCAACAAAGACAAATAAAAAATGAAGATCAAAAGTTGCAAGCTCCTTTAAAGACTGAAAATTTTATAGGAGCGAACGATTTTCAAGACTACGGAGAGTCGGATAATGACGTCACGAACTTCGGTGATGACTGTACTCAACCATATCTCACTCGCGAAGACTATGAAAAATCTTTAAACACGCCACAATCGTCAAATGAGGGTGAAGAAGGTGATCACACTGATCTCTGTGAATCTCAACCAGAAACTGAGATAATGATGGTCGAGTTTCAACCAAAGTACAACCTAAGATCTAAGAGTAAGCCCACCTCAACGACTCAACCCAAGAAAATCCTTCAAAGAGGCCAAGCTTATGAACCTCCTTCGAACGGGACCTCATTACCCAACAACAAAACTAAAGTAGTAAGCAATCAGGAGTCTGAGGTGAAAAAAGTTGAAACTCAAACACCAAAAACCGAACCAGTAAATAAAGGTACTTCTTCAACTAGGACCATGAGGGATGAAGCGGTCCAGACAAATAAGTCTGAAAGGAAAGATGCAGAAGTCACAACCAGAGAAACAGACAAGGTGAGCGGAGCTTTTAGTTTTGAAAATGAGTTAAACAAAATTAAGATACCAATCCCTTTGGTCGAGCTAGCGAAAAACCCCGTTTATCGGAAGCAAATTACCAAAGCGATGGGTGTCTCTGAGCTAGAAAGCCAGTCTGATGTTATAAACTTGGAAGATGACAGACCTAACATCACTTTTGGTCCCCATTTTGAAGGGTCCAAAGACAACATCGCTCCCTTTTATATCACTCTTAATGTATATGATCAGTTGTTGCATAATTGTATGTTAGACTCCGGAGCTTCCCATAATCTTATGCCCAAGATTATAATGGATAAGTTGGGTCTCTGGATCACAAGACCGTATGGAAATCTGTACTCTTTTGATTCGAGAAAGTTTAAATGTATGGGGATGATAAAAGATCTGGTAGTTACCCTAGCGCATGTCCCGGTTAAGAGTATCCTGATGGATGTGGTTATCGCAGATATCCCCCCTAAGTATGGCATGTTGTTATCTAGGTCATGGGGAGCCAAGTTGGGGGGTTCTCTACAGTTGGACATGACATATGCCACAATCCCTGTGTTCGGTGGTCAGTTCACTCGGTTGTACAGAGAAACAAGATTAGCATATACGGTCAGCGACCCTCAAAACCCAAACAACTTCCCTATTTACATTGCAGACCAAGACCTGGGAAATTGCATCTTGTCTTTTGATGATGGTCTGGATGGCTATCCAGAGGAAATCGATACAAAGCAAGAAGAGTTAAACCACATGACAGAAGATCTGTGTAATACTGGTGTCTGGAAAATGTATTTTGACGGTGCTTTATCTTCTGAAGGGGCAGGTGTTGGAGTGCTTTTAGTGGCACCTGAAGGTAAGTTCATTGTTCCTTTCTCTTATCGTTTACAGTGGGACATAGATTACACTAATAACGTATGTGAATATGAAGCGTTGATTTTGGGATTAGAAGCTACCAAGAAGCTAAATATAAATAACCTGGAGGTATATGGTGATGCAGAGTTAATAGTCAAACAAATAAACCGACAGTACATTGCCAAGCATCCCAGATTAAGAACTTACAGAAATTGTGCCTGGGATCTCATGGAAAACTTTTTCTCATCAGTAAGTGTTCATTTTATCCCTCGCGCACCGAACTTACATGCTGAAGCATTGGCAAAAGCAACTTCAACCTTCTCTCCTCCCACGACCTTCAAACTGAAGTATCACATTGAAATCAGATACAAACCCTCTATACCAGACAATATCCGACACTGACAGGTCTTTGAAGATGACGAACAAATTAAGAAATTCCTTGCAGCAGTAGGCGAATTCTCCGAAACTCATGCTGACCAAGAAAATCAAAACGACTCGATGTGGATCCTGCAAGAAGGGGAAGACCCTGAAACCTTCCGAGAAAAAATTGCGGATCATCGTATGTTGGTCCTTAAAAGAAATCAGATTTCGAAAGGATTGATTCCTTTAGAAAGACTTTTTTATCAGAACGATGTACCTGTAAAATCCACTTTGCAGCCCCAACCTGAAGAAGTGGAGGACTGTGATATAGGAACTGAAAAAGAATCCCGGGTGGTAAAAATATCCAAGTTCCTCCCTCCCAAAGAGAAAGTTAAGTATAAAGACCTACTCAGACAATATAAAGATGTTTTCGCCTGGTCCTATGATGAATTGAGAACGTATGACACTTCCATAATTGATCACAAGATACCTCTGAAGCCTGGGGTCAAACCGTTTAGGCAAAATCTTAGGCAAATTAACCCCATTTTGTTACCTGTGATAGAAAAAGAAGTTAAAAAACTCTTGGACGCGAAAATAATCATACCTCTGAGATACTCGGACTGGGTAGCTAACCTAGTCCCAGTCAGGAAAAAGAATGGGGAAATCAGACTGTGTGTGGATTTTCGAAACTTAAACAAGTCGTCTCTCAAGGATAATTACCCGCTGCCCAAGATGGACCATGTACTAGAAAAAGTAGTTGGAGCAAACCGAATGTCTATGATAGATGGGTTCTCTGGTTATAACCAAATCGCCATGAATGAACAGGACAGGGAAAAGACTGCTTTCACCACACCATGGGGTACATTCATGTATGACAAAATGTCGTTTGGTTTGATGAATGCAGGGGCTACATTCCAGTACGCTATGGACATCACTTTCGTAGGAGAAAGAGACAAGTTTGTAGTCATTTACCTCGACGATTTGACAGTTTTTCTAAAACCGATGAAGAACACTTGATCCATTTGAAACAGACTTTCGAAAATTGCCGCAGGTTTGGTCTATCTTTGAACCCAAAGAAATCACATTTCGCTATGCGAGAAGGTAAGCTTCTGGGCCATATCATAGCTAGAGATGGAATCAGGGTTGATCCTAAGAGGATTGAAGCAATAGATAATCTAAAAATTCCCAGAAATGTAAAAGAGATTCAATCTTTCTTAGGTACAATAAAAATTTTACGAAGGTTTATCCCAAATTTCGCTGAGATTGTCAAATTGATCATAGGGATGTTGAAGAAAGAGAGCGGAATAAATTGGACAGACGAGGCCAGAGCATCGTTTGCGCATATTAAAAAATTCATAAGTGAGGCACCTGTGTTAGCAAGCCCAAACTATCTGAAAGATTTTCTTATCTTCTCGTTTGCCTCTGAACATACTATTGTCGCGGTGCTCCTACAAAAGGACGAGGAAGGATTCGAAAAGCCAATCGTGTTTTTTAGCAAGAGCCTTAGAGACGCAGAACTGAAGTATGACATAATAGAAAAACAGGCGTATGCAATGGTAAAAGCGCTAAAAGCATTCAGAACTTATGTACTACATTCAAAGATTATCGCGTACGTACCTACCAGTTCTGTGAAAGATATATTGGTACAGCCAGACAATGACGGAAGAAGAGGGCGATGGCTCACTAAAATCCAAGAATTCGACCTGGAGGTTAAACCGACCAAATTGATAAAAGGGCAAGGCCTGGCCAAACTCTTAGCTGAGACAAATCTCAGAGCCATTGATATCAATTTTCTGCAGGAAAGCAACGAAGACACAGACCTAAACGAGTTGGAGGAAGAAACGAGTCCAACCTAGATCGAAGAAAAGTTCATATCGTCAGGCTGGTATAAAGACATAGTGTTTTACTTGCTGAACCTAAAATGCCCAAATGAGCTATCACCGTCTAAATGCAGAACTTTAAAACTCCATGCAGTCAAATATTGTATCATCGAAAGTCAGTTATACTGGAAGGATCCGCTCGGTTTCCTATTAGTCTGTTTAGTCGAATCGGAAACTCAGCGGGTTATAGATGAATTTCATGGGGGAGTCTGTGGGGGGCATCACGCATGGAGAGATACAACCTACAAGATCTTGAGGGCTGGGTACTACTGGCCTAAACTATTTTCGGACGTCAATGCCAAAGTGTGTGCCTGCAACCCTTGTCAACTATTCGCAGGAAAACAGAAGCTCTCAGCACTGCCGCTAGTTCCAGTCAAAGTTGAAGCCCCATTTCAACAATGGGGTCTAGACTTCATAGGTGAAATCAATCCCCATTCCAGTGCTCAACATAGGTGGATCTTGACAGCTACAGATTATTTTACTAAGTGGGTGGAAGCCATTCCAACCAAAAGGGCAACAGACTCGGTGGTGATCGATTTCTTGGAAGATAATATTATGTCCAGGTTCGGTTGCCCCCGAAAGATAGTTACTGACAATGCCCAAGAATTTAAATCTATGGCTATGATCAGTTTCTGTTAGAAGTATAACATCGTTCTCGGCCATTCCACAACATATTACCTCCAGGGGAACGGATTGGCCGAGTCATCTAACAAGAGCCTGGTAAATATAATCAAGAAGGTATTGGATGAAAATAAGAGGTCTTGGCATGTACACTTGAAATACGCATTATGGGCAAACCGCATAAGCACTAAAAGGTATATCGGCATTTCGCCATTTCAAATGTTCTATGGGACAGATGTTGTCCTACCCATAAACCTAGCGCTACCAGTCATGAAGATATGGCAGGATCAAAACGAAGAACCTAATCATGTAACCAGGAGAATAAATCAGCCGATTGAAGTTCAACAACATAGAGTTGAAGTTGATGAGAAGATGCAGAAGTACCAAGATGATATGAAAGCATTGTTTGACCGCAAGGCAAAGGACAGGGAATTTCTTCCTGGTGATTTAGTGCTAAGATGGGATGCAAGAAAAGAGGAAGCCGCGAAGCATGGTAAATTTGACCACCTCTGGTATGGACCATTCAGGATCTCGGCTCCAGAAGGAAAAAATTCTTTCCTACTGGAAAATATAGACGGAGAAGTCCTCCATGCTCCTGTCAATGGGCGGTATCTAAAGCATTACATGACGTAACAGTCACCAGATTCAAAATAAAAATAAAAATAAAAATAAAAAAATATATATATAACTTTATATATGTATATATATATATATATATATATAAATAAATTTCATTATATTTGTACATACATATATTTTCATTTAAACATTTGCTTTTGATTTTCTGTTTTTTCCATTCATAAACTCTCGACACATTTAGAATAAGATTCGTATTTGCTTTGTACAGGATTCCAGCTGCATACGAAACTAGCAGGAAAAGTAATTTGCAAGTTGGCGTCAGAAATAAATCGGCATAAAACAGGTGATACCTAAAGTAGTTTCATATTGCGCAAAGAAAGTGAAATGAAAAGGTAAAAATGAGCTTTCTCAAAAACACATGTCATGAAAGATTGTTAAAGGAAACCGAGTTAACGTCATTCAAACTGCAATATCGGCTAAAATGTTAGATAACAGGATCATTGCTTGGCTTGATAATCTTTGATTTAAAATAATTTGAATGATACACTCAATCTAAAAACGGTCAGTCAAAATAAACTATCCCAAAAGATATCTACAGGAGTCAGTCTCGAATTGTTTTGACCTCTGTATTTCCAGTCAATAAATCGCTACCTGGCACCATGCATGTCTTCGGGTCTAACTTTTGACAAGCTACCATCTTTTCGTTTCATTACGAAGGAATAAAAGTTTTTCGTTTTAGCCTCGTGAGGTTCAAAACAGATTGTGGAAAGAAAGTGGGTCTTCACAACTACTTGATCCCCTGCTAAGTGAAGGAACGTTTAGAGCAATCCTAAATTTCCTAGGTTTTTTAACAGCATCGGAGGATTAAAGCTTGCTCAAATGGGATGCCCCTTAAAAAATTATTTTCCTTTTTCTCCCTAAGAACGAAAATGTTGTGAAGGTCAAGGGAAGGTTGGTACCAAGTAATCAAAATAAGTTGACAGACCTAAAATGCAAAGTATTACACAGATATCAGCCCTAATACAAACTGATTGCCCCCATCTTCGCGCCCAAAAAAGTAAATTATACGATAGGTGGTGAAAGGAAATTCAGAAATGATTGCCCCCACCTAGTCTAAGAGACGGTGAAAGGAAATTCAGAAATGATTTCCCTCGTCTCAGCATTTAAATGCATAAATATATTCCGAAGTGGTGAAAGGAAATTCGATAAAAGGGGCCAGATAACTTCACCGGGGTACTGAACAGGCTCGTTGGCAGTGACGCAATATCTGATATATCTGTAAGGCTGTTATACATGAATATCACTCTACTCTGGTAACCAAGGCTTTATGAAACCTGGTCCACATCCCAAATTCAGACGGGACTCCCCAGTTAAAAAACACATAATCTCATTCTTTTGATGCAAGTCGAGAGCCACAGGATCTGTTGAGTCTCCTAAGACTGTTTCGATTGTCTTAAAACATACCTAAATCTAGTAGTGGGAAAGGGAAAATTGTGAAAGGGACTACAGCTGTGTTTGGAAAGAGTATCTGATTTTGAAAAAAAATTTCAAGGTAAAGAACAGAGTCTTTTTCCCCCTTCGATCCTCTTTTCTCGGCAACCTATCCGTCTGATTGAGCTTTTGACTCCATTTACCCAATATTGGCACGTGGTCTACTGTTCTTCCTACCTCACAGGAAGGCGGGATCCCTAGTTGGAGCCTATGTTGGAGCCGCCCTTGTTTTTTAGCCTGTCACAATTTTCATTTTGATGTTTGAAACCTAAAGATGGTTTTCTTTTCCCTCCGAGATATCGATGATCTCTGAAACTTTGTCACGTGAGCAGCGATAATTATTCTACTCTCGAAACAAGTCCTACCTTTCGTAAAAAGGTTTCCTCTTTTTGTTCTACTTCGGGATCTCGCAGGTCGAATACTATAATTCATGAAATCTCCATATCTCGAGTCACGAAACGGCGAAATCAGGTTAACTTTTCACTCAAGACAGTAACAAGGGTAAGGTTTTCCCTAACGCGTGGTTAAGAGTCGTCGGGGTTTCGCGTGTCGGCGTTCGCCAAACCCAAATTTTTATTATCACAGCCCCGATAGCTAAGGGCACGAGGTCCTTTTGAATAACCCATGTCAAGGATTAAAGGTAAAAGCTAACCGTGGTAAAGTTGTTCTCGGCGCCTCGCCACTCGGCAATATCTTTGTCGAAGGTTACAGAGTCTAAACCCCGACTCGCGAATTCACGATGTAATTATAACTTGATTAATTAATCACTTAATCCAAGATTACCTTCCCTTTTAATTAAGTCATGTTATCGCGATCTCGCGGTTTCGCAGCTCGGCATGTAAATCTCCCAGAAACTTATCTTCGAAGTTCTGAGTTGCGATATGGCGAATATAATAATTATAAAATTAATCAAGCCCTAAATCACGATTACCTTTAATTAAACCAAAATCGATCTTCGCAGTCTCGGGAGTTAGAGACTCAAATTGTTAAAGGAAAATTCCCAATATAACGAGTAGCGAGATATTGATTAACGTTGGCGAGATTGGATTAATTAAGCTAAATCAAGGCATATCCCACGTTTCGATGCGTGCACGATTCTCGAGGAGGCCTTTTCTCTCCATACGCCAACTGAATTTTAAACCGCCAAAACTTTATGACATTAATGAGGAAATAGGGTAAATCTATGAATGTAAGATCGGATTTTTACGGCATAAATTTATTTCTAATTATGATTTGTCAGGCTTGTTTTGAAAGGTACCGAGTTTTCAAATATATGAAAGAGTTGCGCTTCATTATAACGAATGTATTTTCATAGCACACAGAGCTCATCACTTCTGAGTAAATTGACTTCTGTATGTATACGCAGTTCTATCGTAGAAGAGCTAAAACGCAAGCTTCAGCCATGGCCCCACGGAAAACAGCAAAGGAAAATGTCGAGGTTTTGGGGCAAGGCTCAGATAATGTCTCCGATACTTCACCCCGAAATATCGACTCGGTCCCTAACTGGTCATATGTTTCAGACATGCTGCAATCAGAATTGGTGGATTATTCCGACGGCAACGAAAGAGACGATATAACCACCAAATACAAAATAGTCGTCCAATCCGGAATGCACAGGGTAGCAGCTAGGCCACGGTTGCTTCCATATTACGACATGATTCGATGGGCGTTGGATCACGTGGACATACTGACCAGGACTATCATGAACGGGCAGCGAGTCACTGTCGGGACTTTTAGGCTAGAACATCTACAAACCATGTATAAGCTAGCCGCGACGTCTGACCACACATATGGCGCCGATTTCCTGGAAGAATTCAAGGAGAAGGAATGCATGCAATACGATAAGACCATGTCCAGTTTGATAAAGGATTGGGTTTCAAACACCACGAAGTTCAGAGCTGATACTCACGACGTTTATTCAGTCGCTTCGTTAGAACCACATTATAGATATGTGGCCATGATGACATGCCGGTTATATGGGAGAGAGGACACTGCGCATTTTTTATCGTGTGGGTGCCTCTTATGTTTCGGGTCGCAGAAGGTTGTTCTTTTGATTGGGCGAAGATGCTTTCGGATAGCTTGGCCAATCGGATCACAGAGTATCAGGAGCAGAAAGAAAATGGGAGGTCGTCCTTGTTCTTCATGTCCACATATATTATGGACGCAATTTGTTCTATGACACCATTTCCATTAATGAGTTGGGGTTGGACTCCGACCTAAGACAAACCCATACATGTATATCATGAAAAAATATGGGAAAACAAAGCAGAAAATTTCGCTTATGAAATTTTTAACTGGGTGATGGTGCCCCTGCATGTCGTCATTTTTGGTCACCCGCCACCGCGTATCTCGGACAGCATGGCGACAAATATGAGCAGCATAGCGGACTGGTACGTGGAGGCAGAATTTTCATACCTTAGAGTGTTCGGGGCCTCTATTCCCCCACATGCGTTGCCATTGTTCATTCCTGACAAGCTGGCTTGTCGCGAGGTCGCCCGGCAGACGGTAATTGGCGGTGTGAGTAAAGAGCTCAAAGGGTATTCAAAGAAGGTGTGGCCATATTTTCCCATTCGTTTGAATTCTTATTCTTTATTAGATTTCGGGCATGCCAAAGCCGAGGCTGCTGCCCTGGAAGACCTTAATTTGGTCTCCATCGAATACAAGAAGCACGATCCACAGAGGGTCGTGAGCAATCATTTGGCTAATTGCGGGCTCAAAAGATTTGAACATGAGAATTCACCCTCGGATGACATTTTCCGAGGAGCGAGGTCCTATGAGAAAATTCTAGTCCGGATTCAATCCTTGGCACCCGAGGATAGAGCCGAGGTATTGAAATTTCAGGAACACCGACGTAGTTGTCTCCCCGTTGTATTGCGAGGTGAGGGTCCAGATATTTCGGAAATGAAACAGAAGGACGTTGAAGGTTCTAAAGATGCAACTCCTGACCAGGGAAAACACCAGGATGAGGAGGAACAAACAAAGGATCCAGAAGCAGAGGAAAAGACTCCGGACCCGCAAAAGGAACAGAATCCGGAGACCGAGATAAAGACCCCAGAACCGCCAAAGAAGCAGAACCTGGTAGATACCCCAGGAAAATCGGCGAAACAGATAGGAGAACCCATCACATATGTCACTCCCTTGCAGTCGACGCAGGGAAATATCGAAGAAGGATGGATATTCAATGAGGAGTTGAGGCCCATAAGAGTAGAAGAACTCCCTCCGAATGAATTTTTCTTTGATAAAAAGAGAAAAGCGGTAGTAAAAAGGGAATTCTACCAGGAGGGAGAGTCGACTGCCAAAAAGTATAAAGTGATGACCGATGGAAAAGATAAAAAGAATGAGCAATTCGCCATTGAAATCGCAGGGATGCTAGGAGCGTATGCCTCGGCGAATCAATTCTCGGTCGGACTTTTGAAGAACCAACTTAAAAGAAAAAATCACCTAATCAGGACTCTTGAAGCCAGATTGGCCTCAGCCACGGAGAATGCTAAAGGTCAGGCGAGCGTGGAAATAGAGCAGGCCAGATTGGCTGATAAAAATGAAATAGAGGTGCTCAAAACTAAGCTTGAGCAAGCTCAGCTAGTGGTCCGGGATGGTCGGATGCAGGCGAGACAACAAAGGAATTTGATTGAAGAGCTGCAGGCTCGGGTAGAAATCGCCGAGAACAGAATGATCAACATTGAGATGTTCAAATCCCAGGCAATCGAAATTCAGAGCAGAATCTCTTCGGCTCAACAGAATTTGCTCGCCAAGGTGGGAGCGATCCGGGAAAACTGTCTGTTGGTCAATCAGGTTTCCGAGAACCTAGCTGCCAGATAAAGGGATGCAGGAGCGGCTCGGGTCGCCTTCCAGGAGGCGGTGATAGCCACGAATAACAGATTTTCGACAGGTGCTCCCAGGCTCACCATCTCAGAACAAACCAGAGGAAATATTATGTTAAAGGAATGGGATCATAACATCGCCGAAGGCAAGCAACAAGCCCTAAAGATAACCAATTCCTTGGAGGAGGCTTTCAATTCTATAGACGGCGAGCTACTGGGCATTGACAGTGGAGGCGATGCCGAGAGGTTGATGCAGATGAATGTGGAATATATCTGACTTGATCTGAAGGAAAAGGAAGAGAGAGATTCGGCAGATATCTCTCAGATGACCGTGGTGGACATAGTCCAAGTTGATAGGTGCATGATCAAACCCAGCGCGCAACTATGTGCCATCGACATCATCGATGGACAGATGGAGGACAGGCTACAGCAGTTAGCCCGTGAATGCTACTTCTTCGAAGCCAGTTGTCAAGATGAACCATCGTGGCTAATATCTCAGCTTGTGGAAAGATGTATCGCTTGTACTGGGCTCACACAACGACAAAAACCTGGCACCAAGTGAGGACAAAGCAGGAGAAATGGAGCGATTGCTCTCTTCTCTTTCATAACCGAAATTGTGTGACTATTGAGATTCTACCTGCTTTGTAAAAATTGTATAAATATATCACAGAAATAAATAAACAAGGCTGGACCTTTTTGTGTCGTTTGTAATAGAGTTTTTACATTTGAGAGTTAATACAAGCAGATCTGGAGATTCTCAATTTCGTCACTACTGTATTACAAGTTTGTTTCCTTGTATCTCATTTTTCCATTTCAATTCATATTCATAATTGATGTGCTTCATTATACTTTAGTACGACCACTACTATAACGAATGAGTTTTGGTTTTCTGTAATTGTTTATTGTCTTTCCTCTGCACCAGCTATCAGCGGGTGTAAGACCAATCTGCATTTTCAGAATTCTACATATATTGTTTGTTACATCGGTTATTTTCTTACATATTTGCCTCTTTTGTTTATGTCGTAAGATTTTCTCTTGGTAGGAACCTTACACTATAGATGGCTCAATGTTTTTCTCCCACCTCACACCTTTATAAAAATATAATACAGTTGCGGGAACGAGCCTTTGATTTGCATCCCTGTTTTATTCCTAAAACCGTAAAATCTTTTTTATGCGACCAAATTGAGACAACACTCAATCTCTCTCTGAAGTTTTTCCTTTTTCACTGTTCCTACATGACTGTCCCTGTACCAATTACAACCTAATATCCAACCCGGACTATCAGACCAAACGCACATTGCCTTAAACCTATTCGAAACGATCCTTAAAACCGCTACTAGCCGGGTCGAACTTGAACGTTCATGGACAACCATTGAACAAGATATAACTATCCAGGAACAGTTGGAAGCTAGACAACACCAACGAAGAAATATTCCCTAGTTTCCTTTACCGAAGGTTGACGTCTCTACCTTATCCATATTTTACCCACTTTCGGATGCCTTGACACTGTACTTCTAAGCCTTAAGTACAGACTCATGAACAACACCACTCTTAGTCTTAGTTATGGAGGACATGGGTTTTGCCATGATATTTCAGAGAGGGTGAGTACTCATACGTCCAGAGGGAGCTAACCTTGACACAACAATGAACATTGGGGTTAGAGAGGGCAATTTATGCAAGTTATTGGGAACACCTGTTCAGGCCTTGGCACAAGACAATGATAACATGTGTGAGCTATGACACAATAGGATGGGACATCTGCACTACAAAGCACTGTCAATTATGAGGGAGATTGTTACAGGCCTTCTAGAGTTTAGTGTTGAGTAGTAGAGAGTGTGCATAGGGTGTGCACTTGGCAAGAATGCCAAGGTTGCTTTTCCAAGCAACGAGATTCCATGCAACGAGAGTAGGTCCAAGGGGATCTTGGATCTTATTCATTCATATGTGAGTGGACCGATGTCAGTAGAATAAATATAGGGAGTGTCATACTATGTGACGTTCATTGATTTCTTTTCCAAGAAAAAATAGATCTTCTTTATGAAGACCAAGGATGAGGTCTTCAGTTGGTTTCAAGAGTTCAGGGCTCAGGTGGAGAACTAGACAGGAAAGAAGATAAAGGTCTCGAGGTCGAATAATGGGGGAGAGTACACCTCCAATGACTTCAAGGATTTCTGCAAGTAGGCAGGGATAAAGAGGGATTTCACAGTCTCATGCAACCCTCAATAGAATGGGGTTGCAGAGAGAAATAACTGGTCCATCATTGATTTTGCCAAGGTTATGATACATGATCAGAATTTGCCCATGTTTCTTTCAGCAAAGGTATGCAACATGAAAATATATGTGTAGAACATAAGTCCTCACACGATATTGGGAGACAAGACTCCAGAGCATGCATTCTTAGGAGTGAAGCCAGAGATAGGACATTTGAGGATCTTTGGTTTTTCATTATACATCCATGTGCCTATGGAGAAGAGAATAAAGCTGGAGCCTTCGGGACAAAAGGGTATATTTGTGGGGTACAACAAGACCTCCAAGACTTACATGATATTCATTCCAGTGCAACAGAAGATAGTTGTGAGTAGAGATGTTAAGTTCAAGGAGAACTTTTCATCTAGTAAATCTCAGGAGTCACCAGCAGTGGCAGAGAACGAGGAGCAGGAGGATTCGATGGATGATAAACACTAAATAACTTATATTTAAGGAAGTTAGACTTCAGGTGGGGAGGAGGAGTTATCCCCTTTCTATTCTATTAGGAGACACAGGTGGCTATTGCAGACATTGGGGGATGTTGGTGAAGCTCCTCGGAGCACAGTCGGGGAGAGCATGCCTCCGATGAAGTTTCCTAACTATATGGCACTTATGAGTAGCATAATTGATGCTAAGCCTTCCAGTTTTGAGGAAGCGACATATCAACAGGTTTGGTGGGATGCCATGGTGGAGGAGTACACCACTATCACAAGGAATGATGTTTGGGGCGTAGTGTCGAGACTGGAGGGGAAGTCAATGGTGAGTTCTAGGTGACTATTCAAGATCAAGGATGCTACAGATGCTAGCAATGATAATTTCAAGGCGAGTTTTGTGGAGAGAGGATTCTCTTAGAGAGAGGGAGTAGATTATGAGGAGACATCCGCTCTAGTCACTAGGTATGTTTCTATTCGAGTTGTTATTTCTATTAATTTAGTTACAGGGTGGATGATTCACCAGATGGATGTGAAGAAAACGTTCCTCGATAGGATAATTGATGAGCAAGTATATATAGATCAACCTCAGGGATTTGAGGTACATGGGAGGGAGTCTCATGTGTGCAGGCTTAAGAAATCCTTGTACAAACTCAAATAGGCACCCATGGCATGGTATTCCAAGATTGACAGATACTTGCAGAGTATGGGATTTACCAAGAGTGAGGTAGATCCTAACTTGTACTTCATAATTTTTGGGATTGATCCATTCATATTGGTGTTGTGTGTGGATGATTTGTTTCTCACAGGTGTAGAGGAGCTTATTGTAGGGTGCAAAGCAGATTTGGCTACAGATTTTGAGACAAAGGATATTGTCTTGTTGCATTATTTATTGGGGTTAGAGGTATTGAAAATATCAAGAGGGATGTTCCTTGGTCAAGGGAAGTACACATTAGAGATCTTGAGGATATTTGGGATGGAGGATTGTAGAACGATGGCTACACCTATGGTTACCAACCTAAATAAGGTTGTCTCTTTAGATTCAGAGTTAGTGGATCCCATGATATACATGCAATTGATAGGGTCCTTGATGTATTTGGTCAATACCATGCCAAATATATGTTTTGTTGTGAACACCTTGAGTTAGTTGATGGTGGAGCCAAGGTAGGTGCATTGGATAGCAGTGAAGCATGTGCTCAGGTACTTGAGAGGTACAATGGAGTATGGTTTGAGGTATCTTGGAGGTGTAAGAGTGAGTGTGCAAGGATATTCAAACTCAAATTATGCAGGGAGTGTAGTAGACAGGAAGAGCACCTCAGGGTGTTTCTTCAGCTTAGGATCAGTAGTGGTTACCTGGTTTAGCAGGAAGCAGACTTCTGTAGCACTCAGTTCATTAGAGACAGAGTATAGAGTATGACTAGTTGTGAAGTTATTTGTCTACACAAAATGATTACATGATTATTTGATTAGGAGTTGGAGCCCACTGTGATATACTGCGATAATCAAAGTTGTATCAAACTCTCTGAGAATCCAATATTCCATGATAGGTCCAAGCATATTGAGATCATATATCATTTCATCCGAGACAGGATCCAGAAGGGAGTAATCAAGCTTCAATATGTTTCCATAGATGAGCAGATTGCACACATTCTAACCAAACCTTTGGTTAAAGGGATGTTTATGTTCTTCGGAGACAAACTTGGATTGGTGCAGAATACCTTCCTTGCTAAGAGGGAGTGTTGATGTTTGTGGCATCACACAGGTACTTCTGCACATGTTTAAGTGTCTAGACATGTGGCAGTCATCCAAAGCCTTCTATATTGGCAATTTACTTTAATTAAATGAATTATTAAAGCAAGTGTTTTTATTAATTGGTTGAGTTTTATTTAAGGAAATGCTAAAGATATTAGCATTAGTGAATTAAATCTTAGCCATTGATCTCAAGTAAGGTGAGATTTAATCTCAACTGTCAATCACTTTGTAGATTAGGGTTAGGTCATAAATCAAGATTATAAAAGCAAGGCTAGGGTAAACGAGGATATACTTGACATAAAGAGCAGAGAAAGACTTTTTCTGAATGAGATCTCAAATAGGTGGAAAAGGATTTTCGTCTAGAGATTAGAAATAGTTAGGGACAAGAGAGAATAGGGGAAGTCGCAAGGAGTTCCAGTAGTTTGGAGCCATAGAAGAAAGGTAGCTTCGTACGATGTTTGCCATAGAGTCTCGATACGTGTGTACACATGTTTCAGTGGAGACATATGCATATGCACGGGTTTACTTAAGGAAAGTCGCATACACCTTGAAAAGCATGAAAGTCTGGGGTTGTACAACGATGTAGGAGTTTCTAGGGTTTGCAGGCGTTGTCGAAAGTTTTATGTATTTCTCGTTGGGCCATTTTCCTAGTAAGAGAGCCCCTGTCAGCTTTGAAATTATTTGAATGATAAGCTTAGTTGATGGGAATAATATCTTTGTGTATTGAGTATGAGATTTGGTTTCCAGTGTCACTTCCACTATTTATCTGCGTTTATTATTCCAACAAGTGTATTTTGTTTTGTGAGTTGCTAATTTGATTTATAGCAAGGAAATTACTAGTAAACAATTTACCTAGGTGCTAGGATTAGAAAGTTAGCATGCCTTCCTTCATGGTGACTTGTCTGAAGAAATTTTCATGGAACAACTTCCTGGTTTTGTAACAGATTCTAACCTTGTTTGTCAACTTCATAAGTCACTTTATGGTTTGAAGCAAGCTCCTAGAGCTTGGTATGCTAAGTTTGACCATTTCTTTCTCCATCTTGGTTTCAAACATTGTGAATCTTATCACAATTTATATGTTCTCCATACTCATGGACATACCTTGATTATTGTTGTCTATGTTGATGACCTTGTCATAACTAGAAATAACATTGATCTCATTTTTAGATTGAAGAAACAACTTGTCGACTCCTTTGATACGACAAATCTTGGTATTCTACAATATTTACTGGGTTTTTGAGTATTACCTTTGTTTGATGGTTCATTCAGTTTTTCAATCTAAATATGTAATGGATCTCATGAAACATTTTAAGATGGCAGACTGTAAGTTGTGTACCACTCCTTTTTAGTCTGGAGTTAAGTTGAGTAAAACTTGTTAGTCTCCCAAGGTCGATGCTACTCTCTATCGACAACTCGTCGACAATCTTGTTTATCTCACTCATAGTTGACTTGACATTTCCTTTGTTGTTAGTGTGGTTTCTCGATTTATGCAGGACCCTAGAGAAAGCCACTAGAAAGTTGTCAAAATAATTGTTCATTATCTCAAGGGAGCCTCTCATCTTGGTATCAAATATTGTCAAAGTTCATATTCGTTAATCGACTTCACTGACTTCGACTGGGCAAGCGATATTGATGATCGGAAGTCCACCTCTGGCTATGTGTTTCACTTAAGCACTGGACTGTTGGTTTTGTCATGCAAGAAGAAAATGTAGTCTCTCCGTCGACTACAAAAGGCAGAGTATCATGGAACCGTTAATGCCAAAACAAAGGAAATATGGATTCACCAGCTCTTGGGTTAACTTGGGTTTTCTATTAAGGCCTCGACCACACTCTATTGTGATAATCATAATGTGATTCAAGTTGTTGACAATATAGTTGCACACAGTAAAATGAAGCATGTCGAGCTCCATGCTCACTATTTGAGACAGTTAGCTCAATAGAAAGTTGCCACTCTTGTCTATTGTAGCATAAATGATTGGATTGCAGATATATTTACCAAAACCTTGTCTGAAGCTAAGTTTTTCGATCTTTGTACTATGCCTGGGCCTCAGGAAGCTGCTATTATGGGCGGGTGTCATGCTGACTTAATTTCACCTGCTAAATCTCCAAAGTCGTGTGTTGATTGGGGGGAGGAGGGTGTTGGAACCTCATGTTATGATGTTTCATCACACTTCTCTTGGATTTAGTCGGTCGGGTGGTCAACCAATAGATGGAAACAGTTGGTCGGGCGATCGGTCGGACAATCAACTTGCAGTCGAAGAGAGTCGGTCGATAGATTGCCCAGTCATGCAATCGACTACGAGTTGAACACATGGATGGTTGGGTCAAGCTAACTTGACTAGTTAATTAGTCAACGTAGATTTCCTATGATCTGTTCTAACAACCGATAGTAATATGTGGACAAGATCTTCCAGCTTTCAAGGAAGTGGGTTAGATTTTGAGACTATAAATAAAGGACCTGATGGTCATTATGTATGTCTGTGATGTAATGCAAGTCAATATGTTCAATATCCATTATGACGTTATGATCCCAATGCACTATGCTTAAGTGTTGTAATGGTGTATTTAGACACCATCGATATTCTGTGAAGTTATTCCTCTTTGATTATTTTGTAGATTCTATTATTTGTTTCACATAGGGTTACACCCAATCCCTAGCAAGGGTTCAAAACCCTAACACTAGTTGAGGGTTGAGGCATACAAAAACCCTAACCCTAACCCTAACCCTAGACAACTATCAGGATATGTTAAATATTGAGGTGTTGGGAAGAGAAGGGATTCCATATTTTAGTATTGTTATCATTCCATAGTTCAGAAGATCATCTAGGAGTGGGGTATTGAAGCATAACATAGGAGGCATGAGATTTTGTAGCAACCATTTGGACCACAATGTCCACGACATCTCTGTAGTGAGTGTCTCTTTCTTTGTATTTGCATTTAATAACTAAGAGAAATAGAGCATAGCACATGCCTCACCTTCTAGTTGGGTTTTCTCTTGTATTGGGTTTCCCGAGTCACATTTTGTGTTCGTTTTTGTGGATGGTGTGTTCATTTACCTGTTATTTTAATTTCAATTTCATTCTTTTACATAAACTTGAGCACTAAGCTAGTAATAATAAATATGAGATATAAGGAAATAAACTTAACAATAAATGGTTTTAGAATATTATAAGATTTGTTGTAATGAACTATTCCAATGGAATATTCATAACAGTTTATAGATCCTTGATAGATTTTAAGATGGACCTACGTTGGTGTAAATGCAATTAACCTTGATATTTATTTCACTAGGCTTAGTGGAGTTGGTTTTCTTTCTTTATGAGAGCATTTTTATACATCGTTCTTTTACGGTGTCCTTTGTAACATCAAGGGAAATTGCTAGTAGTAAATTCATTATAATATTCGAAAAGTAAAAGGGAAGCCTTACTTACACTAGAGCTTGCTTTGATGCCTCCAATATAGGATTAAAATTTGATAATCAATACTTTTTATTAAAATTGCATAATTACGGAGTCAAGGTCCACTCTCAAATTTTTAATGTCTTTCATTGTGTCTAGACACTGCAAGCAGAACACCTTCTTGTGTATGTTTTTAAGGAACCCCCCTGAAAAATCTATCCCTTCTCTATTTATAGCAGAGGCAGGTAGTTGAACGTTTTTGTGGAGGTTTTCTTTATCGATGTACCTTTAAGGTAGATATGCACTTGTGTGTACATAAACAATAAAGCATCAATGCTTCAATGTTTAAAAGCACTGTCATACTTTAAAATAAAAAATTACACACATCAAATAAAGCAAACCGATGTCGTTGAACATTATGCACCGATGCGCCTCTCTATCGTCAGACGCATCGCGGTAGGGTAAATTAAAAAGAATTACCAAACCGATTTTCATTGTTATATTGCATCCTGTACTTCCAAACTCTAAAGTAAGCATTAGTGCTCACCCTCCTTCCAAATATGCCATGTATCCGGTGCTCTACAACAACTTGGATAACTCCATTGGTAGATTCCACAAATTTTGAAATTACCACGAATTTTCGTTTCCTCTCAATGATGAAACCATGCCTCCTCAGGACATAAAAGGCTAGGTAAATTGTTTATCACCTTCCTATTTTCATTTTCATCCAAGCAAAATTTGAATTTATCTTGAAATTTGGCATTTTTTTCAAATTTGTTTTTCCAATTCTACGCGGTGCGCTTGAACACTTCGACTCACCCCGAAGCGATGTGTCATGTGTTAAATTCACAGTAAGCACCACCCACCATGCATCTCATATACATGTACACACATGTGTCATTTAAGTAAGAGCATCGTGATACATTTTAAAAACAAAGTGGTGCATCCTTTGTAATGCCCCACAACCGATGCATAATTGGCTTCGACCAACACTGATACATTTCACTTAATTAATCACATCGTTAACTTAACAATTTATAAATTTAATGTAGAGGTGTAACCATTTTAACCAAACACACTGGTGTTGTTTATAGAACCGCACCGAGACATATATTACCCAACTTCGCATAGCAGGGCATCTCATTGGACACCTCGTTCAGTGCTTTATTCTTTACAACGCATCACTGAACAAAGTGTTGATGGTTCACTATCATGGTAGTACTTATGCGTTAATAGTAACACATTGCATCACTTCAATTACAATAAAGCAATTTAACCTAGTGGTGCCCATCAGTCCAAAAAACACATCATTGTTGTAAAGACAATGACACGAGGCCAAATTTTTAACAATCTATCAGAGCAGTGTGACTTATTAGACACACCGTTGCAATCTATGGCGGTGCAAAAATAAGTGTGGAGCACCAGTGCATAAATGCTAAAAGTACACACCACGACAGGTTTTGAAAAATAAGCATTGTGGTTCGTCTTCTATAAGGCCTCGTTTGTGGTGCGTTAGTAATACAATGCACCGCTAGACATCAGGTCGGTGCTCTGGTAAAACTAGCACACCGATGCTTTTAGTTTAACAAAGGGTTCCAACGATTTTGTGCGCCATAAATTTTAGTGTTGTGGTTCATCTTTGTTAACAAAATGAACTAGTGTGGTTAATAACACTGCACTGGGAAAATATTATATGATTTTGCGTGCCGATGCGTTTTATTGGACGCCCCATTACCGATGTTCTATAAAATCCAATGTACCTCAAAACATAATGTCAATGCTACAATAACATGGTTGCATCGGTGCGTTCGTATTAACACATCACACCGCTTAATTTGTGATGAAACAATCTAACCTAGCGGTGCCTTTAGGTATAAACAATGCACCAATGTTGTAAAGAGCATGGCACCGGGTTGATTATTTCACAATTTACAAGTGTGGTGTATCTTATGGGATGCACCGCTAAAATACGTAGTGGTGCGACAAGAAACGTGGCACCGATGTGTATTAGTAACAACATTGTACGACAATGTTGTTTGCTTGATATCATGCACCGTCAACGGGGCGTATGTTCTGTTTGAGCCGCACCGATTACTATTTTAGATTTTTTTAAAATACATATCATTTATATATGTGTTTGTTTTATAATTTGAATTTATTTTATCTATATATATGTGCTTAACGATATTTGTGTGTGAATAAGGGACGACAGCGATGAGAGGAGGGGGAGTGGCAACAACAAAAACAACAATAGGTCAAGATGTACACATTTGTGTGTGAGTGGGAGGCCAGGGAGAGGGAGAGGGAGTTGTTCCCTCGTCCTATTTCACAATCGAAACACAACCTTTTGATGGATGTTGGTCTCTTGAAGTTTTCTCAGGGAGAACTCTTTGTTGTTACATCAGTTGATCCATCGTTGGGATCATGGGCGACAATAGTTCAGGGTTGGTCATGATCTGTGGTATCTTCCCATGAAGGAGGATGTCTATTTCATCATTGGGTTGTCTAAGAGGGGGAAGGCTTTTCCCCATTTCCCTGCACTACTTCCTGGTGTTGCAGGAGAGACCCAACTGACATATGTGTAGAGATATGTCCATCCGGAGGTTCATTCCTCTTTAGAGTTCCAAGTTCAAAGTGGTTAGTTGCAGATAAGTTCATTTGGTAGAGAGGACGCTAGGTGCATGTGTCTTATTCTCTCATCATTGTCATAGTATAGCTCTGATGGGAAGTGCATTAGTTTCTTTATGTTGTATTATGTAGATATTTTATTGTAGAGGCCTCGATTGATTAGGTGGTCATAGATTTTTTTGAGACAGTTTTGTCATGCATTAGATCAATGTCGATCCATTTTACATGGGACGAGATTCTTCCCATTCGCGTCATAGTTATTTACGCTATTTTTTGAGAGGGTTCATGCCACTCGACCATTAGTACCTCGCTTTCCTGCTAGGACTATGCTTGATGCATGTATGCGCATGTGGGGGTAGTTGATGCCTAAGAAGGGCCATTTCAATTTTCTAATTTCTCTGGTTAGTATGGATGTATGTGATTTATTGGCTAGCGAGGAAAATCTTATCCTCTATATTGTACAATACCCGTATGTAGGGATGTATTGGAGAGGATGTCCAAGCATCTGATTTACACCAGTTGAGCCAACAGATGAGAGAGGTAATATTATCGTTATGTTTTGATAAATCTAGTTCCATATTTTTATGTATTATTTAATGCACATGTAATTTATTGTAACATTTTTTTTCAATTATATTATTATTATTATCTTTTGTTTTGCAGATATTGGCACATATGTTGGGGATGAGCCTCCCCAATATGAGGATGAGGTGATGGAGGAGGCAGAGGACCAACCTCCAATACAAAGACCCCACATGCCACGCAGGTTGGATCAGAGAGTCCGTATAGAGGTGGTGGATCAACTGTGCGGTGTCATGACTAGTCACAGAGTGGTACCTACACCGGTTAGAGACATATTACGTGTACAAGATCTCTCTATGATATGGAGGAGTTTGCCTCATGGCATGACGTTGTCGATGAGTCATATTATTGGTGTCGTCAGTCTCATTGAGACATTGAGGGGTGTTTCTCATGATCCCACTCCATCTAGCTCATCAACAGAGCCAACCACATCCTGTACTCCACCACATGGTCCTCCTCCTCTTCCACATGAGTCGGTTGCACCATCTACCGATCCTCTTGCTTCCCCTCCACATGTGTATGAGCCTGCATCCTCCTCCTCCTCCTCCTTCCCCTTTACATGTGTCTAAACTTACATCCATGTTTGATCCTCCTCCTCCTCCTCCTCCTCCAGATGTGTTTGAAATTACATCCACATTCGATCCTCCTCATCCTCCTGGTCCTCCTCCACACGTGTCACCATATTCCATTGATCCTCGTCCTCCTCCTGCACTTGTGTCACCATCCATTGATCCTTGTCCTTCTCCTCCACATGTGTCATCATCCATTGATCCCCCTCCTCTTCTTCCTCCACATGTGTCGCAAGCTTTTGATGATTTGAACACTATGCTCACATCGAGTATTGTTGCACATCTTAATGATATTGATAAAGAGACATTTGTTAGTGCACTTTTGTCAACATTTATTTCTGACATAATTGGTCTTGATAGAGGCTCTACCTCTGGTAGCAAAAACACCGATGCATCTAGCTCTAATGGTGGACCTAGCTAGTAGTGGTACTTATTGACATGTATATTTGTTTCTTTATATCTGACTTGAGATCTATATATGACATATTTATTGCAAATTTTGTTGAGATGTATGTTTAACATGTATATCATATTTTTCATATAATGTTGTGGTTGTTGTCGTTTGATTTATAAAATGTATTATGAATATGCTAATGACGAACATTGTTAAAATGATTTCTTTGTTTTTAAGTTAAATTTGAGATGTACCACTCATTTAAATTTACAGTTGCCAGATAATGTTTAACATTACTTTTATGAAATCGTTTAATTTGGATTGTGATTGCAAAAAGTTATAACCATTAATGCCATATAATGTTTAACTCTTCTTCAAGATGAATTGTTTGTTGTTCAACAAGATACAAATGGTTGTGATTTGAATATTTTTGTCTTTTTCATATATTACAATAATAACATTATAACATAATTATTCACTAATAATAATAATGATGATGTAATAATAATGCTATTTTTTATTTTTCATTATTCAAAGATTACAATACAAAGTTATAATATAATTGTTTACTAAAATCACAATTATTATATTTTATTCATATTTATTTTTTCTCAAGATTTTATTAATTTATATTATCCAACTATTATAATATATGAAATTTATTCAATTAAATTTAAAATGCTAAATATGGAGAATAATAATACATTTGTATCTATACACTTTCGATGAAATGGTTTCACAATTGTTTTTACTCTAATACAAGCTTTATGAATCTTCTATTAAAAAATAATGTCACCCAACATTTTATAATTTGTATTTTAAGAATTAGTAAGATTAACAAATATTTCTATACTTTTAGATAAGTAATTTTCCTTAATTCTGACTAGGCTCTAGAAAAATACTCTTTTAGAATTTCCATGTCCTTCCTATATTGACACTTTTCCAATAGAAAAATCGCTCAAATTTTATTACTGAAAATATAATTTTTTTACATCTTCAAGACCATAACAGATGATCATAGCAGAAACTAGTCAACAGACCATGCTCAATACAATACTACTACATCCCCAAAAGAAACCTGAAAGTCACCAGTACCAGCACGCAGGCTGAAAATGAGAAACAAAACAGGGGTAAAAAACCCCAACAAACAACAGAAAAGAAATTGAAACAGATGTTGCACGCTCTCAAAGGACCTCAAAGTGTTTATCCAACACCGCACGCTTCCGAAGGACCTCAAAGTGTTAAACAGTACACTGCACACCCCCGATGTGGACCTCAAAGCTCTGGTCCAATACCTCTTCTAGCCAAGGCGGAAGAGATCAAGAGAGTCCAAAAAAAAACCAAAGGGAGGAAACAAAACCCCCAATGCAACAAACCCCGGAAGCCTCCACCAATGCTCCCAAGATTAAGATCGTGCATCTGGAGTAACAACAAAGATCGAAACAACATTTGATAAAAGCAGAGAGAAGAATCGCCCCGAAACAGAAGGCAACCACCGCAGGCCACCTTCCGCAAAGCACCGCCATATTGTAGTCCCTCTGGGAAAATGCCCCTCCGCCACCACAGCCGAAACCACGCTCGCCCTGCACCCGCCGCGCCGCTCCACGGAGTTTGCTCACCCATGAAGCTCGTGCCCTCACCACGCCTGCCCATTCCCTCGTCCTCGCCCTCGTCGGAGTCCTCGCTCTCCCTGGAAGTGACTACACCCTCGCCTGCGTTCACCAATCTCAAAGGTAATAGGGATGCAACTAGCAAACCTAGCCGTAGAGCTATATTGACACTTATTACAAGGGGAATGTAAAAAGATTAATTAATATAAGTTTACATGATTATAAAACTAAAGGATGGAGTGGAATAGGTGAAGGTCATGATAGTTGCACTGGTTAAGGTTGGGAATGTCAACACCACAAGTGTCATTCCATAACTTATAGATGTTGCACAAAGTTATTTTGTTGGAATTGTCCTTAGAAGGTCTATCAAAGTAAGTATGCTTATTTGAATTTTGATTTTTTCAAATAATAAAAAATTTGAGGTTTGAATAATTTTTAATATCTTCATTTTTTTGTTAAATAAAATATAATTTAAAATAAATATGTACTATTGTAAGTCACCAACTTTGTGATATCTCAATTAATGCTTAATAATTTAAACATTAACATAAACATATGTTAATACAATACAATATAAATTTGCTATAGTAAACAATAAATATGACAATAAAAATATTTCAAAACCACAACTTATGCTTGTACTATTTAATGTATTTTCAATATGTTGGTTGTAAATGGTTGTTAACTTTTCATATCCAATCTAATTATAAAATGAAGAAAAAAAAAACATAATTGGCCATTATAGATACCCATAATAAAATGACACATCCACAATATAAATGTCCAAACAAATCATTTGCATATTAATCTTCGTTGCCATCACCTTGATTATATTCGTTGCTTGGCATTGTAACATTATTGTTCTGAAAAATATGTTTAGATTTCGTATCATGTCCTAATACGAACCACCAATCCCCATCCAACACATATGGGTAAAAAAAACACTTTGTTGCAATGTTCTGGGAAAACATAAGGCTCCTTACTTTCAACCCACATTTTTTTAGAGTTAATACATATTAGCCCATTATCATGATCTTCCTTTACATTTCTCTTGTCAAATGTATCCCACTACTTCCAACAGAAAATAACACATTGAAACGATGAGAAGTCCACTTGCATGATCTCTTTTATCTTTCTAATGTAATCTAATGTCCCTTCTATTAGGTTTTGATCACGGTGGCTAGCACAACTAGATTGGTTGAACTCGACCTCCACTCCACAATATTGTGCAATGTGTCCATCATCAGCATACTCAATGTGAAAATGATGTCCATATGCCCCCATAGATGGGAACAAATGCGCATGTAAAGATGCGAACAAAGGATGGTGTCATATGTCTAATAACCGAAGCATTAATAAAAGCATAATACGTGTTACAATTCAAATGCGCAATATTGTAAATAGAACTTGGTACTCAAAGAGGTTATTATATAGTTGTTGCACTCGATCCCTATGTTTAGTGCATCCAGATCTCCTCCACATATGTTACGACTGGACACCGCATATTTCTCTTGTATCTAGTCAACCACCCAATTGTTGGGACATATTTTTGGCATATTTTTCTTTTAAATTATCAGGATAAGTCATGCTTCTACCATTCAACCATATGAATGCTTTCTTGTCACTAACCCATTTCCTTCTTTTTTCTTCATACAATGTGACCCATGGCCATGTTGCCTCCACGTTGTAAAGAATGAATTTATTGATGACAACAATTTCTAAATTCACTGATGTATACAAAAATTCAAAATGAATAACATGAGATCAAATATATATTATCAACTTAAAAAACGAATTTATTGATAGCATCAATTTCTAAATTCACCGATGTATACAAGAATTCAAAACAAATAACATGGGATGAAATATATATTATCAACTTCAATGTAAACAATTTCTTTGTACTAAATTGACAAAATATAACTGACTTACTCCTTATCAAGTGCCTTTTTTTGTTCGTTTGGAGTAGCTCCCCTTCCCTTTTGTCTTCATCTTAATGGTCGTCTTAAACAATTTCCCCTATTATGTCATCAATTTGCTTGATGTACTCAATGGCATAATAGAAGGACTCGTATACTATCTACCCCTTTTCCATATAACCCTCTGGTTTTTCCCTTTGTCAAACAAACCCCTTCAATTTTTTCATATACCTATGTAAGAAGAACATCCAACGACATGAGAGCACACCAACTAATTGAACCTCATGAGGTAGGTGAATTAGAAGATGGACTTGCAAGTCCATAAAACTCGTGGGCAATTCCTTCTCAAACATAAAAACAATCTCAGTTGTCTCTCGATGTCATCGTGGAATGCTAACCATATGAATATCCCTTGATGTGATCCAACATACAAATGCAGATAATTTCGATATGGCACGTAGCGGGTCCTGGGGGAAGTCATGCTTCACACAACCACACATAAGTAAAGGATAATGACACTACAAAATAGACACACACATCATTAATTTCCATAAAACTGTGAGTGCATAACATTCTTTTATCGACATCAGTATAAAGAAGAATCATGTATTCAACATACATACCCTTAGATTTCAACCCCGACAAATTCCCTTCTACATTGAAGTAATGTTGTAGAGTCAATCCATATAAAGAGGTGCCTTCACACCCAATATAACATCCTTCGCCATAGAAATATATTTTTTCTTCAAATCCATGGGACATCACCTTCTTTAAAAGACCAAGAGGGACCAACCTCTCCTATAGTTTCTTTTCTTGGCCAATGTCTCTTTTTAGTATTTGAAGCAACAAGATCTCTCCTAAGAGCAAATGTGTCTCTTTTAATCCATGACATGTGTCTCCATAAAGAAGATGAAACATTTTTTAATATATGCATGGGATCTAGTAAGTGGCCAATCTTAAGATGCTCCCAATATGGAAGCTCATAAATGATCTGGATTGGATCATTATATTATTTTTCACCTATCTCAATGCTTTCAAAGTGGAAAAAATTTGAGGAATCAACTTGCAGGGTCATTTTAGTGGAATGTCTTGGTTTGGAAAATTGGGGTCTGAAACCTTACAGATCTATTTGAGGCATTAAACGACATTTTTTGGGGTTCTGGTTTCTAGAACTTATGCACACCCCCTTCATGGTATTCTACACTCTGAGACCTTTCCAATGGTCCAGACCGTGCATCAATCAAAGTTCGTATGCAAAGGTTATGCCTCCCATAAGTTTACTTACAGTGTTGACCAACATGGTATGAGAGGATGCCACATTAGCCCCCGTTACTCATGCATATGGGGTTAGCCACATATGTAATTTCAAGAAGATTCTAGAAGGTCCAAGACCCTACCACAATTGAGGGTTGAGGAAGTACAAAATCTAACCCTAGATGGTTATCGGGCTATGTTAAATATTGGGCCACTATGAGTAGGGGTTCCATTCTTTTGCACTATACCTTGTTCCATAGTTGAACAAAACATCTGAGAGTGGTATTCTATGTGTATAACAGAGGAGGAGAGATTTTGTAGCAGCCATACAGGCCACAGGTCAAAGGCAACTCCATAGAGAGTGCCTCTTTCTTTATACTTGCATCATTTCTATACCATAGAAAATAGAGCAAAGCAACCTCACCTTCTAGCTGGGTTTTCTCCGTATTGGGTTTCTGATGTCATATCTTGTGTTTATTTGTGGATGGTGTGGTTGTATTTTACTGTTCTCTATTTTGTGCATTTTATCTATTCCATGCATAAGTAGGAAAACCAGTAACTAAATATTTTGGAAATCTAAAGGAAAAATAATCTTAATAATAAATATTTCAGTTATTTATCAAATCTGTTGTGACGAACTGTTCCAGTGGAATATCCACGACAATTTACAGATCAATAAAATACATATTTCCTTTTCATCCCAATGAGAATTTTCTCAACATAGGTGTCAACAAATTTAATATCATCAAACATAGGTTCCCCATTTGAATCAAACAATTATGCCATTTCCTTCTCCTTCTTTGTGTCATATGCCCTAATCCAGTCCATCGGTGTTATTATTTCAGGTCTCTGGGTTCTCTCTGGTTTACCATTGAATGCATATGCAACTCTTCTGTAAGGGTGGTCTTCTGGAAGGAATACACTTGAGCAGTTGTACACCAAGTTTTGTAGGTGGTTCTACCACCTAGCATTTATAGAAGGTCCACAACATTTACATCCACGATACCCTTTTGTTACAAGACCTGTAATGCTATCGTATACAGAGCATGTCAGTATAAAAAATATATTTGCACCAGATGAAGTATGCCAAATAACATTACAGATATAAACAAATCAATGAACATGCTTACCAGAGCAAACTCTTCCTCCTGGATAATCGTCCGTGGTGTACACACATATGTCATACAACGTAAAAGACCTCTCTATTGGGATGGGTCTTGATACATCATATACATGTATCCATTCATATAATTGCTTAAATTCATCGATCAATGGTTGGATGTAGACATCCATTCTCTTCACTTGTCTTCTACTAGGGACTATAAGAGCCAACATAAGATGTTCATTCTTCATGGATAACCATGGGGGGGTGTTGTTATTGATTACTACCACTGGCTAAACATAATAGTTGGTGTTTTGGAGGGAATACAGGTTAACTCCATTCATAGTTATGCTCAATCGTAGGCTCTATACTTCATCCTTGAATTTATCGGGCCATGTGTCCTCTATATGCTTCGTGGCTATTGAATATGTTGGGATTTGCATAACTCCTGGCTCACTTATATGTGAGGCATGCCACCCCTGCAACATGGCTAATTGTTTGCAATGAAAGAGCCTTTAAATCCTTGGAATTATAGGCATGTGCCTCAATATCTTATGAGGAGGTCCATGTGCCTTACCCTTTTTTAATTTATGGCACCTATCATGCCCACATTCTGGACATATATCTTTGTCCACATATTCATTTATGTATACAATATAATCATTTAGACATGTGTGGTATGATATGTACTCAACACCCAACATTTTCAGCATTTGCTTTGTTTCTGCGCAACTATCAGGCAATAAATTATCACTCAGAAGTACCTTATCTTTGAGTAACCCACAATTAGTGGGAAATAGAAATGTCCACTGCCATTAGGAATAAAGAAAATAAACCCTTTTCTTCCTTCATTGTGTGATAAGATTCCTTACAAATTTAGGGGACTTGATGGTTAGTTACCTCAAAAGTGTCGAGAAACACGCGTCTGACATACCATACACTGCTTCCAAGTTGTATAGTAACATTGTTGTCCCTAGCTAGGTAGACCTTGCAGACCCCTGTACTCGACCAAATAGAGGGGTGTTGGAAGCAAATTTCAGGCTTTCAAAGTAGGTATCTACAACATTAGCATCATTCCCTAGTTCATTTTGCTAGAATTCATCTAACAACATTCCCTCCATGGCTTAGGTATCCCGTAAGAAATCATCCATACCAACCTCTATATTATTGCCTTCATCCCCAACATGCGAAGAACTAGTTATATTGTCGAGGTTTTGAATTGGTAACTCGAGACATAGTGGGAATTGAATAGTGGGGTGCAACGATAGGTGGTGGACAAGTCACTCATCATCAAAATCTCGATTGTAAAAATATTGAACATTACATCGATAATATTTGTAACACAATGCATTTAATATGTTCAAACATTATCCCCGGATGCGAGTGTCCACATGGCGGCCACCACCTCTCCCCCCAGCATGCACCACGCTATCTGGACGCGTGCCACCTCACCTCTCCCTCATGTGCCTTAATTACCCTCCCCCCGAGACACAGTTCCTTTATTTCGCCCATGGCTCCTGCCCCTCACCTACAATGTCTCTGTACTCACCTTCAACTCACACGCTCCAATAATCTGATGACCTTAATGGCGCTAGACGTGACACCCCCTCACCTTTGCGCTCTTCTCTCGGCCACCCGTGATCTCTCCTCTCATTTTCACCTTGCCTCCCTTGCGAACTGGCTCTCGATGCTTCACAGACGACGTTCCTGTACTCTTAGTGCAAGGTGGTGGCTCTTCTCAACGCCCATTTTTCTCAATTGCTCGCTCATGCCTCCTCGTTGGTGCACAACCCCCACCTTGGGATGAAGTGGTCGTGGCAGGAGAACCTCCACAACACCTCATTTTCCCTTCCTGGCCAACCATGATGGCTTTGATCTCTTAGTTCTGGGCTCATTACGACAATTACTTGATGACTGGGAAGACGAGATATCAAGCTCCCTCCCGGCATCCCGTTGCACCTCCAGGCATCGACGAAGCTACTAGGTGGTCAAAAATCTCCTCACCCGCGCCCTCCTCAGCCTCCGAGGCGTCTTCATTCCAAGCCCCTCTAGCTCACCTTGTTCACCCCACTCCCCCACAACTTACCCTCCTCTCTCTACTTAGCCCTCCCCCAACACTTGTCCTCCTCCCTCTGTGGCCCACCCTAAGTCCTCGACGCCTCAAGAGACTCCCAGCAATACAATTGAGATGAATCCTCCAGGAACGTGTAGCACGTTGACGGCTCCAGGAATGCATTTCTCGACGAAAGCGACTGCTCCAGGCACGAAAAACACATTGACTGCCCCAGGCACGCACAGATCGTTGAAGGCTCCTGACATCAAAACAGTAGGCCTATCGGTCAAGCATCCATCCTCAAACAACTCCAGCTCTGCCAACAATAACGATAGTGATTTTGGTGGTTTTCCGATTATCGAAGAAACTCCTACGGATGACCCATGTTCTTGATGTTCAGGCCTCTGCACTACTTTCAGGTTTTTTTAGCTTCTGCAAGCTTTAATGGTTTTCCGGCAAAAGACAAACAAACAATTAAACCTAAGCTTTTTGGTAAGCCTGGTTTCCCATTAAGGGCAGGAAGAATTCTCAAGTCTCTCCCCGCCTGGTTTCCCACTAAGGGAAAGCCCATTTTTGTCCACTCTTAGGGACAATCTCTGTGTTTTTTACTGTATTTTAATAAATTAGCCCTTGAATTTACAAAAAAAAAAAATATGTTCAAACATTATACCAAACACTTATTAGAAGCATGGACATTTTTTTCCCAATAATAAACATGAAACCAACAATTTTATAAAACAAATGTCGAATTAAGTAATAAATTTATATTAGTTCAATTGAAAATACAAAAATACAATTACTCAATCATCTTTTTCTTACGCCCTACAAGGTTGTCTACATAAAAGAGATCCAATTCATCATGTAATACCGTTGACCTAGGTTGGTTGTTGGAAGATGGCATGTTTGGATTGGTAGGGTAAAACAACTGTCCATTTTTATCAAACATTTTTTGCAAGCTCTTTCTCCTGATAAGAGCTTGCAAAACTTTGGGACTACGGGAATATCTTGAGCATCTAAACTCAATCATCAATCTTGATCTTGCAAAATTCAATGAACAATTATTCAACTGCACGTGCATACATAACATAAATTCAACGATATAAATGAATTATCAATAAAATTTAGATGTACTGCAATCAACGTGAGATAACTTGAAGGACTTCCAACGATACGAAATGAGTTGGAATCCAAAGAATTGGCCATTTGATATTATAATTCTTTTTTTCCTGCATTTGAGCCAAAACTGTCATCTTGAGAAGCATAGAACAATCTATCTTCAAAAATAATTTCGAATAACTTTTATAACTTTATGGTGAGCTTCATTGTATAAAGACGCACTGGTGCATATGGATAAACCAAAGGCACCAGTGCGTTTAATTTAGTGAAACACCAAATACTGACCTCGGTTATTGCCTTCGTAAAGCAAAACCTCAACAAAATTTAAATGCAAATGTTTGCTTTTGCATTTTGCAAATTAAATTGTCTTACGATTCGTTATTACGTACACACCACATCGGTGCGTTTCTAGCTGTATAACGCATCGACTGAAGCAAGTTAGAAAAATAACGCATGCTTACTATCAATATGTTGAATTTTATTACGAAAATAAATCGGTGCTTTATGCATAAATGCCACACCGGTGCGCTACTCACTATATAGCACATAAAAAATGTAACTTTTGAAAAAAACTAGTGCGTGCGTTTATCATCAATGTGCCGAAATACACAACGTAAAAGTGAGCGAGAATTTCATTTTTTGTGTTTATAAAGGAAAACCCTATTCATTCTTTTATTTCCTTGTCAAAATTTAGAAGGGATATTTGTGCAACAAAGATTTATCAGCAAAGACTTCGGAGTGGGCGGATTTTTTTAAGAGCCAAGTTTGAGGGGGATTATTGAAAATCACATAGAAATCTATAGGGGAGAAAATTCAGGTATATGATTTCATTCTATTAATCATCTTAATCATTCTCCTATTTGATTCAAACAATTTTTAGTGCATTTCCAAAAAAAAAAGGGTTTCACAGTTACCTTCAGTATTAGAAGCCCTAATTTGCTCACTGTTTTTTGCTTTCTCTTTCTATATTTCACAAGGAGATTGTTTTAAGCAATTTTTTACAGGGTTTGTTTATTTATATATGGGTGTTTCCTATCCGTTGCAATGAAACCACTCATTGCATTGGATCCCAAACTATCCTGTCACTGTCATTTTTTTTTGTTTGAAAAATTCCTTCACAGTGACCGGTGCGCTTTGTACATAGTAAGAACACCAATGCCTATTTGTATGTCAATAGCATCACTTAATTAAAATTAGAAATAATATTTAAAAAATCCTTTTCGCGGTCCGCTTTTTACCTAAATAAGCATTGGGGCACATTTTTTTACAAAGCACACCGTTGAGTTTAAAATGGAAAAATCATTGTTTTTTATATGGAAACCACCATGTCTTAAATTTGTTCACAGGTTGACGATGCGTAATAAACAATACTTAGGAAGTCGTGCTTTTCTTAATTCATAAAGCACCGACTGAATACAAAAATTTGTAAAATGTTTTCAATTTCACAACGACATTGTTATACTATAGCAGTGCATATATATATATGGTTGATGCACCGGTGCAATATGGTTGACGCCCCGATGCGTATTAAGCTACTATATGCATCAAGATCTTATTTATAAAAAAAAATACGTAATTTTTTATTTTATTTTATTTTATTTTTTTCAAGGAAATTTTGAAAATTCCAAGGTACAAACAAGGGGAAAACCAAACATGTCGGTTGGGATGTCCAAAAAAGTCTAGAAGAAGATTGTAAAATAAATGAACATAATTGCGTCACAAGAGGAGCCATCCCAACTACAATGTGCATTAGAGGTATGTAATCATTTATTTATTCTTTTTATGTACATCAAATTTAATTATTGCGTGAAATATTATTTTTCAAATGTTTTGTTGCAGAAAAGAAAAAAAAATAGAATCCATTAAACACATAAGATAGGACGACGAGGAATAAAATGGTTAATCACAAACTTTGTGAGTATTTACGTTTTCGACCTTTCTTAAGATTTCATGTTTGTTGTGATCTTTATATTTAAATAATTAATTTACACTTGTCCATGTATGTCTTCTAGTAGGTGTTAACATGCAAAGAGGAGCCAACTCATGAATTGATAAACATTGGGTTGAGTATGGGTTGTGAGTATATGTTGAATTATGAAAGTTTAATTGAACAAATTGTAAGTAACTATGTTGTTTAACTTCCCTTGTTTTATAATTAATGAAAAAACAAGAAAACTTTATATTGATTATATTGGCTGTGCTCTGTCATGTCATATTAAACATGGAGGAAGCAAAGTATGGAATGCAACCAACATAGGAGATTTTGAGAGAATGCATGAAGCATGTATTCTAAAGAATGTGTATTGTTTATGAAAGACTTGGTGGTAAGGTATGTTTTTTTATTTACACAATCATGTATATTCTACTATATATATATAAATGTAGATATACTTATTACAATTTATTTTTGTGTTTGTAGATGGAAGATGGAACATAAAAAAAAAAGTTGATCAAGAAAACGTTGTGTTGAAAAACCAAAGTAAAATATTGCCTACAAATGATGAAGAAATTAGGCATGCATGCAACTCGAGCGACGACACTAGTTCAACTGATGAATGACAACCAATACAATTGAATGTTACTGCAAGTTGTATGTTTTGGAATAATTGTCTCTGAAAATCAGGGATTTCATTTAATGTACTCGACATATTGTCCCAATTGCATGAGGACATGTTACCGATGAGTGTAACAATTACATATTGGTTGCAATTTGATTATTGTGGACCTTTACACTGTCCCTTTTTGTATGACATCGGGTCTCTTATTCATATATAATAAAATGAGTTTATTATTTCATTGCATTGTCGAATGTTGTAAAATGTTGTATTCCTGAATAATTAAAATGTGGATGATTTACATTGTTCCATATAACAAAGGTGTAATTCATTGGATAACACATTAATGCAATCATTATATCAAAATGCAATAACAAAAATATAAAACAATATTATTATTAAAAAAAAAATGATTTTGAAAATAATTAATTGAAAAATTGTAAAAACAATTTTATATATTAGTGCACTATATTCTTTTGAACTCACTAGACGATGTGTGCCATAGTATAGAAAACAATGCATTTTGAGGAGTCATACAAACTGGTGCACATTAATTATAATAACGCACCAGTACGAACTATTAAGAAAACACATCGTTCCATAAATGATATAACGTACAATACTATTTATCGTTTCAAAATTGTATGGTGCTCATGTTTAAAATATACACCGTACAATTATATCATTTACGGTATAATTGTTTAAACCATGGGCACTTAAAATCATGTACGCAGAGGTGTGTTACTTTTATAATAATAATAATAATAATATATTTTTAAGGTCATGACCAAGCCAGACACCAAATTGGTGTATGAGATTACCTCTGCCAAATGATTTGACTGGTAAAGTATACGGAGGTATACATACCCTACCCCCCTCTAGATTTGAACTTGTGACCTCTTAGGAGGAAACACGTGTTGTTAACCATTATATGCACCGAGGCTCTAAATATGATTTATGCACAGGTGCTTAGTAAAAATAATGGTGTTGACATCTCACCTTGAATATTCGAAATTTCACCACTCTTTCGTGCACATGGTAAAACATACACCAATACATACTAATTATACAAGCACCGGGGCACGTGCTATATGAAACGCATTGGGTCTTAGGATAGCTTGATTGCACCGATGCTCACAATAACGTAAATGCACTAGGGCATACAATACCTAAAACGCATTGGTGCTTCATACGCAAATAAGGAAGAATCAATGCGTAGAAATTATAAGAGCATCGATGCTCTGCATATGATGAAAAAGTCAGAATTTGTGTGCAATAGTTATAAACACATCGGGGCATTTTTATTATATGAACGCATCGGGGCGTTTGTATTATATTAACGCACATGGGCGTTTGTATTAAATTAACACACCGGTGCAGGTTTGTCAATACCACACCAATGCAATTTGACAATAACAACACCGAAAAAAAAAAACCTCCGCTACAACCTTCGCAGTCAATAGAGGAGGTTGTAGCGAAGGTTTTTTTTTATAATTTTGCCAAATTTTGTAACAATAAAAACCTCTGCTTAAAGGTGTTCTCCTTGGAGTGAGAGGTGCATTTTTTTNCATGGGCGTTTGTATTAAATTAACACACCGGTGCAGGTTTGTCAATACCACACCAATGCAATTTGACAATAACAACACCGAAAAAAAAAAAACCTCCGCTACAACCTTCGCAGTCAATAGAGGAGGTTGTAGCGAAGGTTTTTTTTTATAATTTTGCCAAATTTTGTAACAATAAAAACCTCTGCTTAAAGGTGTTCTCCTTGGAGTGAGAGGTGCATTTTTTTTAAACATAATTGAACTTTATATATTATAAAGGGTTGTGAAGAATAAAAAACAATCATACAAAACAACCAAAAACGACACGTGGACTATACATAGTTTTAGAGCTAAAGAAAAACTTTCTAGATCTCTCTCTAGATCATTTTCCCACTCATATTGACTGATAACATCTTTAACAAACTAGCCTAATAAAATGAGAGTTTTATAAAACATTCACTGTTAGGAAGAGACAGAGTCCTGGATTTTTGATACTCTGACCCACTGGAGAGTATTGTCCTCAATGTCCATAGGAGTTGTGTTGCAATCCTCAATACCATTGGTTGTGTTACCTTCGCAAGGGGATGCACCAACACTTTGATTAATTGAAGCAGAGGCCAGAAGTTGTGGCAAAGCAAGATACTTTAGCTGTGGAATCTCAAATTCCATCTCATCCATCCGCCTTGTCTGAATATCTAAGAGATTCCTCAAGGAAACCAGAGTGTGATCCAATTCCCTGAACTTTACCGAAATTTGTTGCAATGCAGAGCTATTTGCTTGGGATATTTCCTCACAACGTCAGATAATTCTTTTAATATCACTCCAATTTGGATCCATCTCTAACCACCACCCAAGGTCTCTAATCCCAGATTTAATAAAAACAAACAAAGGATAAAAATTACCAGGGTTAAAAGGAACCACACATAGGAAGATACTAACATTACCAAACCTAAAAGAGGAAAGCCTGAAAACTAGGATAGACCTGGTCTGATCCACCAATAGAGTCGACATCGACCGAGCACCGCCACCCAAAAACTGTAACTAAACCCTAAGAACCAAGGACCAAATAGGAGATGAAAACCAAGAAACCCTTTAGAGCACCATAGAAGAGCGAACCATAACTAGAGGGAGCTCACATAAAAAGACGGATTAGCACGAAGCGAATTGATTAACCATCCCACTACCATTACTCCGTGAATGTGCGAGAGAAAGTACCAAATACATGATGGGCCACTCCATTAGCCACACGTCAACACGAAAAAAGAGAGGTTCTCGAGCTATGAGATGGGCAAGACTGTTGAAATTGCCAACTAATTTCCCATGAGGATGCATGCACACCGTATCAGCTAAAAATGGAAAGTGTATGCATGCACACTACAATGATCAGTTTGTGTAACTGGTGGATTTGGTTGTAACTAGTTTGTTTAACTGTATAGCAGATCCTATATATATAGCATACTTAAAGAGGTGTGAGTGGAGTAGCAATGTAGTGTAGTGTAGTGTGTGGAAAGAGAGTGACATGACAGTTGTAAGCCTGTGTTTGGTTGTTTTAATTCTCCCTTGAATAATAAATAATATCGATTATCATTGCCCCATGGTTTTTTCCCTTAAAATGGTTTTTCCATGTAAACATTGTGTTCAATTGATGTGATTGCCATGGCTTGTTTTCTTTGCTATTAAAATCTTTCTCTGTTTATGCTTCTGCTTCCTAACAAGTGGTATCAGAGAAGGTGAACTGAGCCAAGCCGAGTGAATCTGTGTGCGCTAAGGTTGAGACAAATATGTGCTAGAAGAGCTCAAATTGTGTGTTGTGTGCTGGGAAGGAGTTCGTTGTAGGGGTGTGTTTTTCTTTTCCCTAACACGCCCTAAGACATGTTGGCGGGGCGTTAATGCTCCCCACACTTATAAAATAAAAAATTCTAAGGGACTAACGCTCCCCAGGACATACATAGGGAGCGTTGATTCTTGGACTAACGCTATGCATGCTATATATAGGGAGCGTAAGTCACAAAATACAAGATATGTTGACTCAAAAGTTGGGAGAGTTAACTCGAAAGTTTTTTTAAGCAATTCATAGCTTCGGTTGAAAAGAGCACTAACAAGTCAATCAAGTGTTTAAGAACATATAATGGAGGTGAGTTCACATATGTGGAATTTGAAAACTATTGCAAGGAAGTTGGGATCGAAAGACATAAGACCACAATTTATACTCCTCAACAAAACGATGTTGTTGAATGCATGAATATGACTCTTTTAGAGAGAGCAAGGAGCATGCTAAATAATGCCAAGTTGCAACATGAATTATGGGCAAAAGTAGTTCTCACATCATGTTATTTGATGAATCGGTCGCCATCAACTGTAATAAACTGTAAGATTCCAGAAGAGGTATGGACAAGTCATTCGTGTGATTATTCAAATCTGAGAATTTTTGGTTGTGACACTTATTCTCTTATTTCTAAAGATCAACGTTCTAAGTTAGATCCTAGATCAAAGAAATATGTCTTTGTTGGTTATAGTGATGGAGTTAAGGGGTACAGATTGTGAGATCCTACTACCCACAAACTCATCATAAGCATAGATGTAGTATTTGATGAATCCTCACTCATAAAATCAGACCTGGTAGATGTTGAAGTGAGACAAGAACATGTACCACAAGTTCAACAAATTCAGTTGGAAACTCAACCATCTTTAGAAAATGAGGAGCATGAAGAAGTTCCAATAGAAGAAGATGAAGATGCAGAAAATATCCAAGAAACAATGGATATGTCTCAACCATCTCTAAGGAGATCTATACAGGTCATAAATCCTCCTACAAGGTATAATGATTATGTTTCATCTGTGGCTTTGGTTTCTAATGACAGAGAACCTAGTTGTTATCAAGAAGCAATGAAGGGATATGAAAGTGTTAAATGGAAAAAAGCTATGAAAGAAGAAATGGATGCCATAGAGAGGAATAAAACATAGGACATGGTAGAACTCCCAAAGGACATGAATGTTGTCGCTTGTAAGTGGTTCTACAAACTGAAAAAGGGTGTCGATGATAAAGTTGAAAGCTATAAAGCAAGACTAGTAGCAAATGGCTATTCTCAAAAGGAAGGTATTGATTTTCATGAAATCTTTTCACCAGTTGTAAAGCTTGTTTCAATTTGTGTTGTGTTAGCACTAGTTGCTTTACTTGATCTTGAATTAGAGAAGCTAGATGTTAAAACAATGTTTCTACATGGAGATTTGGATGAGGATATATATATGGAACAACCAAAAGGGTTTGTTCAGGATTGCAATAAGAGGTTTGTTTGCAAACTCAAGAAGTCATTGTATGGCCTGAGGCAGTCTCCCAAGAAATGGTATAAGAAGTTTGATTTCTTCATGGTGAGCCAAAATTTTACAAGAAGTGAATATGATCACTGTGTTTACTTTAAAAAGTTGGAAAATGGCATATTCATTATTTTCGTATTATATGTCGACGATATGCTTGTTGCAAGCAAAAGCATGGTCGAAATCAATAGGTTAAAGACTTAGTTGGCTAAGACATTTGATATGAAGGATCTAGGAGCAGTAAAACAAATATTGGGCACGGAGATACATAGAGACATGAAAGATGGTAAGATGTGGTTATCACAACATAAGTATGTGGAGAAAATACTTATGAGATTCAACATGAATAATGTGAAACCCGTACAAATCCCTTTGGCTTCCCATTTCAGGTTTTCTTCAAGTTTATGTCCTAGTAATGAAAAAGAAAGGGTTTATATGTCTCGTGTACCATATGCTAATGCAGTAGGAAGTTTGATGTATGCGATGGTGAGTACTAGACCATATATTTCACATGTAGTTGGTGTTTTCAGTAGATACATAGAAAATCCAGGTAAAGAGCATTGGGCAACAATGAAATGGGTGCTTCGGTATCTTAGGGGCACAAGTAATTATTCTGTCACTTGTGATGGTTCTAGTGATTCAGTATGCGGTTGTGTCGATTCAGAATTTGCAGGTGACTTGGACAAAGGAAATCCACTTCAAGATATGTCTTTACTCTTGCAGGAGGACCTGTTAGTTGGATGTCAAATCTTCAAAACATAGTTGCTTTTATCCACTATCGAGGTAGAATATATGGTTGCCTCACATGCATGCAATGGGACAATTTGGTTAAAAGGTTTGTTGGGCGAGTTTGGAAGGATGCAAGACAAGGTGAAAGTATTATGCGATAGTCAAAGTGTTATTCATTTGGCTAGAAATCCAACTTATCACAATAAGACGAAGCATATTTTTATTAAATACTATTTTTTAAGACAAGTTGTTGATGAAGGGGGAGTGGATCTCGAAAATGTCCATACAAAAGTGAATTCTGCAGACATGTTCACGAAACCAGTTTTGTTAGAGAAGCTATGATGGTGTTTGGCTTCTCTTGGCTTGCATAAAAGGTGATGAATTAATTCAGGCATGATATATCAAGTAAATTGTTGTTAAGGTGGAGATTGTTGAAACTGTCAACTAATTCCCCATGCGAATGCATGCACACCGTATTAACTAAAAATGGAAAGTGCATGCATGCACACTACAATGATGTCACGTACCCACTACCTAAATCAAATTTTTCCGGTCCTTTGTCGGACTCGAGCTCCTAAATGACCATGGAGATCCAACGTAGATTGGCTCTTTCTATTTTCTTCCCCATTCTCAGGTGATCGCGGATCATGATCGCGGTTCAGTTTGAACGTAGTGCCTATTTGTATTTCGCGCCCCGACGCTGTAGTAATGTCCAAACATTAGACTCTGCAAACGCCAAACCCCGGCAGGGCTAGCAAGTGACCAATGGGAATGAATCCCTACGGGGTCAGCGAATGGCCAATAGGAACCAACCTCAACAGGGGTAGAGAACAACCAATGAGAAAACGCCCCGTTGCGCGGTTAGGTGGCATACAGGTGGCAAGAGGAAAACGCGACACGGTGGTCGTCATGACAA
>SNQJ01S0005486.1:29139-85582 GCA_010110895.2 Picea sitchensis | reverse complement strand
TCCATTGTGGTCCTTCCCTCAGCCCTGATGTGCTGACAGTTGTCCCCCACTGATCGGGGTTTCACGTTTCCAAAGTGCACAAATAACTTGTCACCGGGATCTCCGATATCCCGATGAACCAAACTCCGATGGACGACCTCCTCGTCGGGACTTTCCCCGATGGCCTGGATCTCTGCCACGCGTCCCCACAAGCGGACGGTCTTGATCCAATCTCGTGCTTTCGCGACTTCTAGTGTTCCGGAAGACTTACCTTCCAAACCTCCGATATGCCGATGGGCTCTCGATCTCGCCACGTGCCCAACCTGATGAACGGTCCAGACCTGATCTCGCTGTTTCGAGACTTATAGTGTCCTGATTCCCTCGACCTCAGGATCTCCGATATCCCGATGGCCAACCTCCTGACTCTCTTCGGATCTCTGACACCTGTCCGATCCGACGACTGACAGGTAATCGGACCAAGATCTAACGATTTAGATCCGTTCTTCCTGTGCATGCTCCAGAGACTAAACTCCGAGCATCTTAACCCGATCCAACGACCGACGGGATTTCTGATGAGATCTAATAGCTCAGATTGTCCCACCTTGTGCATTCTTCCACTACTTCGTGGATGTGGAAAGATCAATGGTCCAGATGTTCTCCTAGGTCTTGGAATTCTACGATCCCGATTTCCTCGTTGTTCACGAAGATAGAGGGGAAAAGGGGCAAGGTATGTAACACCCTCGTTACTTCCGTCAATCTAACGGTCGTGCATGGCTATGGGTCATCCGACGAGACCTCATTCGTCGATTGGTTACATATCCCTACACTACTACCTCGGAACCTTGAGAGGATCATTCCTCCTCATACAGGGTTAATAAGACTTGCGCGTTCAAGTCCTTTTTTTGGGTTCTTGGTGAACCTTTCTAAGGAGGAAATCTCTGTGAAGAGATCGATACCGGGGCATTTCCGAAGGCAGATAAGGGTAAACAACTTCTCGAGAATGGGCTGGAAGCCTAACTTAGCTCAACTCTTGCCTAATTAAATTCATTTATCAACATAAGCCATGCGTGGTCTTTCTGTTATAAGCATATATCTAACATTACTTATCAAAACACTACACAAACATTCTTATACTGTAATTGTTCACCATTTCACAGTTTAGGAGCATATATGTCAGCATATGAATTTCAAGATGCAATATGAACAAAACACTTATCAAAAATAACTTCAGAAGTGGGTGCAACTGCCGAGAGGGGTGCTCGTTTCCACCCAACCGTAGGCGTAGCGACTCCCAGCGGATTTACCACTAGCCACCCCCGAGCTGAGACCACGATGCTCTGAGACTGCGTCTCTCTGTCTACCAGTGACCAGGAGCGAAGGTTGCAATCCTTCCTCTTTGCTATCACTCACTCTGCGTAATGCCAGAGTTCCCCTCGCGTCTGCCCCCACAATCGCTTCTGCCATACACTTTATCCTCTCGTGAGGTTGCGTGTGGAACGATTACCCTCGCGCCGATCAGACCTGACGACTCTACGGATGGGCGGTTCACCATCCCATCCCTCATCAAGTCGCCCGCCTACCAGCCCGCGAGACATTAAATTTGGGGGCCAGCGAGCCGCTTTTGGTTCTCCGGGCCAGTGGAGTCCAAATACGGTATTAATTCAGGGTGAAAGTTAATGCCACCTTTTCAGGTGCCTTCCACCGCCATCGTGGTCTCTGTTCTGCACATCCCCTCTCAGCAGTCCTGCAATAAATTCAAAATGTCATTCACATTCATGGACCTTTTCCTCAAGGTCCCTTTACATCACATATTCATATTTATGAGTTTGCCATAGTTCTTGGCCAATCCAGTTATATTTACAAGCTGGGGGAAACAGGGTGTTACAAATGATCAGTTTGTGTAACAGGTGGATCTGGTTGTAACTAGTTTGTTTAGCCGTATAACAGATCCTATATATCTAGCATACTCATAGAGGTGTGAGTGGAGTAACAATGTAGTGTAGCGCAGTGTGTGGGAAGAGGGTGAAAGGATGGTTGTAAACTTGTGTTTGGTTGCTGTAATTCTCCCTTGAAAAATAAAGAATACCGATTATCATTGCCTCGTGGTTTTTTCTCTTAAAAGGGTTTTTCCAGATAAACACTGTGTTCAATTGATGCGATTGCTATGGCTTGTTTTCTTTTCTATTAAAATCTTGTTCTGTTTATGCTTCCGCTGCCTAACAAAGAGTCCCCTAATCCCCTTTATTTCTATGGTGCCAACATCCAAATTCGATCCCAACTCAGCCCAATGGTGCACAAGAACATTTAGCCCTCTATGAACATGCAAAATTATGAAATCGTCAAAGCCTTCAATGAGAGAGAGGGTGCGAGAGATAATATCATTGAAGACATTGTTGTGAGATTGAATTTTTTGTGTGAATGTTTGAACAACCATCAATGAGTCCCCAAAAATCATGATTTTAGAGACATTTCGTTCTTTAGCAATGCACACACCTTCATATAAGGCATACACTTATGCAACATTGCTTGATACCTTCCCCAGTCCCCGAGCGTAGGAAGCTATGACATTTCCTCCGGGATTAAGAAGACTCCCCCCGCACCTGCCACCTGAGTCTAGAGGCGCATTATACAACCCATCATGGGGTGGATTGTCACGAATAAGTGAACATAACACTAATATCACATAAACTCTTAACATAGAACATAATTAAAAATAATATCCACTAATATTAATATCATTAAGTGACCTATCGAAAATACCATCACATCTAAATTTAAGGAGAAATTGTGGTGCAATAATGAATTAGAGAACAAGCGAGGATTAAGATACTATAAAGAGGGTCATTAATCCTAATCTAGAATATCAAAAATATCTTTTTGTTATAGTTAGTGTAAAGAAGAAAATTAACACTTAAAATAAAAATGAACTCCCACAACTCCATAGTGAAACGGGGCGTTGGACAATTAGCAAAACACTATGGGATACAATAATTTGTCATCTTTGTGATAATAAGAAAACGAAAGATGAAAAACATTTTCTCTTAAAATGTCTTGCATATGCTGACATTAATTCTCAATTCCAAAATATTTGTAACAATATGGACCTTCCTAATATGTTAACTCATCAAAACTATGGAGATTTAAAAAAATTTCTTTCCAAGTTTTCACATATAGAAATACAATTTTAAAGTAAATTAATTAATTCCTTCCCATTTTTTTTAAAATCCTATAAATTAACGCTGAACAATATCAATCATCATCAACAAGTGAATAAAATATTTTCCTCATAAATAATAGTTTCCCTCTTATTCAATTTTGAATCAAAAACAACTTTTACAACATACTCATTATGAGCTTTATTCACCGGATTATGAAAATTGAAATGGATAAAAAAGATAACAATCATTCCTCACAACCATCAAAAACAAATTTACTTTTATCTATAAATAATAAAAATTCAATGCAAACTCTTTACTCTTTTAATGATATATAAATTTAAAAAAAATTCACCTACTGAATTTAATCCTTCAATCCACTAGATAATAAATCCGAATCCAAAATTAAATTTAATCCTTCTCTCCGCTTGATAATAAATCCGAATCCGAAAGTACCCGTTACCGTGAATGACATATATTGATATTCGCCTTTTGGTTTATACTCATATTAACTCCACATTTTAACCATTTTCTTCTCCACACTAAATTCACATCCACTAATCGTCACTAACTCACTCCACGTGGCAAGTTTTCATCCATCCATCTGAAAAGCGATGGACGGCCACAGTAGAAATTCCTAGGGTTTCAGGGGATCAAACTCTCCTTATAATGGAGAGTCTCTGTGAAGATCTTCGAGTCGGCAGTCGCCTTGAAGCGTGTTAGAACAAAATTTGTTAGGGTTTTTCCCCGAGGATGGATGACGCTGAAAAAGTTATTAGCTGTGTTAGAGTTTTTGCCTGAGGAGGGATGGATGGTGATGATACGATTTTGATGTTTAACAATGATTTACACAAAGTGATTATTATACTATCGCTACGTTCTTCCTGAGTCCATCCCTCTCCAAGTTATATTTTTCTCATCTTATTACACATATTGGATTGGAGTGTTTTAGGGTTTTTGCGTCAGTATCGTTTATCCGTATGTGTCTGTCTGCATTGAGTTATTGTCTGGAGATGTGTATTGATTTGCAGGGCATGTGGATGATGATGATTAAAATGAATCTATCCAACACTTGGACTGATTAGTGATGCAATCTTACTTTTATTTTGCTGAATCCAAAGACTCTGTTTTGTGCCCTGATGGTTTATCAGATGATGATAAAAAAATATAATCTTAGGACACCTTCTTACACGGCTACAAAGCTGTGGATGAGAGAGAGTGAATTCTGATGATGATGACCATTCAGTTTTCTGTTTATTTTCATTTTTTTCTAGTATTTTGTTTGTCTGTTTTTATTTTTTTAAATTAGGGTTTTACCTAGGAACATCTGGTGTGGCTTACATTCGCCGCTATGGTACATGCATTCATTTGTTGGGTAAGCTGAACTGGATTAAGAGTCTCCTCGAAATGGAGGTAACTACGGCCAGCCTTGATTTGCCAATTTTTCAAGGTGTGTACAGGGTAAAGCCGTAAATATCCTGGTCAAGTTACGAAACTTCCGATCTATACATGGTTTCGTGAACTAGTAAGAACACTTGCTTTTCTTTTTCCAAAAGCGTTCAGTAGTACCATCATTGATTGGCTCTGCCCTTGAATTCTTTCTAATCTAGTGGCCGCATTCTATCTTTTTGGTCAAGGTGCGTGTTCTTATAGTCAAGTTGAGGTTTGCATTAAGTTTTTAATAACAGTATCCAATCACATTATTCACCTGTTGCCGAAAATTAGTTGATTCTAGAATTTGAGATTTGATATATAGACTGTTAAACGACTCACCACTCAGCAGAAACAGCGTGAATTGTAGGGAAGAAGCCTACTTTTTTTGTCATTATGTGTTCTTCATTGAGGTTTTATTGCAGGTGTATTATCTTTTTAAAATATTTGCCCAAGGAGTAGCCATTGATTTGTTTCATATTTAGGGCCCTATTATTGCTTCATTTCTCTTCCATGTTTTCAATATTTTTATGGAAAAAGGATGTGCAAAAGGGAAAACTCCGTCGTCTTCATAACTGTCCAAAGGAAAATCATATATGGAAGTACCGAGGTTGTGAAATGCCAGGTTAAGCTGATTATAAAACGAGGAAGTAAGAAAATAGGGCAACACACCAATAGCCTCAAGGGAAGTCTTTTAGGGTTTCCATACTGTAATCAACAGAGGCGAAAAGGACATCCTCCTCTTCATGCCTTTGTAAGGGAATATTATATGAAGCGAAGAGCTGGGCTTAATAACTCTTTGGTAAGGAGCTTTATTTTGTCTAATTTAACCTTATTTTCTTTTGCCTATTAATTTGCAATTTCACCAGTTTGAAACATTCAATTAAGGTGTGTTACAGAAGTCAAAGCCTTCTCCCGGAGAGGTAAGTACTTTTATTGCTTTTACTGCAAACATACTTTTATTGCTTTTTATGTAAATAGGCAACGCATAATCAGTCCTTTTACAGAAGTAAAGTAAAGCATAACCAATCCTTCTCCAGAAGCCTTCTTCTGGAGAGGCCAGAGAGGCAAAAATGATGCTGTGTATAATCAGTCCTTTTACAGAAATGAAAGAAAAGCCTTCCCCTGGAGCGGCCAGAGGCAAAAAGACGATAATCCTATCATCGGCATACCAAAATCCCAGCCAGGGGCCCACTTAAGTTGAAATTAGTGCTCATGGGCCCAAGATAAAAATTTTTAGTATGAACACAAAACTATGGAATGCTGTTCATGAAGCATAAAGAAAACCCTACAGAGTCTACTTTGAAAATATGGCAGCAGTCGAACTGAGAACCAAAAATGATCATTTGAGCTGTCTATATTAAAGGAAAATGAGTAAAGTCTATCCTGGTCTTGTCCATTGTTTTCTGGATAGTCGAAAACCCAAAAGCCCAAGAAGCATTTTTGTCAACTTAATGGACCAGAGCCGTTTAAGCCCTATCTTAATCTTGAAGAACTTAATGGAGGAGAGCCTTATAAGCCCCATCTTGATCTTGAAGAAGTGGGAGTTCGATTAAAAAGTACTGCTCCACCACCACGTGCTTGTCCATTGCTTTGTGATGTCCATCGATAAAAGCCCAAGAAACATTTTTGTTAACTTGAGGAGAGCCCTATATTTGTCCATTGCTCTGTTATGTCTATCGAAAACCGCCCCAAAGGCATTTTTGTTAACTTAATGGAGGAGAGCCCTTTCGTCCAACTGCTCTGTGATGTTCAAGAAGCATTTTTGTCGACTTAATGGAGGAGAGCCCTTTTGTCCATTGCTCTGTGATGTCGAAGAAACATTTTTGTCCACTTAATGGAGGGAGAGCCCTTTTGTCTTATTGCTCCGTGATGTCGAAGAAGCATTTTTGTCAACTTAATGGAGGAGAGCCCTTTACCGGAAAAGTTTCCATATGCTCTGTGATGTGATGTCCATCGAAAAAAGCCCAAGAAGCAGTATTTTCAACTTAATGGAGGAGAGCCCTTTACTTGAGGAAAATATTCGACCTATTATGATAGTACGATTATCAATTTTTTCCTTGGAAAAAATGTTATTGATATAAATAAAATAAAAATACATTTTATAGAAGCTCATGGCATTTTAGAGAGGCATGTGGTCTTCTTTCCAATAGCTTGCAAAAAAAAACTTTCCCCCAAAAATTGAAATACTTTCATACAAATTACTCAACATCCTGAATACTTTATCCCCAAAATTGAAGTTTCTTTCATACAAATTACTCAACATCCTGTATTTTGCGATGACTTGAGCATACAAATTACTCAAACCTCTTGTCGTAAGATTTGCCAACGATGATTTATTTTAAACAGTTTTAATTACATAACAAACAATTTTGAACAAAGATTATCTTGAATTATTTTAGACAACTTTAATTACATATCACCACTAAAATGAAAGAAGAATTTAGAGAAAAGATTATTTTGAACGTTGCTTCAGTCTACAAACAAACAAGGTATGAGTTGTGAGTATATTTTCTTTTGCTTCTCTAAGTAGCCTACTTAAGCCTTTAGTTATTAAAGTAGCCTACTTAAGCCTTTAGTTATTAAAAGAAAGAGAAGGGGTTGATAATGAACTTTCTTTAGTTGAAGCTCCTCCCAATCTAAGGAAGTTGTTGCTCTATTTATTAATAAGAGCCTTTAGTTATTAAAAGAAAGAGAAGGGGGGATAGTGAACTTTCTTTAGTTGAAGCTCCTCCCAATCTAAGGAAGTTGTTGCTCTATTTATTAATAAGATAAAAGACATTGAGGAAATGCAACTCATTTCATTATCAGATGATGATTGCAAAATTGATGAAAAAAAATAAGTGAATTAGAATTAGTCTAATTTTGGCCAATTTACTTTGTGATAGGCCAATTTACTCTGTCATAAGCTTTTGTGGTGTGGCTAGGGATTGAGGAAATGTAACTCATTTCATTATCAGATGATTGCAAATTGATGAAAAAAAATAAGTGAATTTCATTATCAGATGATTGCAAATTGATGAAAAGAAATAAGTGAATTAGAATTAGTCTAATTTTGGCCAATTTACTCTGTGATAGGCCAATTTACTCTGTCAAGCTTTTGTTGGTGTGGCTAGGGAGATCTATGTTGTACCTAAGAGGTACCCAAAGGAACAATAAAATAAATGAATTAGAATTATTCTAATGTAAGGCCAATTTACTCTGCCATAAGTTTTTGTGGTGTGGCTAGGGAGATTTATCTTGTACCTAAGAGGTACCCAAAGGAACAATAGTATTAATATATAATAGTAGAAATATTTTGTTAAATTAGATTTATCTTGTACCTAAGAGGTACCCAAAGAAACAATAGTAGAAATATATAATAGTAGAAATATTTTGTTAAATTCTAATGTAAGGCCAATTTACTCAAGAGATTGTACCTAAGAGGTACCCAAAGGAACAATAGTAGAAATATTTTGTTATGTATGAAAGGTCACTTTGAATAAATAAGGTCTGCTTTGAGGGATAGAAATGTATAATAGTAGAAACATTTTGTTCTGTATGAAGGTCACTTTGAATAAATAAGGTCTGCATTGAGGCATGTGGGAGATGTGTATTGATTTGCAGGGCATGTGGATGATGATGATTAAAATGAATCTATCCAACACTTGGGCTGATTAGTGATGCAATCTTACTTTTATTTTGCTGAATCCAAAGACTGTTCTGTGCCCTGATGGTTTTTCAGATGATGATAAAAAATTACAATCTTAGGACACCTTCTTACACGGCTACAAAGCTGTGGATGAGAGAGAGTGAATTCTATGATGATGACCATTCGGTTTTCTGTTTGTTTTCTTTTATGTTTTCTGTTATTTTGTTTCTATGTTTTTATTTCATTAGATTAGGGTCTTACCTAGGAACAGCTGGTGTGGCTTACATTTGCCGCTATGTATTAATATTAGAAATATTTTGTTATGTATGAAGGTCACTTTGAGTAAATAAGGTCTGCATTGAGGGCATGTGGGAGATGTGTATTGATTAAAATGAATCTATCCAACACTTGGGCTGATTAGTGATGCAATCTTACTTTTATTTTGCTGAATCCAAAGACTCTGTTCTGTGCCCTGATGGTTTATCAGATGATGATAAAAAATTATAATCTTAGGACACCTTCTTACACGGCTACAAAGCTGTGGATGAGAGAGAGTGAATTCTGATGATGATGATCATTCGGTTTTTTTGTTTATTTTCTTCTTTGTGGTATTTTGTTTCTCTGTTTTTATTTCATTAGATTAGGGTCTTACCTAGGAACAGCTGGTGTGGCTTACATTCGCCGCTATGGTGCATGCATTTATTTGTTAGATAAGCTGAACTGGATCAAGCGTCTCCTCGAAATGGAGTTTACTACGGCAAGCCTTGCTTTGCCAAACCTTCAAGGTGAGTTGAATGTTTGTTATTTTGTAAATATCCATGGTAGCTGTGTTAAGCTGTGCTACATTACAGGGTAAAGCTGTAAATATCTCGGTTAAGTCACGAAACATTGTTTCGTGAACTAGTAAGAACACTTGCTTTTCTTTTCCAAAAGCGTTCACTAGCACCTAAATTGATTAGCTCCGCCCTTGAATTTTTTGCAAGCTAGTAGCCGCCTTCTATCTTTTTGGTCAAGGTGCGTTTTCTTACAGTCAAGTTAGGGTTTATATCAAGTTTTTAATATCAGGATCCAATCCCTTTATCCACCTGTTGCCCAAAATTAGTTGATTCTAGAATTTGAGTTTTGATACAACAGAAATGTAACACCCTGTTTTTTCAGTCTGTAAAAATAACTATATTGACCAAGAATTAGGGCAAATTCAAGGACTTCATAGAAACTTGGGAATTCTGTCTCTCGAAAAAAAAGAGAAAAAAGCGAAAAATCTATTAGGGCATGGTGGGTATGTTAAAAAAACAACGGGAAGAAGCCTATTTTTTCGTCAATGTGTTCTTTGAGATTTTATTGCAGCTTTTTTCTCTTTTTAAAGCGTTTGCCCAAAGAGTAGCCATTGATTTGTTCCATATTTAGGGCCCTATTGCTCCACTTCTCTTCCATGTTTTCAATATTGTTATGGAAAAGGATGGGCAAAGGGGTAAACCCCATCGTCTTCATACCTGTGCAAAGGAGTATCATATATGGAAGTCCCGAGGTTGTGAAGTGCCAGGCTAAACTGATTATAAAATGAGGAAGTAAGAAAATAGGGCAACACACCAATAGCCTCAAGGGAAGTCTTTTAGGGTTTACATACTGTAATCAACAGAGGCAAAAGGGCAGTGTCCTCCTCTTCATGCCTGTGTAAAGGAATATTATGTGGAAGTGAAGAGCTAGGCTGAGTTGGTTTTAGGACGAGGAAGTAAACGAAATAGGAGCCTTTGTAAAGGTGCTTAATAAATCTCTGGTAAGGAGCTTAATTTAATCTAATTTAACCTCATTATTCTTTTGCCTAATAATTTATAATTTCACCACAATAACGCGCTTGAAACTTTCAATTAAATGTCTGATCAAGACTTTCAATTAAATGTCTGCAATATTTATTTTGCCGTTCAAACTTGTATTTTTTCTCCATCGGATCTGATAAGGGAAGTATAGATGCAATTGAAGAACTTCAATAATTTATAATAAAATTCAAAATGAAACCCCACTCCTTTTTAAAAAGAACTTTACTAACATTCAAATGTCAAAGATCATAAGAAAAAGGTCTAGTCAAAGATTATAAAAAAATGTCTAAGAAAAAGGTCTAGTCAAAGATTATAAAAAAATGTCAAGGAGCCATCATTTATGTTTTGAAGTTTTTCACATCATTTGTGTTAAAAATGTCTAAAAATGTTAGGAGCCATCATTTATGTTTTGAAGTTTTTCATATCATGTGTGTTAAAAATACACAAATATCTAGGAGCCATCATTTATGTTTTCAAGTTCTTCACATCATTTGTGATTTGTGTTTTGTGTTTTGTGTTTTTAAGTGACATTTATATGTTTAGAACTGTACTAACATTCAAATATCAATGATTATAAGAAAAAGGTATAGTCAAAGATTATAAAAAATGTCTAAGAGCCTTCATTTATGTTTTGAAGTTCTTTACAATCATTTGTGTTAAATGTCTAGGAGCCATCATTTATGTTTTCAGGTTTTTCACATTATTTTTGTTTTGTGTTTTTAAGTAAGATATATATGTTTGATCTATCATCATACAAAAATGGATGTTCTTACCAAAAAAAAGTTAAGTAACATTAAAAAATATTTCATTCCATTATGTTCATGATTATATTTTATTGTATGACCATTTTGGATCATTGAAGCAAATCTAAGTTCTTTGTTAAAGGGCAATTCAAGTTTTGAGAGTTCATCTATAACATTGTTTTGTCCTTGTGAATATGAGACAAAAAAATGTTGAAATTGTTTTGTTTGACAAAAATACAAAAATGTTGAAGGGTAATTCAAATTTTGATAGCTCATCTATAATATTGTTATTATAAAAAATTGCATTTCATTATTATATAAAAACTCAAAAAAATGTGTTAATTTATAACATTGTTCTTAAAAAAGACAAAAATGTTGAAGGGCAATTCAAATTTTGAGAGCTCATCTATAACATTGTTTTGTCCTTGTGAATATGAGACAAAAATGTTGAAAGGCAATTCAAATTTTGAGAGCTCATCTATAACATTGTTCTTAAAAAATTGCATTCTATTATTATATAAAATCTCAAAAAATGTGTTCATGATAATATTTTATAGTATGACCATTTTGGATCATTGAAACAATCTAAATTCTTTTCAAGGGCAAGTCAAATTTTGAGAGCTTATCTATAACATTGTTTTTATCCTTTGAAGGGCAATTCAAATTTTGAGAGCTCATCTATAATATTATTCTTAAAAATGGCATTCCATTATTATATAAAAACTCAAAAAAATGTGTTCATCCATAACATTATTCTTAAAAAAGTGCATTCCATTATTATATAAAAACTCAAAAAATGTGTTCATGATTATATTTTATAGTATGACCATTTTGGATCATTGAAATAATCTAAGTTCTTTGTACAAAGGCAATTCAAAATTTGAGAACACTTCTTGAAAAATTGCATTCCATTATAAGTTCTTTGTACAAGGGCAATTCAAAATTTGAGAGCTCTTCTTAAAAAATTGCATTTCATTATTATAAAAACTCAAAAAAATGCGTTCATGATTATATTTTATAGTATGACCACTTTGGATCATTGAAACAATCTAAGTTCTTTGTTCAAGGACAATTCAAATTTTGAGAGCTCATCTATAACATTGTTTTTGTTCTTGTGGATATGAGACGAAAATGTTGAAGGTAATTCAAATTTGAGACAAAATGTTGAAGGTAATTCAAATTTGAGAACTCATCTATAACAATGTTTTTAAAAAAATGCATTCCATTATTATATAAAAACTCAAAAAAATGTGTTCATCTATAACATTGTTCTTAAAAAATTGCATTCCATTATTATATAAAAACTCAAAAAAATGTTAATGATTGTATTTTATAGTATGACCATTTTGGATCATTGAAGCAATCTAAGTTCTTTGTTCAAGGATAATTCAAATTTTGAGAACTCATCTATAACATTGTTTTGTCCCTTGTGAATGTGACAAAAATGTTGAAGGGCAATTCAAATTTTGAGAGCTCATCTATAACAATGTTCTTAAAAAAATGCATTCCATTATTATATAAAAACTCAAAAAAATGTGTTCATCTATAAACATTGTTCTTAAAAAATTGCATTCCATTATTATATAAAACTCAAAAAAATGTAATGTGTTAATGATCATATTTTATAGTATGAACATTTTGGATCATTGAAGCAATCTAAGTTCTTTGTTCAAGGGCAATTCAAATTTTGAGAGCTCATCTATAACATTGTTTTGTCCCTTGTGAATATGAGACAAAAATGTTGAAGTGCAATTCAAATTTTGAGAGTTTATCTATAACATTTTTCTTAAAAAAATTGGTTCCTTGTTATATAAAAACTCAAAAAAATGTGTCCATCTATAACATTGTTCTTAAAAAATTGCATTCCATTATTATATAAAAACTCAAAAAAATGTGTTCATGATTATATTTTATAGTATGACCATTTTGGATCATTGAAACAATCAAAGTTCTTTGCTCAAGGGAAATTCAAATTTTGAGAGCTCATCTATAACAATGTTTTTGTGCTTGTGTGAATATGAGACAAAAATGATAGAAGTGCAATTCAAATTTTGAGAGCCCATCTATAACATTGTTTTTGTCCTTGTGAATGTGAGACAAAAATGTATATGAGAAAAATGTTGAGAACTCACCATACAAGGATTTTAATCTAAAATTATTTAGAGCAATTTCTTTGCACATTCCTATTGGATAACTAACTCACCTTTAAAGCCCTGAGATTTCCATATCTCCCTAAAGTATGAACATTGCAACATGAGATTAACTATTGATTTCTTTGCTTGGTGACATCAACAACATTGTCTCGACCCTACAAGTTCTTATTTTGAATAACATCCCATGTGGGTGCCTTGTGTAAATTTAACGAGCGGACCTTGCCTTGCAAATTGTTTAAGATTAAAATAACCTTTAATTTTTCCTTGCCTTGAAAACCATTTAAGATTAAATTAACCTTGAATTTTTAAATCTTGAAAACAACCTTTAATTTTAACTTGCCTTGCAAATCGTTTAAGATTAAAATAACCTTTAATTTTTAAATCTTGAATCATTTGAAGGGGAAGTTTGCGACCTAGAGGTCAAGGCCTATTTGCACTTTATCCCCACTTTCAGTTTTTCAAATCAATTTGGTTGCTCACCAGCAAAGCATATATACTAGTTTTCCAAATCAATTTGGTTGTTAACCAACAAAGCATATATACAAGTATTCTAGATTATTGAGGTATTATTTTGTTGTTGAAGGGGATTTCTAATTCAATCTTCCAATGTGTTAGAGGCTATAAATTCTCACTACTTGAATCCACAAACTTGTTCATTGAATTATCCTCCATACATTTTTTTTTTATAGTAGTAGCCTTTGAAAATAGAGGGATTTTTGAGGTCTCATCTTCCAATGGCTTTATTGAGGTATTATTTTGTTGTTGAAGGAGATTTCTAATTCAATCTTCCACTGTGTTAGAGGCTATAAATTCTTACCACTTGAACCCAAAAACTTATTCATTGAATTATCCTCCATACATTTTTTTATAGCATGAGCCTTTGAAAATAGAGGGATTTTTGAGGTCTCATCTTCTAATGGCTTTTGGTAATGGCAATTTTTTTCAAGAGGCTAGCACTGATGCTTTATATTTTTGGTCTCTAGTTAAGATAAACTTGTAGAAAAGTGTTTCCTAATGGTTTCCACAACATGCGACCTCCCTTAGACAACCATCTATTCACCACAGGTTTACGTTCTTATCCACTTTAACTATCAATGAGTGCCAATCAAATTTTTTACATTGGTTTGGCTTCAAAAGGAAACCTAGATACTTTAGACCCTGTTATATAGATGAGATATCTGATATGAAAAAAAAAGTTTTTTCCCTTAAATATTCCCCATATTAACGACCATTCCAACGACTTTGCATTATAAATCCTTTGCACAATAAATCCTCTCCCTTGAATTTTTCGATGACTCCTCTTGTGATTTTCACAAAAAATTAGAATATTGTTTACAAACAAGGGCTGTATGAGTTATGAGTCCATTTTTTTTGGCTTCTTTAAGTAACCTACTTACCTTTACCTATTAGAAGAGAAGGGGGGATAATGGGTTCCTTGTTTGAAGCCCCTCCTCAATCTAAGGAAGGGGGTTGTTGCTCCTTTTAATAATAAAATAAAAGATATCGAGGTAATGCAATTCATTATCTAGATAACAAATTGGTCGCAAAAACCTAAATGAATTAGTATTAGTCTAATGTAAAACCAACTTACCTTGTCATAAGATTTTGTAGTGTAGCTAGGGGGATAATATGGGGTACCTAGGGAGGTACCCAAGAAGGATAATAGTAGAAATGTATTGTTATGTATGAAGACTACTTTGAGTAAATAAGGTCTAGTGTGAATACAATAAATGTAAGAGGGTTTACTAGAATATTCCATCTACTAGAAGGTTCCTTCTTTAGAATGTTCTTAGGTGATAGGTAGTATTATATAAATGGGTGTAAAAATGTAATGGGCATGATTGATGAGTATTGTACTTGGAGCGGAGCTTATTAGGAGGTTGCTCTCTTGAAGAGGCAAGTGAACATGAGTGAATTTATTAAAATGATCAATCTTAAGGTGTTGCCTTGCCTTAAGATTTGAATAATAATAATTTTTTGCATTTTTCTTTGGATCTCAACAATAAATCGCCACACAAGATCCAAAAAGGAATGTAGAAAATATCTTTTATTATTATCCAAACCCTCAAGACAGGGCAACACCTTATAGTTGATCATTTTCTTTGAGGGGGAAACCTTGTAATGAGTTATGTTTTAAATACAATACTCATCAACCATGCCCATTATATAATACTACCTACCACCTAAGAACATTCTAGAGGAGGAACCTTCTAGTAGGTGAAACCTTTTAGTAAATCTACTTGCATTTATTGTGTTCACATTAGGTCTTATTTATTAAAAGTAGCTTCCATACATGACAATATATATCTATTATTATTCCCCATGGGTACTTTTCTAATTACCCAATATTATCCCACTAGCTACCTTACATTCCATTCCCCTTATGAAAATGTTGTTCTCAATACTTGTGATGAGGGAGTACAACCATATACCAAGGTCCCATGGATAAATGTGGACCATGATGTCGAAGTAGGTTGGAGAACCAGGGTTCCATGTAGAAGTTCTAGTCCCCATGTTGGAAGTAGTCCAAACTCCCGTATAATTTGGTCCCATGTCCAAGTGCTCATGTCAGTCATTCCTTGAAGATATCAAGATTCAATAGCTAGTTGAGAATGGTCCTTGAAAGATCTACATTGGTTATGTGGATCCAAATAATGTAGATTCATCCAAAAAATCATCCACTAGTACTACAAAATAAGAAAATTGAAAAATAGTATTTAGAGAAGGCTCTTGATTGTTCTCAAGGATATTCTCTACACAAGGTGGAGTAGAGTCATAAAATAGAAGATGAGAGTACCGATAATCACAATCACCCTCAAGATCATACCGAGCAACTCTTTCTTGAGTATGTTCTTCCATAATGTAAGAACAAATAATGATCTCCTAAGATTTAGTGATTAACTCATCGACAAATTTTAAGAACATGCAATTTTTTTTAGACACTCGAGTGCATGACATAGCCATAGTAAATACCAAAAGAAATTTATGAAAATCCTCTATCCACTAGTGTTGATTTGACAACAATCTAAGCACCATGTCAAAAGTTATGAGCTCTACAATTTCACAGCCTTCGAAAAAACCTTGAAAATTGTTGATTTTAAATTATATATCTTCACTTTCGGAGCTTTGATTTAGATGATGTTTTTTCTTGAAATTTACTAATTTTGTGAGAGGAACTCGTATCTATAATTGGTTTGGGAAAATTTGACACAAATTGCTACCATGAAAAATTACTAATTTTAATATCTTAACCCCTTGAACTCTGATTTAGATGATTTTTTTGGAAATAGGTTGTGTTTCCAAGAGGAATTTAGATCTACAATCAATTTCATCTAATTCTGCACAAAAAACTACAATGTTGTGACTCTTTTTCTTTGTCTTTTGAATTCTTGAAAAAAAATTTCTCTTTTTTTCTTGGTCAAAGAAAGTGCTTTGATACCATTTGTTAAGTACCGAAGATGTGTAAATATATTCTCACACAATGAATCCAAAAACAATATAGAAAAAATTACATTTTATTATATGAAAACCCTTGAGGAACAATATAGAAAAATTTACATTTTATTATATGAAAACCCTTGAGGCAAGACAACACCATACAATTGATTTTTTTAAGGAAATGATACTCTTGATCATTTGCCTCTTCGATGGGGCAACCTCGTAATGAACTACCATCAACATGCCTATTACATTGTTTACATTGCTTTATATAATACTACCTACCACCTAAGATCATTTTAGAGGATGAACCTTCTAGTAAGTCCTCTTACATTTATTGTGTTCACACTAGACCTTATTTATTAAAAGTGGCCTCTATACATGACAATACATATTTACTATTATTCCCCTTGGGTACCTACTTTTAGTGTAGGTAGGGGAATAATATGGGATACCCAAAGAAATATCTAGAGGGAATAATAGTAGAAATCTATTTTTATGAATGAAGACCACTTTTAGTAAGTAAGGCCTAGTGTGAACAAAAGAAATGTAAGAGGACTTACTAGAAGGTTTCATCTATTAAAATGTTTTTCCTTTAGAATGTTCTTAGGTGGTAGGTAGTATTATATAAAGGGGCGTAAACAATGTAATGATCATGGTTGATGAGTATTGTATTTGAAACATAGCTCATTAGGAGGCTGTCCCTTCGAAGAAGCAAGTGAACATGAGTGGATTCCTTCCTTAAAGGATCAATCATAAGGTGTTGTCCTATCTTAAAGGTTTGGATAATAATAAACGAGATTTTCTACATTCTTCTCTAGATCTTGTGTGGTGATTTATTATTCAGATCTTTGGTATTTAACAAGTGGTATTAGAGCACATTCTTTGACAACAAAAATATTATTATTATTATTATTTTTTTTTATATTTTTGCAGGGTTTCAAAAGGCAAAGAAAAAGAGGGCCGCAACACTCTGTCAATCATGTAGCTTTCTATGCAAAATTTGATGAAATTGTTTGTATATTTGTGTTCCTCTAGTAAAAACAACCAATTTAAAAAACAAAATCGTCTGAATTGAAGTTCGTTGTTTTAAAATTAACAATTTTCCTGGTTTTTCCAAGAACGATTGTGTAATTTTGCAAATTTTTGTAGCAATTGGTGCAAAATTTTCCCAAACCAATTATAGATACGAGTTCTTCTCACAAAATTAACCAATTAAAAAAATCATCTGAATCAGAGCTCCAAAAGTGAAGATATCGTTGATTTAAAATCAACAATTTTCAAGTTATTTTTTGTGACGGTCGTAGGATTGCAGAGTTCATAACTTTTCACTGGGTGCTTAGATTGTTGTAAGATTACTGCAATTGGATAGAGGATTTTCAGAGCTTTCTTTTGGTATATTATATGTGGTTATTTCGATGGATATGTCGTGTGCTACAACCTCTGAAAAATTTCACATGTTATTAAAAACTCTCGATGTTCTACTCACTTAATTTCAGAAGAGCATTATTATTTATCCTGACATTATGGAAGAATATACTAGAGAAAGACTTGCTTGGTATGATCTAGAGCATGATTGTGATTATTGGTACTCTCGTCTTATATTTGATGACTATACTCCCTCTTATGTAGATAACATCCCAGAGAGCATTCATGAGCCTTTTTTGAATATTATTTTCGAGTTATCTTTTTCTCTAGTACTAGTGGATGATTTTTTGGATGAATCTACATATTTGGATCCATATGACCCATGCCGATCTTTGGAGCACCACGATCTTTGGAGCACTACTTTTAACTAACTATTGAGTTTCAATATCTTCAGAGGGGAGTTCACAGGAGCACTTGGACATGGGACCTAGGTTTACAGGGAGCTTGGACTACTTCAAGATGGAGCCTAACACTTCTACATGGGATGCTAGTTCTCCAGTCTACTTCAACATTATGGTCCACACTTATCCATGGAACCTTGGTATATTGTTGTACTCCCTCATTATAAGCGTTGAAGATAACCCTTTCCTAAGGGGGATGGAATGTAAGGTGGCTAGGGGGATGATATGGGGTCTCTAGGGAGGTACCCAAGGGGAATAATAGTAGATATGCATTGCCAAGTATGGAGACCACTTTTAATAAAAAAGACAGTGTGAACATAATAAATGTAAGAGGGCTTACTAGAAGGTTCCACCTATTTGAAGGTTCCTCCTCTAGAATGTTCTTAGGTGGTAGGTAGTGTTATATAAAGAGGTGTAAACAATGTAAATGATATGTTGAATATTGTATTTGGAGCATAGCTCATTAGGAGGTTTCTCTTTTGAAGAGACAAGTGATCAAGAGTGGATCCATCCCTTAAAATGATTGATTTTATGGTGTTGCCCTACCTCAAGGGTTTTCATATAATAAAGTGTGGATTTTCTATATTGTTCTTGATTCATTGTGTGAGATTATATTTGCAGTTTTTTGGTACTTAATAGTGTTGGACAACTCTACTTCCATCACCATTGAACTTTGGTTTCTGACTTTGATTGAATGTACGTATTCTCGAGCCACCTCAATTGTGTCATGAATTTGTCTTCCCTCTAAGAACCCAAATTATTCTCTAGAGATTTGATTTGAGAGATCACTTTTCAATCTCCTAGGAATATCTTTGAGATAATTTTGTATATGCAATTGCATGATGAGATGGGTCTAAACAAAGGTTGTAAGATTATCTTCTTTTGGAATCAATGCTAGAAATGTCGTATTGAAAGCTTTCAACATTTTCCCTTGAGCTCTTGTTTTTTCCACCACTCTTCATAAATATCCTCCATAAAATCATTATTGTCCAAGAAGAATTCCATAGGTAGTCCATTAGGCCCATGACTTTTTTCCTTTTGAAATCTCTATAGAGTTTGATATAGTTTTTCTTTCCCAACCTCCTTTAACAGAGCATGCCTATCCTACTTATTGACAAAATTAGGGTAGGAGTTTGATAGCGTAATCAATTATGTTACTGTAGCCCGTGTGTCTTCCTTGAAAAGGGAGGAAAGATGCTTTACTCCTTCAAAAGCCTTGTGTTTGAAATTTGTAGCCTAGGTACCATCGCCCTTATCAATTTTCCAATAATAGTTTATATTCTTCTTTTTCCAATGGGCATACCTGTGAAAATATTTTGTATTCTCATCTCCAACCTGTAACCATAATGCATTGCTTATGACTCTCCATTCTTTTTCTTTATCCAAAACAATGTGCCTCCTTTTAACTTTTAGTTCTGTTATCACTTGATAATTTCTTTGGGCTGTATCAAAGAAACCCCAAGGTAACCTCAAACCAACTTTAGGTTGGACTCTGACCCTTCCAACCAGAGAGGGATTTCTCAGAGGTCTAGTGACTGTTAATATCTCAAATGATTCATCAATAAATGCACAGAGATCAGATTATGCAATAGGACAGGTTTTGTTTTTGTTTTAATTTGGTTGGTAAGACAAGCAAGAGAGGGAAATCATTGGGCAATCGAGTCAAAGCATGCAATTTAAAATATTGAGTTAATAGTTGATGGTGTACTCTCAGAAAACAAAGGCAAAGTAAGTGTTGTTCTTCAAGAAATGATCAATATTTGGATGGCAACATAAAAGAGAAAAGGACAACCCACTACACTAAGAGCACCTAACAAAGGGTGAGTCTTAATGTAACTTTAGAAGAAAAACATAAAAGAAATAGATCGCCATGGACAAAGCATCGAATATAGATGAATTTTGAACTTGAAATCCATAACACCTAAACAAGTATTTACTGTATGAATGGAGCATCAAATCTAGATGAATTCCAAACATTTACTCTCAACTAAATACTAAAAAGAAAAAATGATAATGGAGATAAGCATTAATAGGAAAAATACATCGAGAACAACACCGTGATGAATCTTTGCCTCCAAAAGCACAATAATTCTGTCTTAATTCATAAGGATGTTCTGAGAAATTGACACACATTCCAATAGCCTTTCTGCCTGAAAGTCGAACCCCCTTACTCTTCATTACAAATCATAACTTAAATACATATTCGATCATCCTATATGTTCCTATTTCCTAGGAATAAGAAACAAATAACAAACTAAAATAATTTCAAAACAAGTTGCATAAGGTTTCGAATTGTAAAAATTTCTGATCACCAATTTGCTATGTTATCTTCTTCATATGGCAAATGTTCTTTAGATATCTGGAGTTACTGATTCTGTCCCTAAAAATTGGGCTCTAAAATACTATACTGATTTGATTGCCATCTCTGAAGTTATCCTTTAATTGATATTGTGCCAGTTGTATGAGAAGAAATCACTTGGTAGTGGTCTCGTCCATCTTTCCACACTTTAGAGTTGCCTAAAATCATTGATTGTACCCCTGAGAATATGAATTTGAGGTTGACTTGCCATCTGTTAACTTAAATATATGCTTGCAATCTGATCATATCCTTTACCATAATTGTGTATTTGAAACTTGCGAATATGAAAAATGATCCTTTGAATTGCTAAATAGTGCCACTTGTTCACCTGTCATTTAATTACTTGTAGTGCTCATGTGCCATTCAAATATTCACTTGACTCCTTGAATTCCATAGCTACCAACAACTTGGCACAAAATCTGGAAATAATATTTTACTTGATTTGGATACCTTGGGATTGATGGATTTGGTCTTCATTCTGTTGGTATCCTGCCTTATCCATTTCAAATGGATTGCCAAGATTGAGACCTGTGACATGGAGATAAGTTCAAATGCATTCGTCAACTCTGGTTTTATTTCTTTCTTCTTCGTAGCAAGATGTTCTTCTGAGTCATTGAAAACAACATCAATATCATCCGGATTTACATCTTCTTCATCAAAAGGCAAGTAACTTTCCATCAAAACAAATAGGTTAACACTACATGACCTCAATTCTGAAGTTGCCTCGTCATAACCTTTATCATTGATGACCTCGGGAGTAACACAATTGGGTGTTCCACAAGTAATGTGAAGCAAACCATCATCCCTGACTTGTTTGCATAGTGATTTGCCTCAACTCGCTGTGTAACTGTAAGATACAACAATTGCGTAGCGATTTTACACAACAAATAGTTTTCTTCAATATGCCAACAACTAGTTCTCCCAACACCAATTCCTGGTATATTTACGATGTGCAAAACATGTGATCCTTGCATTTGCTAGCTTTGACCTGAGTGATAGATAATACTTTGTTCCTTATTATTGGTAAGGGTTTACTGTGCATTGACAATGCAAACATCTGGATCTTTATTAGCATCGACATAATTCCCTTCTAGCTGGTTTTATCATTTTTCTGCAAACCATGTTTCACTGTACTATTCAAATCCATAGCTGTAGACACATATTAGAAATGACCTAAATCCCCTAAAGACATAAAGCAATGCTTCTAGAATTTATCATCTTTTCTATGTTCCTTTGATGGAAGTTTAGACTTCATTTCTTCTTTGGGTGCTGAAGCTTGCAAGTTTGATCTTTTTGAGCAATACCCAGAACATCATGATTGTAGGAGCATCTGCCATCTTCCTTACATTTACCAAATCTCGTGAAAAATTGGAAATATTTTTGTTTCTTAACCTGAGCACATCTTAAAGTGAGTAAACTCATCTAAGTTTTTCACCGGTCAAGGCACAACTCACTGTGTTTGGATCTCTAATAAGTTGATTCCCATTGTGAACTCTTACATATTCAATGCCACCAATGGATGACCTTCTTGGAGTGAAAAATGTTACAATATTAGTTGTGAATCTCATCATATTCATATAATCTTTACACATTTGACATTTGTGAAAATAGGATTCTCCAAGGATTGTCAAATGACCAACGCCAGGAAGTGTTGACTTCCACTCGACATGAAACCTTTGACAAGAGAAGAATCAATAAGCTCGAAAATATGCCATGGGAAGAGGTTACATTAATGAGATTTGTGCCATTTAAAGCAAGCCTGCATGCTCAACTAGGTATTGTGCAAGTGTTCATTTTTAATTGCATTCCTAGTTTGGAAGTCTGCAAGAGATGAACTATAAAAACTAAACAGAACTTCAAGAACACATTTCCAGCGATATATCCAAGAATCCTCAAAGGAATTCAATCTAGAAGGCCCATTGCTGGAGAAAATGATTGATGGCAGGGTGATAATTATTTGTAAGCTCCATCATAATACATGAAGTTTAAGAAATAGATGCTCTTCAAAAACTCATCGTGAACACAACACTTGGCATTGATCATTTATCTCGACACTCTGGCACTTATAATTTATAGATTTGGGTGCTTGGTCAATTTGCTGTAAGTTGTTGACACAAAGTTTTTCTTCAAGATGCTTCATACACAGATACTCGATACTTGGCATTGTGATATGTAATCGATGCTTGCATGGTGTTATAACAAGATTTGTCTCACCATCACTATCTTGCACAAAGGGTTTTTTTCCATTTCCCTATGCAGACTTATCATCCCTTTTTTATGAATCCAGAGCTAAAAATACATATTTTTCCACATATACGCGCCCTATCTACTATACAACATGCGTATACGCAGGATGCTCCACTACAACCCATGTACATCGATATTTGTGCCAGAAAATACAAAAATGAAGTCGAGTTTCCATGTCACGACAAGAGATCTCTGATCCTTGGCCTTCCATATATTGGAAACGTTTCGACTCGACCCTTCAATTGCATTTTGAAGGCTATAAAAGCACAATTTTGAGGTATGGAAAAGGGGAGAAAGAATTCAACTTTAAGAGAAAAATTACTTTGGAGAAATTACTTCATATTGAGTCTGCATTCCTTTGTCCCTTAAGTCCGAACACAATGTTTAACCCCCAAGCTCTTCCCCTATTGTTGAGAGAACCTCATTGTCTCTTTTCTATGAGCTTGCCTTTGGTGGAGGATTGAAGTAGTGGAGGCCCAATTGGAAGGAACTTGGTTTCATGGTTTCGAATCGTGCCGACACAGAAGTCTGTAATGTTGTCACTTCTGCTGATCATTTGTTAATAGAAATACTCCTTTCCCATTCTAATAGAAGTCTGTAATGTTGTCACTTCTGCTGATCTAATAGTTCTCTTGCTGCTAATCAGAGGCAAACCGAAACCATTCAAATGTAGGGGTTCACAAAAGAACAATAAACATTACTAATATTAATCATGCAATGCAAATTTTAGTCATAGACACAGACATCCAACCACTCATTTCAGTTCTAGTAAACAAGGTACATGAAATACTTATCTATTACAGTCGATCACCGACCAACTGAATGTGGGTGTTCACCTTTCAACCCAACCCTAGGCTCAAAGGTATTCATTCTTAGCACTCTGGCCACCCCCGTGCCAAGCCATGATATCACTATGGAACTTTTGCAGTTTCTCATAGGTTCTTTCTCTGTCACAACCTCTGCGAGGTTTATCAGATGCTCCCTCAGCATCAAGCTCGCGAGCTTCTGCTCAGGTCATGCTTTTTGCAAACTCTCACAAATCCTTTCTCTCGTTCTCTCCAGTAACTAGAACAACTTAATCTTCCAATTCTTCCTCTCAGCTGAAGATCCCTCACACACTCTCTTCCTCCTTTTTGGAATGGTATGGTTTCCCTTTTTTTTTTTGAATCTTTCTTCTCTTGCACACCCTCTCCTTTTTCCCCAGGGAGGTTCTGGATCTGTCCTGTTCCTTCTGTCAGAAGGAACTCGAGTCAATATGGGTTTGTAGGAAAACTGCACTGTGTGGTACTTCGTGCTGACAATTTTCGGTCTCCTTAGCTAGACTCTCCATGCTTCCATTCATTGGGGTAGTGGATTGTTCAACCACTAGTCCTTTCATTAACTGATTTGTTTTTCTTTGGGATCAGGATGAGGCTTATTATTTCAACAAGGAGGATTTGGGTGATTTTGACATAATGAACTCTCTCTACAGTCTCCTCACTCTTTCCTCTAGTGATATCATGGCTAGTACTTCAAGGCTTCACCCCCACAATCAGTTATTGACAATATAAACAATAATACATTTACACTGTTCACATTCCATAGCATGGTGAAAATAATTAATGATTAATTACAAGCTGGGGAAAACATGGGTATTACAGTTCCAAGACACTAGAGTCCCCTGTGCCCTTTTCATCCAGAGAGAAATCCAGATTAGGGTTTGTAGTGGGAACCTTTTGAAGCTTGTCCGACATCCACACCCTCTACAATTCTAGGAATGGGTATGAGAAGCAGTGGGTTGGGGTTATTTATACTGGAAAAATTGGGTAGGAAATCACTTACGAAATCCAATTCTTTGGATCCATCCTCATTTCCCCATGTGCCAAATATATTTTTTCCCAAGGAAATACTTTTATTCATAGAGTGAGATTGATGAGTCTTACCCAAAATTACTTTATTGTCCTTGTTGTCATTGACAACATCCTGGTTAGGTTCTTTGAACTGTCTAGTGTTTGTGTTATGAGCATTCGATATGAACATTCTTGTTCAAAGACCATCCTAGTTCACTTGAACCCCTACTTCTTTGCTCATATTCACAGTCTGGATTGTTTCCAGTGCCAATGTCTTCAGACCTCTCAGATGCTTCCTCAACCCTCAATTCTTTCGCATACTTGGATAACTTCTTTCTACAACAAGCTTCCCATAATCATGGTAGTGTATTCATCTAAAAGGTAACCATTCATAGTCCAAATTGAGACAGAAAAGATCAAATCCCCTTCTAATATCCATCGAATTTGTGAGACCTTTGTTCACTTCTGTAATATCCCCAAGGACAAGCCCTGATGTAATCATGTTTATGAGTTGTAAATCATGTTTTATAGGTTGGTGAGCCAAGTTAATATAAGTTGGTAAGGATTATGAGTTTATTAGGCCGAAGAGCCTAAGTGTTAAGGCCATGAGCATGTTTTTGTATATGTAATTATGCAGAACATTAATAAAAATATGAACACCGCTCAGTGCAGGCTGACCACGATGAATGAGTGATGGGGGACTAAGCTTCCACATAGTGGGTAAGGGATTGGGGGCTGGTAGGTTGGAAAGAGAGGCTAAGTGTTGAGCCTAGGGGCTTAAGTCCTTGGGAATAATATTTTAATATTATTCCAAAAGCCTTGTGAAATATATGTTTTGTCCTAAGTTCCTAGGAGAGGGAATGCATGCCGATGGAGCGCATGAAGCTTCATGGGCGACATGTGTCAACCCAAGCACATGCATTTTAACCCAAAGATTGATTTGTGGAGGGGGTTCGTTCCCCATTCTGTCGTCCGTCTGACTGAATCGAGAAAGCTCTGCGTTTGAGTTCTGTAAGCCTTCCGCAACTTTGAAACCTGAAGCCGGTGATATTTTCTTGAGAAATCGATACCATTGTATCCGAACTGTTTCGTTGGTTTTCGACCTCTGCGTGAATTGCTTGTCACGCATCCTGCAAACGAATGTTACCTAAACCATGTTGTGTTTTAGTGGCCTGTTACCATTTCCTATTTGCACACCCTATTTTTCCTGTTGCTACTGTCACCCATGAGCCAGCCAAAAGCTGTTGCTATTGCTGTTATCCTGAACTTGCGGGAACTGAATTGGAAACTGGTGGGAGAGTCGGGTTGTTAGGCCGTGGTCGAAGAGGCAGGTTGTCAGGCCTGTGAGAAACTCTTTTCAGGTGAAGGAGTCTGCTGGGAAGGGGTTTTCTCCCAGAGAGAGTCCAACACCAGCTACGGAGCTCTGAGACTTCCTGATCTGACCTGTTGCTGAGACCTAGAGAGGGAGGTGAAGCACTGATGCACTGTGCTTGTGAAGGTGTATACTTTCGGGCAGAACATGCATGTGGGGAATGAGAGTCCGTGAGTAGTGGGCGTAAGAAGACATCCTGGGAAGAATCCTTCTGGTTATTCTGTGCAGTTTTCCTGTAACCTCAGCCTAGTCTAGGATTCCCTTGCCTTGGGTGGAGCTTGGTCCCAGCTCGGGGGTGACCCACTACTGAGAGTGATGAGCAGCGAAGTCTAAGGCTGGGAGGTTCGTGGAAGGTCTGCACGTGGTTGGTTGAATTATTATAGTTTCAAAGATAAGTATATGCATGTGTTTAAATTTAGCTTTTAAATGCATGTCTGTGATGCTTGCAATATTATCATGTATTCCGTTGCGATGATGTTTACTGTTGATTGAGTTATTCTGTACATTAGCAGTAATTGTATGTTTACTCTGTTAAGCCATTTAATTTCATTTAAATGCATATTATATAAGTATGAGAATGTTTCCGCGTAGTAGTGTTTTCCCGACCGTGGGGTTGACGGCCGGGGACGTTACAATATGGTATCAGAGCCATAGTTTCCACGCTGAGCCTGGATGGGCCGGATAAGTGTTATTTGGACACAAGGTATGGAGTGAAATTGTGTTGGAGGAACCAATTTTGAACCTTAGAGCATTCCTGAGCGCCAAGGAGTTACTTGGCTGTGTTAAGAAGCTCAGGAGGAGTAGCGGTAGAATAAAACTGCATCCGGCGTGGTATTTGAGCACGAAAAGAGAGCGCTCAACACTCAGAGTATGGGAGCCGTAGGATCTTTTCGGAAGGAGAGACCTTTACGACTATTAGATCCAGAGAAGGTGCCGAAAGGATATTCGAGAAGCCTTTCGGGAGTTCGGTTGTTGGGAAAAGCGGGGAGCGCTGAGACACAGAACCTCGAAACCCAAAACCCTGATAACTCGAGGAGATCTACACCGTAGATCTCGGAAAAGATCTTGACTGTTGGATAAAGAAGTTTAGACGATTGTAATTTTGAGAGTTCGGATGTCGGGAGAAATGGGATGTGCTGACGCACCAACTCCCGAAGCCCAAAATCGCGAAATCCCAAAGAGCTGAAGTAGTGAGTCGGACCGACGTCACTTGGATGGATGTGGACATGTGGGAGATGTGCCACGTACCAGTGGGCCTCAAAGGAAAGTAGATGCAGTGGGGCCGGATGGCGTCACCTGAGGTAGCATGGACCTTCTTAAGCGCACCACATGTCACCACCTTAGTACAATGTGGCCCTGAGAGGTAAAGTAGATCGGAATTTCGGATGTCGGGAGTTGGAGAGGGACGCAATTGTGGGAGCCTACAAGTCTGAAACCCCAAAATCCTCAAATCCAAAAAACTTCGAAGACGGAAAGACCACGATGGATTTCAGCCATTGATTGATGGGTAAACGTGGACTGTTGATCCACCTGACTTTGTGAGTTTGGTAATCGAAACTTCGAGAGATAGTTTTGTGTGCCTTGAAACTTTTCGAAGGCCGAAAATCCAGGTAGCACCTTGAGACCTAGCGCTGGGTCACGCCTTGGTTACGTGGGTTGGGAACTAAGAGGAAAAGGGCTATGGCCTGAGTTTCCTATGGAGCCGAGCAGAGCTCAGAAAATTCATGGAAAACTGAATGTTTTCTTAAATCTGAATGGTTTTGAATGTGTGGAATTTGTTAAGGAATGATGACCTGACAAATCCCCATTGTCTGCACCTGTGTTTGCAGAATTTTAGCAAGTGCCAGAACTGAATAGGGTTTTCGTTGAGAGCAGAGAATGGAAGAGGTGCGGATTGCCTCCAGCCCAGAGAACGAAAGAAAAGGAATGGATGGCAACTTGGGAGTCGAAGGATCAAACTCCAATGGGCATGGAAAATAGATGGATAAGGAAGGGCATAGGATGAAAATCATTGAAATATTACAGAGAGATGCCCAGACTCGCCGAGTTGATAGCTGAAAGCTGATGAAATCCAAGGATCAACAGGGAGAATTCAACTTGAAGATGCTAAGGATCCTGGATAGGATCGAAAATAAATTAGAAAAGGAGGGTGACTCGAGCAGAACAGGGAGTCCCTGAACTTCTGAGGGGAGAAGATCAAGGAGTGCTGGTAGACACCATCATCACTACCAAAGTCGCTCCAAGAGAAGGGCACACAGTAGTTCAAGCCCATCTCCTACTAGAAAGCACAAAAGATCTAGAGTGGATGAATTGAAAGGAGAGATGAACAATATTAAGCCTCCCACATTTGATGGAAAATATAAGAAGGAGGAAGATGCCGAAACATGGTTGCTTGGCATGAGAAAAGATTTCCAACTGCAAAATTATTCCTCTCATGCAGAAGGAAGAATTGCGATGTATCAACTAAAAGGAAAAACATCCATGTGGTGGGATCAACTTGTGCAGGTGCAACACATCAGAGAGAAAGATATCACTTGGAAATAATTCAAGAGGTATTTCGAGAGGAAATATCTGACCAAAAGATACTATGACAGAAAGATGAAGGAGTTATTCGAACTCAAGCTGGGCAGCATGACCATTGATGAATACGAACAAAGGTTTTTGGAATTACTGAAGTATGTTCCATTCATCAAATATGAGGCTGTCAATATTCATAGGTAGTGGACTGCCACCTTCCATTGGTGACAAGATTTAGTATGGTGATTGTAAGACTATGGAAGAAACTATAAGAAGAGAAAAATGCTTATATGAACAACAAAGAGAAAATCCTACCTTTCGGAAGGCTTGGGACGACCAGAGGAAGTTCAAGAAAGAGTAGAGGCAGAAGGGAAACAAACCTCCCTTTTTTAGAAATAGTCCTCAAGAACAACCATCGTTTAGAAAGCCGAGAATGGCTGAAGTGGGGGAACAAAGTCCAAGACAGACGCCCATTTAGTGTTGGGGCTGTAAAGAGAACCACAGTACAAAGATTATCCCCATAAAAATGGCAAAGCGAGATCTGTCCATAATGTTTAACACGATGAAATAGTGGAGGATAGGGGCAGTAGAATGCCAAGGATCTATGCAGCCCTGGACAACAAGCAAGCTGAATTTCAATCGCACATGATTGAAGTGGAAGATATGATTAACAACCAACCATTTACTATTTTAATTGATTCATGGGCTAGCCATAGTTATATAGATCCTATAGTGGTGGAAGGTTTTCATTTATCAAGAAGCAAACATGAAAAGTCTTGGTTAGTGCAGTTGGCTACATGAACCAAGAGGAAAGTCACCGAGTTGGTTAAGTCCTGTCCTGTGGACATGAAGGGATTGAGCACGAAGGCTGAATTGAATATTCTGCCTTTAGGATCTTATGACTGTTTAATTGGGATGGACTGGTTGGACCAGAACCATGCCCTCTTGGATTGTCGTAACAAGGCATTTACTTGCCTGGATGAGGAGGGGAATCGAAAAATAGTCGAAGGAATTCCCAGAGTTGTTGTTGTCAGAGAAATTTTAGCATTACAGCTGAAGAAATGCTACAGGAAAGGCTGTCAGTTGTTTGCAACCCATATGGAGGAAGCATCTAAGGATGAGGTCTCAAATATTGGAGACCATGCGGTACTAAAAGAGTTTGGAGATGTATTTCATGAGGTACCCAGACTATCTCTGAAGAGAGATATCGATTTCTCTGTAAATTTGATGCCTGAAGTAGCTCTAGTGTCGAAAGCTCCTTATAGAATGAGCACACCAGAGCTGAAAGAACTTCAGTTGTAGCTTGAAGAGCTTCTAAGGAAGGGGTACATTCACCCAAGCTTGTCACCTTGGGGTGCCCCGGTCCTGTTCGTGAAGAAGAAGGACGAGACGTTGAGGCTGTGTATTGATTTCAGACAATTAAACAAAGTAACTATTAAGAATAAGTACTCTTTGTCAAGGATTGATGACCTCTTCGATCAGTTGAAGGATGAGAAGATATTTTCGAAGATAGATCTGAGATTAGGATATCACCAGGTAAGAATAAAGGATGAAGACATCAACAATATCGCCTTTAGAACAAGGTATGGTCATTACGAGTTCATAGTGGTGCCGTTTGGACTATCGAACACACCTGCTGTTTTTATGTGCTTGATGAATGGTGTATTCAAGGACTATCTAGACAAGTTTGTCATTGTCTTCCTGGATGACATTCTGGTGTATTCCAAGTCAGAGGAAGAGCATGAACAACACTTCAGGATGGTGCTGCAAGTGCTAAGAGAGCACCCGCTGTATGCCAAGTTGAGAAAATGCTCATTTTATCAAGAACAGATCCATTACTTGGGGCATATTATCTCGAAGGATGGGATAGCTGTAGATCATGAGAAGATTGAGTCCATCAGAGAATGGTCAGTGCCAAAGAATGTGACGAAAGTCAGATCCTTTATCGGTCTAGCTAGTTATTATAGAAGGTTCATCGCAGGGTTCTCGAGGATAACTCACCTTATCACTTCTTTGCAAAGGAAGGAGAAGAAGTTTCTGTGGACAGAGGATTGTGAGAGAATCTTCCAACAATTGAAGCAACCATTAACCAGTGCTCCAATACTGAGGATCGCAGACCCAAATGAAGATTTCGTGGTATGCACCGATGCATGCAAAGAAGGACTAGGAGGAGTCCTCAGTCAGAATGGATTCATAATCTGTTATGAGTCTAGGAAGCTGAAAGAGCACACAAAGAATTATGCCACTCACAATTTGGAGTTGGCAACAATCGTTCACGCTCTGAGAAAATGGAGACATTACCTCATGGGGAGGAGATTTGAATTGAGAACAGACCACAATGGTCTAAAATACTTGTTTGACCAGTGCACCTTAAACGCTAGGCAGAGTAGGTGGCTGGAGTTTCTGTGTGAATACGACTTTGATATCAAGCATATAAAAGGGAAGGAAAACAAGGTGCACAACTTACATGCTACAACCATTAGCATGTACCAAACTGATATAAAGGGCAGAATTTTGGAGGCTGCAAATACAGATTTGCAGTACAGAGATTTGGTAGCAAAGCTACAACAAGGTAAGATGCCACAGAAAGTGGAGATTTATAAACTAGGGGATGATGGAATAATTCTGTACAAGAACATAATTTATGTACCTAATGTCCATGACTTGAAACATATGATTTTGCATGAAATGCATAATGTCCCTTATGCAGGGCACCCTAGATATTAGAAAACTATTGCAGCAATCAAGAGCCATTATTTTTGGCCAGGTATGAAGAAAGAGATTGTAGAATAAATCGCCAGATGTATGGAATGCCAAAAGGTTAAAGATGAGAACAGACACCCAACATGGTTGCTGCAACCTTTACTCATTCCTGAGTGGAAGTGGGAAGTGGTGACAATGGATTTCATCAGGGGATTGCCCAGAACAGGCAAACAACATGATTCCATTATGGTGGTGGTGGACAAGCTTACAAAAGCTGCCCATTTCATTCCGTTAAAGACCACTCATAAGGCAACAGATGTTGCTGATATTTTTATGAAGGAAGTGGCACGATTGCATGGAATTCCCAAGACAATTGTGTCTGGCAGAGACCCGAAATTTACCTCAAATTTCTGGAAGGGGTTATTTAAGGGATTCTGAACGAATCTGAATTTTAGTACAGCCTACCATCCTAAGTCGGATGGGTAGACAGAGCAGGTTAATTGAGTGATAGAAGACATACTGAGAATGTATGTGATGGACAAACCATCGAAATGGGAAGACTACCAGCACTTGGTAGAATTCGCCTACAACAATGGGTATCAAGAATCATTGAAGATGAGCCCATTTGATGCGCTTTATGGCAGAAAGTGCAATACTCTAGTAAGCTGGGATAATCCAGCTGACAAAGCAGTAATTGAGCCAGAGTTTCTCAAGGAAATGGAAGAACAAATGTTAAAAATTAAGCAGAATTTGAAAGCTGCCCAAGACAGACATAAAATTTATGCTGATAAAAATAGAACCCACAGGGAGTTTAAAGTGGGTGACCATGTTTTCCTGAAAGTAAAAGCTAACAAAAGTTCCATGAAGCTGATAAATTGCGCCAAGTTGGCAGCCAAATTTTGTGGGCCATTGGAAATCCTAGAAAGGATTGGGGCAGTTGCATATATTCTTGCATTACCTGCATCCATGACTGTACATAATGTGTTTCATGTTTCATTGCTTAAGAAATATATACCTGATGCTAATTATGTTATTGATTGGAATGTGATTCAGGTGGAGCAAGAAGGTGTCCTGCAAGTGCATCATGTGCGCATATTGGACAGGAAAAGAAAACAACTCCGAAATCAAACAATAGGGCTTGTAAATATCTAGTGGACCTGGTACGGTCCCGAGGACGCAACATGGGAGCATGAGGATGCTATGCAGACATAATACCCACATATTTTTGAATATTTTGGAAATCTTGTTGATACTGTGTGAAAGTTGCATTGAGGACAGTGCAAAAATAAGGGGAGGGGATTGTAATATCCCTAAGGACGAGCCCTGTTGTAATCATGTTTATGAGTTGTAAATCATGTTTTATAGGCTGGTAAGCCAAGTTAATATAAGCTGGTAAGGCTTATGAGTTTATTAGGCCGAAGAGCCTAAGTGTTAAGGCCAACAACCTGTTTTTGTATATGTAATTATGCAGAACATTAATAAAAATATGAACATCCTTGCATGCAGGTTGACCACAATGAATGAGTGAGGGGGGACTAAGCTTCCAGAAAGTGGGTAAGGGATTGGGGGCTGGAAGGTTGGAAATAAAGGCTAAGTCTTGAGCCTAGGGGCTTAAGTCCTTGGGATTAATATTTTAATATTATTCCAAAATCCATGTGAAATATATGTTTTGTCCTAAGTTCCTAGGAGAGGGAACACATGCCGATGGAGCACATGTAGCTTCATGGGAAACATGTGTTGACCTAGGCACATGCATTTTAACCCAAATAATGAGCCATGGAGCCGGTTCGTTCCCCATTCTGCCGTTCGTATGACTGAACTGAGAAATCTCTACGTCTGAGTTCTGTAAGCCTTCCGCAGCTCTGAAACCCGAAGCTGGTGATATTTTCTTGAGAAACCGATACCATTGTATCCAAACTGTTTAGTCGGTGTTCAACCTCTGCATGAATTCCTTGTCACGCATCCTGCAAATGAGTGTTACCTTAACCGTGTTGTGTTTTAGTGGCCTGTTACCGTTTCCTGTGTTTACACCCTGTTTTTCCTGTTGCTGCTGTCACCCATGAGCCAACCAAAAGTTATTGCTGTTGCTGTTGCTGTTATCCTGAACTTGCGGGAACTGAATTGGAAACAAGTGGGAGAGTCAGGTTGTTAGGCCATGGTCGAAGAGGCAAGCTGTCAGGCCTGTGAGCAGCTCTTTCTAGGTGAAGGAGTCTCCCGGGAAGGGGTTTTCTCCCATAAAGAGTCCAACACTAGCTACAGAGCTCCGAGACTTCCTGATTCGGCCTATTGCTGAGACTCAGAGAGGGAGGTGAAGCATTGATGGACTGTGCTTGTGAAGGTGTATACTCCCGGGCGGAACAGACATGTGGGGAATGAGAGTCCATGAGTAGTGGGCGTAAGAAGGCATCATGGGAAGAATCCTTCTGATTATTCTGTGCAATTTTCTTGTAACCTCAGGCTAGTCTAGGATTCCCTTGCCTTGGGTGGAGATTGGTCCCAGCTTGGGGGTGACCCACTGCTGAGAGTGATGAGCAAGGAGGTCTAAGGCTGGGAGGTTCGTGAAAGGTCTGCACATGGTTGGTGGAATTACTACCGTTTCAAAGATAAGTATATGCATGTCTTTAAATTCATCTTTTAAATGCATGTCTGTGATGCTTGCGATATTATCATGTATTCTGTTTCGATGATGTTTACTGTTGATTGAATTATTCTGTACGTTAGCAGTAGATGTATGTTTACTCTATTAAGCCATTTAATTTCATTTAAATGCATATTATACAAGTATGAGAATGTTTCCGCGTAGTAGCGTTTTCCCGGCCGTGGGGTTGACGGCCGGGGGCGTTACAACTTCCAATCCTACCAAGAGATGAGCCATGACATAATACCCAATCTCTTGGAAGAATAAGTCTGCTTTGTAAAAATAACCTATTGATATCAGTTTTTTCAAACACCTCCTCAGACCACATGATCCAGATTTATTAGAGAACGAAATGAAAGAAGTAATATAACAAATAACACTCACACATATATATAACAGAGAGCACAATGATACATTGAAAACCAAACTTCTATTAAGGAATAAAATCATAGAATACTGTAGACCACGAACTGACTAGAATGATAATAGTTTACTGAAAAGAGATAGATGTCAACTGTGCTCATTTTTAAAATTATAGTACAAGGGGTCAAAAGAATAACCTTTTAACATAAAGCAAGAACCTTAAAGGTCCAAAACCCTAACCCTAGGAGGTGAAACACCAAAAGGTTTGTGGGCCTCGAAGTGGTTAATTGATACGTCAACTTCTCGAAGGCAAAAATTTGGGATACAATTCCTGTATGAGACTCATATTAGCTCGTTGTAAATCTCTAACTAAGAACTACAATTTTTTGGCATGGCTCCGATGTGTCAAAGACAAACCGAGGTTTGTGGATTTCCCAAAAAAACATCATTTAGGGCCTCAAAACGACCCCAAAAGTTTAGGACCCAAAAAATCATAACCAAATTGCCAAGATGGAGAACCGTGTTGAGTCAGTGGAAGAGGTGGGTGGCCATCGATATCCACCTAGATCAATCCTCCCCCCTTAGGAAGCAATGGTCCCCATTGCGTCAAGTTCCCGTAGTAGATTGGGAAACCTTTGTTGAATCTGAATATTGGTGGGCCACTTGCCTTGGTAAAGAAGCTATTATGATTTGAAAAATCGATAGAGTTGTATGCTCTGCTGGGGTGAAAGAAAGTCGATTTGGTCAACTTGATGAACCAAACATGCTCAAAGAAGAGCCTAGAAGTGGCCTTGGCTGTGATACTCTTTTTGCATGGTGCCAAAATGGCCATCTTAGATAATTGATTGACATCCACAAAGATACAATCATGACCATGTTTGGTGGAGGGAAAACCTGACATGTAATCTGTACAGATTGACTCCCAGAGCTTGTATAGGGTAGGGATAATAGTGTACATCCCATGCTTCTTGATGGCTACTTTAGCGATGTCATAGGTAGTGCATGACCTGATATACTAGTTGATGTCTTGTTTAAGCTTTGGCTAGTAGAAATAATTCTAAAGTACTTCTATATTTTCCACATCGAAGTGCCTTGCTACCCAACTGTAATGTGCCTCCCAAATTAGCTTTGCATATTCGCTTGAAGGAACACAAAGATGGCCCAGATAGCACAAGAGTGAATCTTGGAGGTGGAAGTCCGAAACTTGTTTGCTTGCACTCAATGTATCATAAGTAGAAATGAAGTTAGAGTCACTGTTGTATAAGTGTGGCCAATCAAAGGTCTCGAGCCCACATGAGTTAAGAACTATGGTTAGCACCACAACTAGGGGCTGACCGAGGCAATCTACAACATGGTTGGTGTTTCCCTTCTTATATTTAATGTTCAAGTGGAATTGTTGTAGGTATGTGGACAACTTATGATGGTGGTCATTCTGTAACTTTCCTTGTGTCTGCATGAATTGCAGAGGTTTGTGATAAGCGTGGATGATAATCTCTTTTCCCATAATATAATACTTCCACTGTCAGCATACCTATGCAAATGAGTACATATCCTTGTTATAGGTGGGATATCTATGAAGAACATCAGATAGTGTTTCTCTATGATAGGCCACTAGATGTCCTTGCTGAGTGAGGAATGTATTGATAGTATAGTTGAAGGCATCTGTCTCAGTCTCAGTCTCAAATGGTTTTTGTAGGTATGACAATGTAAGGACTTTGTGGAGCATAGGTGATGTTTCAAATCTTGGAATTCTTTCTCCTGTGACTTATACTAAGCAAAATTGGCTTTAGCTCCACCATTTGTCACTTGCATTAAGCGCTGAGCGATATGAGAAAACCCTAACATGAACCTACGGTAGAAGTTGGCGAGGCCTAAGAAGTTGCAAATCTCTGTTAGAGTCGTTGAGACTAGCCAATCACAAATGGCTTGTATCTTGGCTGGGTCCACATGCACCCCATTTTCATTCATGATGTATCTGAAGTATTGAATTCTCTCCATGTTGAATGATCATTTTTCTAGATTGGTGTATAAATTGTGTTGTTGAAGTGGCTCAGGACTTGTTGGATGTACTGCAAATGTTCTTCCCAGGTCTAACTGAAGATGAGGATGTCATAGAGATAGTAATGAAACCCAGTCATGTGATTGGAGAGGTGATAATGAATAAGGAATATGTGTGGAGCTTCTTTTATGGAGTCTTTCAGGGCTCCAAACACTTCTACAGTTCAGGTTTTGTATTATTTACTGTCGAGGATCACTATTTCATTGGTAAGGAAAATCTGGGTATTAGGACCAATAATCAAGGTGAATTTAGAGCATTATTCTTCCTATTGAAGTATGCTTTAGAGAACAATATTATGCAACTGTAGGAATTTGAAGACTCTGTTATTACTATAAAATAAACGAACAATGAAATCCAGGTCCATGGTACTAGTCTTTCATAGCTGGCATTACATTTGAAGGATATCTTTGGTCTTTTTCAAATGCTTAGTTTTACTCATATATACAGAGAACTGAACAATTTTACCAATTCACTAAGGATGCTTTGCACCTGGCTAAAGGTCTACTTGTTTTAGATGAATTTACTAATGGACATCTCGTTTCCTCAAGGTCTTGTAACCTTTTAGACTTATGATCTTATTTTGATATTGATCTATATTATGTAAACTGATGATGATATATTTTGATTAGAACTTAGTTAGATATTTAAGGTTTTGGTACAATTTATGGAAAAGATACTAGCAGTGGGCCTATAGGCCACACAAGTCTAGTCATTCATTGTATGTGCATCAACACCTAAGGATTGTATTTTTAGTTCACCTTGAATAGGAAACGATTTTTTTTTCTTAGAAAAAAGAAGAAGATGAGGATGTCATCCAAATATATGACCTCAAAAGAGTTTGCAAATGACCTGTAATGCCCTTATACTTCTATACATCATTAAGATTCATAAATGATTTATTTGGTCAACTGAAACAATATCTTCTTAGCATAATAGTGATTCTCATAACAACAACTTGAATAACTTAGATTTATCAATAAATACTGATTTCAGGACAGAAAGAAACAAATACATAACTTAACAAAGTACCTGGTTTTGATGCTAATTGCTGTTGCTTTTCTCCTGCCTGCTGTTACACAGATCAACCCTGCCACAAACAAGCAAATAACTGCCCAAAACTACGGTCCTCCCTGCCAACTAGGAAAACTACCTAGCTCCAGGATATCTATGGATATCCTGGCCCTCTGTGCCCAAAACCTCCAGCAACTCGGTGCCTCCCCTGATCAAAATCCACAGTCCAACACACTCTGTTCCTTTCTCCCAGCAAGGAAACAGTCCACAGAGAATGCAACAGGCTCCCAGCCAATACCACAATGCACAACAAATACCACAGTGCACAACAAATACCACAGTGCATAGAAATTCTGCTCACGGCAATACGCAATGGTTCTCGGCCAATACAACTGGCTCAACAATACAGTCCACAACATCCATCCCCCTCCGAATGGTGCGCACATCCCCCTCTTCCCGTCCCTTATTCCTCCCTGCCGACTCACGCAATTACTCCACAACCACCCCCCGTCCTCCGTCCTTCGTCCCTCCATAAATATTTTTTATCATCTCGGGATTTCTGGGCTCCTCGCCCTGCATACGCCACCATTTTATAACATTTTCATTGATCTTTTAAATTGTAATTCTCAGGTCATTAAATGTGGTCAGCAATTAATTTATTATTTTGTTAACTGCAATTATCCCTTAATTAAATCTTACTTAATAATCTTTAACCATTTATCAATTTAGGGTCGTTACATACTCCCACCCTTCAAGAAACTTCATCCCAAAGTTAAGGTATCAGATGGTACAGAGGAAAAGAGCATGGTTCATACATTCATAGCAAGTAACTGGCAATATCAGTAAGTAAGTCAAGAAATCCATACATACTAATGTATATGTACAAGGAATGCATGTGTAGCTAGTACATGCAAACCTCGTGCATGTACTAATAATCAAACTGTCATTCTTTAATAATTTACGTCAAACCTCGCGGCATGTACTAATAATCAAACCGCCATTCTTTAATAATTTTACGTATGCATTCAATCCATTCAGCAAGGCTAGTCTTTATAAAAGACATCAATCATTTATCTGTGAGAGAAATATTTTATTACAATTGGTTCAGCCAAGAATTTATTTTAAACAACTGGTTTAGTTACACAAATATGAATATTCATATATACACATTCTTTTTTTTTTGAAGGATCTACATCACATTCCACCACAAGACGTATCTCCATATGTTCCAACTATTCTACTCATCCTTCCTTTCCTAACCTACTTCCGCCTCCCATCCTATCCGCCCTCTGCTAGACCATCTTGGAGAACCAACTATATTGGCCTAACTCCAAATAGAACCCGTGAAGTGGAAGTAAGACGCTATCTCGACCAAGCTTCCCTTAGAAGGCAACCTGACAAATTCTCATCACATCGCCCTGGGAGCGTGGAACTGAAGACCGCCTCCCAGACTTCAAGCTTCGAGGATACACGGTGGAAACACCTCCACCCTCCTAATAGTACCAGGGTCAACAATCTCTATAATGGAGAGGATACACGATGGGAAAGCCTCCACCCCTCCTAATGTAACTGTATCAACACCATAATGGAGGATACGGGTGGGAAAGCCTCCAACTCTCCTAATGTAAACATGGTCAACACCTCTACAATGAACACACAGGGCAACTCGTGGTTGTCGGAGGTTTCGTATTACCGCTTATCTCGGTTTTGGGTAGTTTTAGTACCAAAATCATAGCATAGTCATGCATTAGTCCACATATTATCATAGCAATTCATCCAACCAATATAATTTCCACATATTATTCATACCATAATGTTTCTACCAGTTGGTCCACATATCCACTTTCATCATCATTATCACTTGGCTATTTCATAGCTCATAACCCGCAGACCAATCAAGAACACAAACTCACACTTCTATGCATTATCATCATCATATAATTGCATACTATCATTTCACTTTGGTATCCCCTGCATTCAATGCATTAACATCAAAACTTTCCCATTAGATTTCACAAGATCCCATAATTCATAGTCTTTACTCATTCATAAGATTATCATTTACCAAAATAGATTTCATCAGATTCAACATCATTCCAACAAGATAAACATTCAACAATTTCTTTTTCTCACAATATGTCACATCATATACATCATCATCAATAGCATTTAAACATCCATGAAATTTTCATTCACATAATAGATCGTGTTACATACATCATCATCAATAACACCTGGGAACATTCATGACTGCCTTCATAAGTTTTAAGTTTAAGTATATCACTTCTACCTTTTATCATGGGACTAGGAAATATAGTGTATAGGCCTCGGGTAATCCCCGTCGCCTAAGTCAAAAAGGTGGTGTTATCTACACTCCTCCTTCGAGAATCCCGCTTCAGGTGGTCAAAATAGTGAAGGATAGTCTCACTGGGGGTCTCAAAAGATCCCTCCCGCAGCAGACCTCGACTATACTTGTCCCACTGACCTTAACTTAGTCTACCGCATCTGCTTAAGTCAGCTCTGGACTCCACGGTCCAATATGCGTAATCTGCCTGATCGCGGAGGGTTCCCTCTTCCGATACCTGCAATTCCTTTCCAATTTAGTTTATGTGATTCATCAGAACATAATGACGTAAAACGGATACATGAAATAGCATTATGAGTTTTATGCAAGGGGTGGCAAGATGCAGACGATAGGCAACGGTTCCATTTTCTCTTGACCCTAAATGGCCCTATAAAACGTGGCAGGACAACTTTGTCCCCTTTTCAACCGTATGGTACTCTTATTAGGCCTCGCTGTGGATGAGTGGGTCCCCACTCCATAACTTCGTCGGTCCTCGGGTGGTGCATCAACATAACTTTATGTCTATCTTGTGCTTCCTTTAGCTCACTGACCAATCAATTGCTCTCCATTTCCGAATCACTCGCCCAACTGCTATCACTTCCTGGCTTCAAGTCTATCCCAACTCAATGGTGTTCTGGTGTTCTGCATGGCCTTCCAAACAAAGCTTCGTATGGTGGTATCTCGCATGGAACTATTAATATCAAGTATTGTAGGCAAACTCTACCAAAGGTAGGTGCTTCTCCCACCGGGTTTGATTATCCATTACGTAAATCCTAAGCATGTCTTCCACTTAATTTGATTTACTCTCTCGGGTTTACCCATCCGCTTCCGTGGATGATAAGTTGTGCTAAGTTCAATTGAGTCCCCAATGCTAAATATAAACTTGTCCAAAAATCTAGAAGTGACCTCGAGTCCCTATCTCAAATAATCTTCTTAGGTATCCCGTGCAAACGATAACTCCTCACTTTGAGGAACACTCGCAAGCTGGCCATCAAGAATATCATATGTTTCTTTAACTGGAATAAAATGAGAACTCCTGGCTAACTTATCCACTATCACAAGAATGGCATTGTGTCTATGAGATGTGAGTGGCAAACTCCTACAACAAATCCATTGAGATGACTTCCACTTGGACATAGGGGAACGCCATGTGGTTGTAGGAGGACCGCCGAGCGATGGTGGTTGACTTCACTTGTTGACACTCTAAGCATTCATGCGATAAAATGGACTACATCGTGTTTCATGCCTACCTAAAAGAAGAGTTTCTTCATCTCCTCATACATATTCTTCACACCAAGATAAGCACAATAAAGTTCTCTATGGGATTCCTTCGCAGAGGATAAGCTTCGAATATACCCATCTTCAGGTATGTACATCTTTCCTCGATATCTCAACAATCCGCCTGTTTCTAGATTATACCCTTCATAATTTGTGTCTAACTGCCTCCCGTTCTCGAGGTCTGAGGTAACTCAAATACCAACTGTCTTCCCTAGTAGTTGTGCCAACACATGCCCCTCAGACTAACCTTTAAGGTCACCAAGGAGAAGATACTGGTCTCCTACTCAAGGCATATACAACCACATTTTCCTTCCCTTTATATATGAAATACCAAAATCATACTCACCATAAACTCACTCCACGCTTTGCCCGCATTCAGATATCTTTGGGTGAAGATATGTTTTAAATTTTGATGGCTCCATTTTGAGTTCAAAATTTCACCCAACAAGATAGTGCCTCAAAGTTTCAGAGCTAGCATTACACCGCCAACTCTAAATCATGGTCACGTATAACTCTTCATCTTTCTTCAACTTTCTTGATGCACGATAAGCCATCACTCCTCCATCCGCATTAGCACGGCCCGCAAACCTTGTTTCGAGGCATTTGTGTAGACCATGAAGTCCTTTCCATATCTCCGCACCTCGAGAATTGGCGACTAGTTAGTAACCTTCTTAAGCTCAATGAATGCATCTATTACATTCTCTTCTGTCTATTCATACTTGACCCCTTTGCGTTGTAACGTGGTGATGGGTTTCTCTATTTCGGAGAATCCTTCCACAAATCTCCGTAATAACCCGCTAGCCCCATGAAGCTTTTCACCACATGTGCATTTTTTCAGACCGCCATTCCGTATCGGCTCTACCTTTTTTGGGTCCATCGAGATTCCTTCACCGAAATGATATGACCTAAATAGTGGATTCTTTCTCGAAGAAGGAACACTTCGACAACTTTCCATACAATTTGTTCTTCCTAAGGCAAGACAACACTATTCGTATGTTCTCATGTTCTCTTTCATTCCCGAATAGATGAGAATGTCATCTAGAAAAACTTGTACACCGATCTAAGTACTTCCTAATATGCCGCTTCATGAGGCTCGTCATGAACACCGCCGCACATTAGTCAATCCGAAGGTACTACAACAACCAGAATGTCCAAATCGAGTTCGGAAGGTAGCTTTTGGGATATCACTTTCCTTAATCCTTAATCGATGATACCCGGATCGCAAATCAATATTTGAGAATATCACTGCTTTCCCCTTCATCTGATCGAAGAGGTCATTTATTTGTGGCATTGGGTACCTATTCTTCAATCAGAGCATGGTTCAAGTCCCCTCAGAGTTCATACAATGGAAGGATCCATCCTTTCTTTACAAAATTACCTAAGTATACCTTGCTGGTGAGACATCGTCATTCTATCAGCTCCTCGACCAGTAACTCTTTCACCCGCATTTGCAATTCACAAAGTTTCACTGCCATTCGATAATGAGTCTTGATATTGGTTCTCGCGACCGGTTTTAGCTCAATGGTAACCAAGTCCGCCCTCGAGGTAATCCCGGGTAATTCGTCCGAAAACACCTTAAAATTATGACAATACCGGGTATCGATCCAATGAGGGTCCCTTTCCTTTCTCATTGCTCTACTACATAAAGTCGACACTTTTCTCAAGCATCGCTTGATATTCATAGTTGATATAAAGCTTAATGACACTTTTCTCCTCAGATACCCCAATGCATCGGTTTTCCTTCCATCATTGACATGTTAACCTCTTTTAAGTAAACACCTATCAAGGCTCGATGATCAGCTAACCAATCCATTCCAATGATTAAGTCATATCTCCAAGAGCAGCGACATATACCTTCAACTTGGTAGTGCACACTCTTAGGTCTACTACACAATTATCGACACTAGGTCCCACAACTTGTTTCTTCCCCAAGCCATCTCGACTCTGCTTAAAAGTCATCGCTCATAGGTCACGTACCACTTTCTAATGCAGACAGGAAATCAAACCATCCGTCGCACCATAATCAAACAAAAATCTTAACATTGACATGATATAGCGTACCTGACGACTCCACTACTATGGATTGATGTTCGCATGCTATCAACCGGTAAATATGGTGGTCGCTACTTGCTTTCCATCTGCGTCTTCCTTCACTATGCACTAACCCCGGTTGGGAAACTCCTCAAGTCACGCTGGTAATGTAGTCCTCAAGACCCCAATAGGGTGACACCGTGGAACCTAAGTATCAAGTTACTGTCTATCCTGAAATGAGTTCCTTCCTCGAACCCCGCCTCTACCAGTTGTTCCCGCAGATGGTCGTGGACCTCGCTTTACCTGCTATTTATGAACGACGCTGCACTAGTCAGCCATTGAAATCCCTAACCACCGCCCTTGGCAATACTTTCATTACCATAGTGGTGGCCTTGAGCCTCCTTAGTAAATGTCCCTCTGTCTTTCCTACTTAACCTGTATGACATGTGGAAATGTCGATCTTGTACCCCCTGCTAGGTTTATATGTTCTTCCGGCTTAACGCACACTTTCTACCCCAATCAAGATGGTTTCCACATCCGCACTATAGCTCTTATCTTCGGTTCAATCCATAAACGGTTATCATGAAATGTTGGTCGCTGGTCCAAATACGAACATATTTTAACCAGTCATGAACTCCTCGATTCCTCAGATTCTTCCACGCCTTTTTCTGTACTAAGGCATGAAATGCCCCTACTTGCCGCTCGTAGTATGCTGGTAGATACTTCCTAACCTCCTAGAAGAGTTCCCAAGATACCGTCTCTCGCAAGGTGTAGTTTCCTTCTAAGTTGCCCCACCCGCCCAAGGCGCCATTCTCTTAACTGGAAATTGCAATCTTTGCCTTTGAATTGGACGCGATAGTCCTTAAGGCAAAACACCTTGTCATGCCTTCCACCATGCTTCCGCGCGTTCAATAGCGCGACCCCCGACAAACTCCGTGGTTTGATTTTCTCTGCAAATCTCGAAAGTGATGTCCTTTAGGTGGAAGTCCTCCCCCCATCCCTTGATGCTCGATTACCCGCTCCGCATGGTGGGGGTTCCACTCTTCATTCCCTCGCCGTTGATGCCCTTTAAAGTCTCTAATAACTTCTAACGAAAGTGTAGTATGAGAGCCAGTTCACGCATGGTGGCGGTGGTGTTGGTGGTGTGGGTGGTTTCAGTGACGACGCCTCTCCCACTGACCTCACAGTCCCCGCCATCCGTATGATTTGAACTGCGATCACCTGGCCATCGGGTGAGTTTCAAGACGTTTAAATTGGTGCTACCTAAACTTGTAGAAACGTGGTTAGGCGTAGTTTTACTTGTTCCAGAAACGTACATTACTCCATAAGGGGATTTGGCTCGGTTTTGGGTTAGGATTTAAGCATCTAAGATTGGTCAACATAAAACTTTGAGGTAGGATAACCTCACACTTTAATAACATAGTTGAATTAAAATTATTATTTACATTAATTTAATCCATTTTGAATTTATAATTTTATTCGTCTCTGCGTATGCATGTAGTTAGGTGCATATACTTTGTCTTCTGTATTGCTCACGACCCTTGGCTCCTAACTGCAAAATTCCCACTTAAATTTTGGATTTCGGGGTTTCCTTATGCCCGATGCCGAGAGTCTCCTGCCCTCATGGATTCCCGATCTCCGATATGTTCCTAGCGCTTTAGCCCCTAAGCTATGCTCGTGATCCACATGACCTTGCCTTGTGACCGCAGCTTTATTCCTTATCGGGATTTCGGATATCGTGCTATCGATTTGCATGAATCCCATGCCTACGGAATTCCCGATATCCCGATACCCGATGAGCCTCTTCCTCGCGTGTTAGCCTTTCCGGCTACACTGAGGTCCATGTGACCTGCACCTATGTGACCATAGTCCTAACTCCTGTCGGGATTCGGGGTTTCCCACAACAAAGATTCGACGCATATTGAATCCCGAATCCCCGATCTCCGATTTCGCGATATAATGAAGTATTAATTAAACGGTCATTAATTAATCCTTAACGAAGGTTTAAGTGTTAAGTTAATTACGTCGGGCTTTCGGGGTTCGCGAGTTCTCCTGACGTGATTTTCTCATCACCGAGAATCCCGAAATGCCGATCCCTGATGCACGTGTGAGCTCTCTCTCTCCTCCACGTCACCACTGCCTCGTGTCATTCTATCGAGTATCGCGAAATCACGACTTCCAATGCAACAATTCCTTTGTATGCAAAAGCCCGAAATGCCGAATCCTGACTCCTTCAGATCCTGGTACACGTGTCCCTCCAATCAAACGGCTCCGTTCTCGCGTCGGGAAATCGCGGATCGTGATTTCGTTGTGCATGAGTTTCACAACCTCAGAAACTTCGATATGTCGAACCCCGACTCCTCGGGATCCTCCGACACGCGTCCTCGAAGTGAACGACTCAGATCTCATCGGGAAATCGTGGATCACGATTTCCTGTTGCACAACTTCTTTACCCTCGAAAACTCCGATGCCCCCAAGCACTGACTCGCTAGGATCTCATGCCACGCGTCCTCGTCGATGGACGGTTCATAACTCCCGTCGGGATATCGCGAGTCGCGACTCCATCATGCGAGCGTTCTATGTCATCGAAAACCCCGATGTCCCAACTTCCCGGTTGGCTGACAACTGGCCTCCACTATGCCTCTGTCCTCCTTCGCTTCCGTGATGACAGCTGGCCCCCACTCATCGGGGTTTCGCGGATCGCGAATTCGAAGTGCCTAAACATCATGTCCCCGGAATTCTCGATTTCCCGATGGGGCCAGACGCCGATGGTTTTCGATGATTGCCACCTGTCTCACAGATGGACGGCTGTGATTGTACCAGGTTTTTCCCTACGGATTTCCCGACTCTTCCCAGATGACGGACACCTGTCCTTCACTCTGACTCTAGTGGTCCCACCATGATTACGTCACCGTTGGGATATCGCCGATCGCGATTCCCAGCGACGCAGTTTCCTTATCTTCGAAAACCCCGATTTCCCGATCCACGACTCTACGGGATCCTCTGACACGCGTCACACACAATGGACGGTCCAGATCTGATCGGGAAATCGCGTATCGCGATTTCAACATGCATGAGTCTCTTGTCTCCGGAAACCCTGATTTCCCGATCCACGACTCTACGGGATCTCCTGACACGCGTCCTGCACAATGGACGGTCCAGATCTGATCGGGAAATCGCGTATCGCGATTTCAACATGCATGAGTCTCTTGTCTCCGGAAACCCCGATGACTCAGATTTCCCGATGACTCCTCCTGTGCACGCTAGGGCTTAAACCCCGCGCAACTTGTCTAGATCTAACGACTGACGGGATTTCGTCCGAGATCTGACGACGCAGATCCGTTCTCCCGTGTAACAGACAACTCTTCTTTGAGATAATGATTAATTTACATGAAACATTACGTAATGTAAAAATTTCTCTCCTTGGCACGTTTGAAATTTTATATGGGTCTATGGTTCTTGAAATTTTCACATTATTACAATCATCGAGGCTTAATATAGGCAAATAGTTCACACTATTCTTGTGCAGTACAAGTTTGCTAAATTTCCTTTTTCCGACTGCGCATCGACAGTTCCTCATTTAGGTAAGTTCGAGGTGAAGTAGGCCTTTTCAAGGTCCAACAAACGTCTTTTGCATTTTATTTAGTATGGTTCGCGTAATTATTGAATCTTACCAGTTTCAAGCCTTCCAGAGAAGCTTCCCTCGACATTTTCATCGGTTTCAGGTGTCTATTCTACCCGAAACTTCATTCACAGCATTACCCAAATAAAATTTACGTTATGAGTTCTCTTTTCCGTGCTCAATAGCTTGGATACCATACTGTATCATGTATCAGTTCCATTTAGTCAAACTGAACGCGTATCTCCTACAGGTTAAGCGTGGTTGGAGTTAACACTCCTGGTTTCGGCCCTTAGGCCCCAGATTTCGAACTAAGACGCTCTGATACCATATGTAATGCCCTTATACTTCTATACATCATTAAGATTCATAAATGATTTATTTGGTAAACTGAAACAATATCTTCTTAGCATAATAGTGATTCTCATAACAACAACTTGAATAACTTAGATTTATCAATAAATACTGATTTCAGGACAGAAAGAAACAAATACATAACTTAACAAAGTACCTGGTTCTGATGCTAATTGCTGTTGCTTTCCTGCTGCCTGCTGCTACACAGATCAACCCTGCCACAAACAAGCAAATAACTGCCCAAAACTACGGTCCTCCCTGCCAACTAGGAAAACTACCTAGCTCTAGGATATCTATGGATATCCTGGCCCTCTGTGCCCAAAACCTCCAGCAACTCGGTGCCTCCCCTGATCAAAAGCCACAGTCCAACACACTCTGTTCCTTGCTCCTAGCAAGGAAACAGTCCACAGAGAATACAACAGGCTCCCAACCAATACCACAGTGCACAACAAATACCACAGTGCATAGAAATTCTGCTCACGGCAATACACAATGGTTCTCGGTCAATACAACTGGCTCAGCAATACATTCCGCAACATCCATCCCCCTCCGAATGGTGTGCACATCCCCCTCTTCCTATCCCTTATTCCTCCCTGCCGACTCACGCAATTACTCCACAACCACCCCTCGTCCTCCTTCCTTCGTCCCTCCATTAATATTTTTTATCATCTCGGGATTTCTGGGCTCCTCGCCCTGCATACGCCACCATTTTATAACATTTTCATTGATCTTTTAAATTGTAATTCTCAGGTCATTAAATGTGGTCAGCAGTTAATTTATTATTTTGTTAACTGCAATTATCCCTTAATTAAATCTTACTTAATAATCTTTAACCATTTATCAATTTAGGGTCATTACATGACCGTAAGATATCATACACCATCCTCATGAATGTTTTCAAAGTATTAGTCAAGCCAAAAGACATGACCAATCACTAAAAAAATCCTTTTTTAGATTTGAAGGATGCTTTCCATACATTGGTTTGTTCTATCAAAACTTGTTGGTAGCTCGAATTCAGATCAATCTTACTAACGAACTTGGAACCCTTAAGCTGATAAAGAAGATCGTTAATCCGGGGGATCATGTATTGGTTCTTGACAATGATTTTTTTCAAGGCTCCATAATCAATACAAATTCGCCATGTCCCATCCTTCTTTTGTACCAACACAATTGGGCTCCCACAAGGTGAGGAACTTGGTCGAATGTGGCCCTTTTTGATGAGGACATGGATTTGACGTCTTATTCCCTCATTCTCCAGAAGGGAGTGCCTGTATATTGAACCATTGGGTAAGGGAGTACCATGTATCAAGTCAATGGAATGTTTGAGATGACAATGTAGAGGCACTTCTGTAGGTGAAGCAAAGATACATCTATATTCCTCTACAACCCTGTCCACCTGTTTCTGCTATGTAGAGAGACACTATGCTAAAGTTGTGGTGGTCATAGTTACCTTTCATTCACCTTCTGACCAAACCATGAAGAGGAAAAACTTTGCAGTATGAGATATTACCTTTAGACACTGTTTTTCTGAGATCAATGAAATTGTAGTAATTAGAGCTACCTCTAGTACCTTGTAGGGATAACCTCCCAAAGTAAAAATGACACTACGTGGTTGAGACTCATAAAGAACATGATGTTTTCACATATAGGGTTGTCCTAAAAGAACATCACAAACTTCGAGTGGGGAAACATCACAATGTACCTCATCTTTGAAGGGTTTGATGCCATAGGATTGGCGACACTGCTGCCTGACGTGAATGTCTCATCCCTAGCTCAAACAATCGATGGTGTATGGTTGGGGGTGTGGAATTGTCAACAAATTCAATCTCTTGATGGCCTTGACTGAGATCAAGATCTTCTGGTTCTTGCTTTCAACAATGAAATGTAGTGGGGGTCCCCTTCACCCACATCTTTGAATGGAAGAGGTGCTCCTGCTCCTCAATCTCCTCTGACTCTTCTAGTTGGATATTTGTGGTTGCGATGGTAGCACTGGATTTTACATTAATGATCTTCTTTCCTTTATCCTACTCCAAATCAGAGTCTGAATCTTTTTCTTTAATATCGACCAAAAACGGTTGTTTCGAGTGACATTCAACAATGTTGTGCTAGAGGATTTTGTGGAACTCACACCACTTTATAGTGTCCTTCAACTTCCCATTACCCTTCTTTTCCTGCGGCTTGCACTGGTTGTATTGATCTTGGCCCTCTTTACTTTGTCCCTTGTTCTATGAGTTAGGTCTGCCTTTACTGTGCTTATGTCGTAGTGGATTTGTAGACCTGAATTCCCGCTTATTCCTCTGCTTGAATTTTTGCTCGATTTTGACAACATATCAATAAGAGGATCCCAGTGAGGAGATGTCTAAGAAATCCATCTCTATTTGGATGTACCTGTGTAGGCCACTTCGGTAATTTAGAGCTAGGTGTCACTCGAAGTCTTTAATACCTATATTTGAGCACAAGGTATGGAAGATATTGGTGTACTTTGGCACCATTTGGCCCCTCTTTTGTCACATATTCATCCATTTCATGTACTGGTCATCATAGTTCCAAAAATGGTATAATTTGTCCTTGAGGGTGTCAACAAAGGCCGCCCAAGTGGGTTTTGTTATGAATACTATCGACTCATCTACGTTCCATCTCTCCCAATAATCTTACCACCAACCTATGACACGGTGAATGGATTTGAGGAGCCTGACAGTGATATTTTCGATGTCAGACTTTTTTTGGATACAGTAGTAACCCTCTAACACATTTAACCATTTCTCCAAAGCATCCACATCTATATGGCCTTCAAATAAATGGATATCAAAGTTAACTTGTACCTTGAATGGTGTCACACCTCCAAATGGTTGCTTGATTAAGATACCTCGATTTCCATCGACAGTTGCTGAAGGATTTGGGTGAATTTTTCCATCATCTCGTTCCTTTGTCGCGTGAGGGATTCCTCGAGAAACATCTTGAAATGATCTCTTGCTCTGTCATCTATCTTTTCTTATAGCCATGAGAGGCTGCTTGGGTCGACAAGAGTGGTCATCCCCAAGTGAAAGTAGATTGAGACCCAACTCTCTATACCCTAACCTCAACAAGGACATGCACAAAGAAACAACAAAGAACAAATTGCTTTGATTCCACTGATCCATATTTATTAGAGAATGAAATGAAAGAATTAGTATAACAAAGAACATTCAGACAAATATATAATAGAGATCACAATGATACAAAAAAAACCCAATTTCTATTAATGAATAAAATAACAAAATATTGTAGAACACAAACTAACTAGAATGGTGGTAGCTTATCTCTGAAGAGAGAAAGATGTTGGCTATGCTCATTTACAAAAATATATTACTAGGGGACAAAAGAATGACATTTTAACATAAAGAAAGAAACCTCAAAGTACAAAACCCTAACCCTAGGAGGTAAAGCACCAAAAGGTTTTCAGACCCCGAGGTGGTTAGTTGATACATCAAATTTCCCGAGGTGCGAATTTGGAATACAATCTCCATTCGGGGCACATAATATCTCGTTGGAAATATCTAACTAATAAATACAATTTGTGGCATGAATTGGGCGTGTCAAAATATAACACAAGCCCCTGAATTTCCCCCAAAAAACATCGTTTAGGGCCTCAAAACGACCCTAGAAGTTTAGGACCCAAAAAATCATAACAAAACTGCTAAGATGGAGAATCATGTTGAGTCCGTGGAAGAGGTGGGTGGCCACCGATATCCACTTGGATCACCACAAAATCAATGGTAGTACTATAATACAAAACCATACCGGAAGAATATACACAATAGCCGACCAAGCATCAAACTCTATATGCCATTTCTTGAAGAACATGGATTGAGATCCCCACTTCCTGCTTTGGTGCACTCTTTTTTCTGCTTTTTTGGCTGACCTAGAAAATCAAACCAACCAACCCTTTACCGGAATTAGGGTGCATGGAGAGGCTCCCAACACTGGCTTGAAATTGAGTTTGGTCCAATTCTTCATCTCCTCACTATTCATTCTCTTCCCAAGAAAACGTCCTACTAATAACTAATCCCTCATTTCCATAATGTCATTGAGTTTAATTTTTCCGCCCAAGTTCAGGGTCATGGCCTTCTATGTCTTTTTGATGCACTTACGTCTCTTTGGATCTCTTGAGCTCTCTTGACACTAGATCCCTACCACCTTCGAATTTGAGGATGGGGCACCACTCAGTGGTTTCAGATCCAACAAAGTGCCCACAAAAACAGAACCGAAAATACCATCCTGCGGACTGATAACACTGTTGCAAAGAAAATCAAACTCTTGACAGATCTCATTCAATGTATTTTCAGATTCATACCTAGAGTGCAATGATGCATCCTCCTCCTTTGACCATGCATTCAAGGATGATAGATCCATAAGATCACATTCGTAACTCCAAGCATGGGTAAATATGCTTAAGCAATTATGGTCCTTGGTTTGATTGTTGAGAAATCCTATCACCCTTTTTTTTTTCCCATTCCAAGGTTTTGGCACCCTATGCACTTAGTTCCTATGCCCACTTGCTCAAAATCGCCACAGGGCAAGACCAAATCACTTGACCCTCCAATGGATCATCAATGAAGTTGACAACTTCCTCCTCATGCCCCATTTAAAGGTGACATGTTCATCGTGCGTCCACTCTATCCGCGCCTACAGAAACCCCACTATAGAAACCATCCTATACTCATCCTAAAGAACCATGCATTCCGAATTGTACATATCAAGAAGAAAATATCACCGCCCAAAATTATAATTGTCAATAGCCATCAAAATATACAACAAGTAACTCATATTGAAGAAATTAAGTGAGAAAGACATATTTGTTTTTTTTTTTTTTTTTTAACCATGGGAACAACAACCTCCCAAGAGTATATCCAACAGCCCGCAAGCCCTCCCAAGAGTATATCCAATTGCCCACAAGCCACATATACCAATAACTTGTGACTCAGCTGGTCGACGTGCCGAGGCACCACCTAAGTGAAACCTCTATCCCAGGGGTCGTCTACCCTTCTAGCCTTGTCACAACGGGCCAATATGAGCATCCCTACCCCCCGCCGGTTTTGAACCTGTGACCTCCCCAGAGATAACACATGTTCTTAACCATTGGGCCCACTCAAGTGCTCCGAGAAAGACATATTTGTTATTGTTGTCATCTCAATATGAAAGAGGACCCTCCTATTCTTCATATGAACTCAATCTGTTGTGAAAACCCTAACTGACCAAAACCTTAATGATAGTCAAATTCAATTCACTTTCTGCCAATCAAAGTGACGACATCCCAAATCCTCCAAATTCGAGAACAGATCAAATCCCTTGCAACACGTATGCAGTCATACAACAGCATCCATGGACTGCATCTCTTTCCCTTCGACACTCTATGCATGGTTGGGACTCAAGAAATTAAGCGAGCAAGGTGTCTTTGTTATCGCTGTCATCTATGGAACGTGAGAGAGGACCCTACCTCGTTCTTCATATGTACTAAACGTATCATGAAATATCAACTAACTAAACCCTAAATCATAGCCGAATTCGACTCAATCGCTGCCAATCGAATCGACGTCATCCCAAATCCTCCAAATTTGAGAACACATTCAAATCCCTCGCAATCCTGTTACCTTTGTGGTCACACGAAAATCAATTTTCCCCGGATCACTTCTAGTTAGGTATATGATCTTCACATATTTAGAATGGCCAATGAGCTTCAATAATTGAATTTGTATAGAATTAGACACTACCACTGATTGTTAATAATCATCTTTTTGATCCTCCTCAAAATAGTTACGATTAGACGAATAATTAGATAAGGAAGTTGAACTGGTGTTCTTGAAGACTAACACTATCGCTTTTTCACTAGTCGTCGACGGTTCCATTATATAAGTAGGGGTGTGGAGGAGGTGCTAACCGAGTAGAGAGACATAAGCATATTGTATAGGACTATTGAAGACCATAGTGTCTCATAGTTTCATAGTAATCTTGAAAAGCTTTGTATCTTGTATTGTAATCTCCATAATATAAGAAGACAAAAATCATAATCTTTCATTGAAGGTTAGTTTTTAGTATGGGTTTCTATAGTAAATATATGTATTTCATTGTGTGTATTTTTCTATTATAGTCTTTTTCATATGTCAGAGTGGTTGAAGAATCTAAATGGAGCGTTTTTTTTTCTAAAGTGTTAAAAAACTCCAAAAAGATAATTGCACAATCGAGCATAGGCTTACTATAATTGTTTTAAGTTTAGTTTAGTTTTTATAAGTTTACCATTGGAATATCCAAGGTAGTTCATAGATCATATTGGTATCGTAGTGGGTTTATTTGGGAATAACATGGTTTTAGGTGAAGTATATGTTTATTCAACTCAAGAATCCTAAATTTGATGAGAAATCGAGCAAACAACATGACATAGTAACTGGTGAAAATGATTGAGTTATTCTTTGCAATATATTCATCCAATGATATTAACATATAGTACATGGATTTAATCACCTCATGAACTGAAAAGTGTTGACTCAATGAGAATTCATCAATAGACAAGGATGATACCTCATAAAGGACAAGGATGACAACTCATATAGAGGTGATCATGGAATTTTTGATTGTCTAGGGACTTGCAATGTAACATTTCCCCTCTCAATCACAACATTGAATAATTATACCAATAAGGCAACATGAAATAGTATGTAAATTTATATCATATTCAATCTTCAATTTGAAGCTTTTAAATTGAGATTCAATGAAAATATGCCTGAAAAACCACCAAAATGAATGCTGAATGGTTCATATGAAATGAGCTTTGAGATATCCATTTTTTTGGAAGTGAACAATTGTCATGTCTGAACATTTCTTAATTACTTGACAATTTCATTATTTGCTAAGTAATTTAGCTAGAAGAAGTTGGTGTCTTCTGCTAATTGGTGAACAAGTAGGATCACCAAAACACTCTTTGAATTTAGACACAATTAGGCATTTAACAACATTCCAATGAATATTTGAAGAACAATGAGAGGATTCTATATTCCATGCTAGATCTTCCTAAATATGTTGATTTGATGAGATTGATTGAAATTGATTGAATTGCAGATATCTTATTGAGGAGACCAATGGCCATGCTGGAATTCCCAAATTTCAATTGAATTTAGATTCATAGGACTTCAAAACTTGAAGCCTCACTATCATCATTATTATTCCCTTTCTCAAGTGCAAGGTGAGGAGTATGAGGAAAGGAACTAGGCCTAAGTGTTGGGTTCTTTTCTTTTTGAGTAGCTCTTTCATCATTATCGCTGGTAACCATTGATAATGATACCACTGTACTCCTTGGGGTGTAGAGAGTACCATATTTGACTCATATTTCAATTCAAAAGACATGTAGAATTGGACCCCAATCATCTCCAAAATATTCATCTAGAATAATTGTTTGAAAGCCTTTGGCTTTTGTGATTTATCCATGCAAATTTGCATTTGCCTATGTTTGAACTTGATGATAAAAATTATTCAACATCCTAGCATTTAATTTCCACTACAAAGGAGTTATCCAACCATAATTAACTTTTTGATTTTTATCCTTCTTCTTTCAGCATTTGTTTGATGATGATTTATCTTCCCACAATGAATACAATGACAAAACAATCTGTCTCCATATGGCCAACTCGATGATATTGTTAGCATTTATCATGATTTTTCTCAATGTTTTTATCATCAACATTCTTAATTTCTTCATTAACTTTACAAATTGAACTGGTTTGGAGTAATATGAAATACAAAAACTGTTGCCTTTGTCATATACTAAGCCATGTGGATTCTTGTTGAATTGCAATTCTTCCCGAGGTCCAACAATCATCTTGGAAAGACCATTTTGTACATCTTGATGTTCCTCATAAATGTTTCCTTTTGTAATTTCAAATTCACATTTATTTCTAATGCTATCACTCTATACTTCTGCTTGTGAATCATTTTTAACAAAACTTTTCTTTATCAATTCACGATTGATGAATAATTTCATCTCATTACCTGGTAATGAATCATCAACCGTCTCTTATATTTCATTTTTATCAACCATTTCCATGAGATCATTTGTGTTACAAGTAGCATCAACAATTAGCATTAGATCATCCACGTGACAAACGATATCCCATCATTTGCATTAAGTAATTTGTTTCACAAGTAACATCGACCATTTTCATGAGGCCATTTGTGTCACAAGTTGCATCAACAACGTTCTCAATTTGTTGCTCCTCTTAATAAATTTTAGTTGAGGTGTTTCAATCAATTTAATTATGAAGGTTGAGAACCAAATTATCCAAATCATGTAAGGAGTCATGTAGTTCTTTAATTTCTTAATTTGTGTTTTGCAAACGTTTTCCTCCTTTACCCATTTTAGAGTTTTCACTTTTCACACTGGCTCGCTTGCACTTGTTTATTTTATATCATTCTTGCTTGCTTTTATTACCACCCATGTGGTATTATCGATCACACATCCCAAAGTGTGATTACCATGGTTTTTGAAAACAGACTCTTTATTCAATTTCAAGCAGGTCTTTATGACAATTTGCACAATTGAATTTTGAAATGAAAAACACCTTATGGAATTGGTTTCATGCAATTTCTCCATTGTACAATTCAATGTCTTATCCTACTTCAAATTTTTTCAATTCAATTATTTAATCGACTGTTAATTCATATAAGTGTTTATTCTTGGTAGACTTACAATTTGCTGCTTAGTGTGCTTGTTCGTTTTCCAAATTAAATGTGCGCCAAAAAAACTCGACACAAAATACTATCAAGAAATCATCCAAAAGAAAATCATTCACCATCACACACATGTACACATGTCCTTAGACCCCCTTATTTTTATTTCAGGACAAGTTAATAACAAAGAACAAAAAAATGATTTTATCATGATATATTATTTGCGATGACAAGATGTATGCCCAAACATAAATAGAAGCCTTCAATGGTCTTCATAAAAATTCCCCAAGCTCATAGGACTTTTCCTTTGCTATTTGCATACATGCACAATTGTTAATATAAAGAGAACTTCATGTTGTATAAAAATGCTAATACCTCCAATAAAATGCATGAATCCTTTCTCTTTGAACATCCACCTTTTTATGCTAATACCTCCAATAAAATGCATGAATCCTTTCTCTTTGAACATCCACCTTTTTTTTATCTCTATCGACTCTTGCTAAAAGAAATCCTCTTTTACCTAAGTTTCATTTGCTGTGAAGACCTCTTTTTGACTCTTGTTAAAAAATCATCTTTTACTTAAGTTTCATTTGCCACCATGACCTCAATGTTTAGTATAATCATCAACATATAACTATTTTTTACTCTTGCTAAAAGACCTCAATGTTTGGTATAATCACCAACATATAACTATTTTTGACTCTTGCTAAAAGACCTCAATGTTTGGTATAATCATCAACATATAACTATTTTTGACTCTTGCTAAAAGATAATCTTTTACTTAAGTTTCATTTGCCACCAAGACCTCAATGTTTGGTATAATCATCAACATATAACTATTTTTGA
>SNQJ01S0005486.1:18127-29129 GCA_010110895.2 Picea sitchensis | reverse complement strand
TGACACTTATCAATTTGATGTTGAACTTGAACAGGTGAAAGTGAATCTTCTTGAAGGAATCCATCACTTTGGAACTTGATTGGTCTGGAGTAATCAGGAATATGAAAGGTAACTTCCTGGTCATATCCAAGTCCTGTTATATTCTTGTTGTAAATGATTTCTTCCCAAGGTCTGATGATGGGCTTGGAAAGATTATTCTGAACTTGTTTCTTTGAAATCTGTGGAAGTTGATTTATTGCATGTTGTTGCAGCATTGAAAGGTTTTCTTCACTGAAGTCAAAAGAAAACTCTTGAAAAGTAGGTTCATGAATAGCTTCGTCTTTGTCTGCATGTGGAGTTTTCTTACTGATTTGCTCCTTCACTTATTGTTGATCAAAAACATCATCATCATCATCATCATAGAGAGGATTGTGCTGAACAAAAACTAGTTTAGAACACTTCACTAGATGTTGATTTTTGAGATCCCTAATTTCATCATTCAATAGTTGGGATTGTGCTTTAAGAAGTCTAACTTTAGCTTGCGTCACTTGCAAACAAGTTAGCACTGATTGAAGAGTTATTTTGTTTAATATCACTATGTTGTCTTCAATGGTGTTTATTAGAGTGTTCAGTAACTCTAATAATCCGAGACTTCGAGCCATTTCAAAAAACACTAAATGAAGTCTCCTTGTCCAGGTAGATCCTAATTACAATTTGACTCGACAAAAGAAGGTTTATTTTCAACTCGCTCACTTGAATCGCTCACTTGAACTTCACTCTCGCTTTTTATTCACGCTCACTTGAACTTGCTTCCAGGAAGTTGAGGATGTTGGTTACCACCGAAAATGCATCCAAACTTACGATGTTTACAATGATTTGAGTTTGAAGTACTCAACCTTGTCAATTTTGACTCAAAATGACAATGTCTCTTAGGTGTCGGGCTCAACCGAGAATGCACCCAATTACAAAGAAATTCAACTCAATTTAAATTGATTTCATTCTTACAAATAAACTATTGCAAGTACAATTCAACTTGATCAAGTAATCTTACAACAAAAATTTTTGCAAGTTACAATTGAATTACAAATGCTCCATGATGTGTTGAGTTCGAATACTTTGATTTGTCCATTGTTGATGTGGTTGACGACTTGAATGCTTGAGAATGTTCTTCACATATGCTTGAATGACATGAATTTGAGCTTGAACTTATTGTTTGTTGTGTTAAATGATGAATTGCAAGTATGATTATGTCAAGACTAAACATAATGACATAAAGATTCCATAAAAATCTTACCATCACACACAACACAAAGTGTACCTAAGATCCCCTTATTCAAATTTCGGACTAATCTAGGACACGAGAGCCAAATAAAATTTTGATCTTATTATGACATTCTTCTTACAATGATAATGGCTAGATATAAAGCCAATAATTTTACTCAAAAATATTACCAAGCTTCTTCTTAAAAAAAAATTGTGTGATCTAGCCAAAATTCAAAAATAATAAGGTCATAAGAATGCCTTGAGACATCGAAGAAGGCTTAGACACCCCATCTAGCCTTATTACAAATCATGCCAAAATGTGACTTATACTCACTATGCATGTGTGAGTGTCAAAAAAAAACTGAAGATAGTGATGTTCCAATAAAAGATCGGTGCACTTGTATATTTGTCGACCAGAAAATTGAGCCATTAATTTGACTCACACAGTCAAAGATCCATGCCCTCTGCTGCAAATAATACATGACATACAGTGACCTCTTGAGCTTGCAACCTTCGGGGATGATGATGACTCCCAAATCGCGGCTTCCAATCACATTGAGCCACGAAAACAAGTATCTTACATCCGCAGCCTCGAGAGAAGGCAACACGTAATCATCGAGCAGGGAGGAGAGACTCCCCACGAAGATTCTGTGTGGCAAGTCGGTCGTGTGCGAGTGGGAGGTGGAAAGAAGGCCGTTAATTAACAGAATCGTGTAAGCTCCAGGCCTTCCAGCTTTTCGATCTTGGAGATGGGGATCACGCCCCTTGTGATTGCACGAATCTGGACCCTCTCAAAACTCAAAACTCAAAACCTAGCTGCAATTTGTCGTCACTTCCGATTCATATCGGATTTAATGAGGAAACCGATTGACGCGGGTGTAGAACGGGTGAATGGCCAGATACGTTCCATGATTTATCATAATGATAGGGTTTCATAACTAGAGAATGCCATGATTTCACTCTGGAGAAGCCACCAAGATCACAGTTGGAAGTCACATAATTTTTAAAGAAGAGATCCCACGAGATCACAATCGGGGTTCGACCCAATTTCGTGAAAAAAGGGACCAGATAGAACCAGATCAGAGTCTTTTGAGGCCTTGAGATCATTCTGCCATGAGTGCTCAAATAGATCGCAATATTTTGTGGATAGAGAGAGATCGTGTTCTTATAATATCACAAGTTCACAGATCGCAAAGATGAATAGCAAAGAACTGTACATGCATAACTTGAAAACTCTATCTACTACTCACTCTGGCATGATCTAACTTGGAAATATCTTTTGCTTCAGGTCCTTGTGAAAGATAGCTTCAGGAGAAATGCAAAATCCTGGAACTCACAACCAAATTTTTCAATGGATTCATATCTTTTACGTGTGCACGAAGGGTGTACTCTTGAACATCTTGGCATTTCGTTCATCTCTTCCTCTATGAAAATTCTAAATATGTGAAAAAGACTTCTAACAAACTATGATTGTGGCCTTTGCCATGCAAAGATACTGCAATTGAGATCTAAATCTCACATAAGTGATCGTAATCTCTGACAAAACCGTAGATCATGCAGCCCGCGGTGTTGGAATCGGATCTCTCGATCTCTAGAATAAGATATGCAACATCTAGCAGATCTAGTTCTCAAAAATACTACACTAAATCATATCTGAAGCATTCCACTGAAGCATTGTGTGATGGGGAGCTGGCGATTAAATGATGAGACTCAGTTTTGAACCACTCTAAGTGATGTGTAATGACCATGATATTTTTGAAGGAGACAATTCAGTTTTGCTACAGCAAGGGTCAAGCGGAGATACTAAAACTTAACCAGAAACAGTGCTTGTTTGATTTGGATCAACGCAGATTGCTTGACCGCTGGTGTGATCAGCGCAGATTTCTTGACCACTATCACTGCTTAATGCGTGCAATTTCCAGTTAGATGCATCCATTGTCTGCTAAAATATTGTATATCAATAATCCTTCTCTGTCTTCGATGCTCTCTGCTCGGCTATGGGCTTGTGCAAGTCTCCTCATGTAGGTGCATGTCTCCTCATGCAGGCGCACAGATCAAACTCCTCATCTGGTGTGCAAATTTTCTCATGGATAGCCCTTTATTTTACGGAGATCGCCTCACGTCCTCTCTAGATTTTGCAGCTTCATCATAATGCGTAGGTGCATGGATTGTTAGGTGAGCATATGTGTGCTACTGCTTACTTGAAATATGTCATGCCCTCTCCCACTATCTCGACTTTCCCTGCATCCTCGTGGTTGTATATGCATACGTGCTTCAATCATCTTATGTGCTTCCTCTTTAATGGTCTCCCATGAATTACTATCATGGAATGACTACCAGGTCCTTAAAACCATAAGAGCTTTGATACCAATTGATAAAACATAAACAAGAATAACAATATGGCGTAAAAGGCATATTAGCCAACACAAGTTGTATTCAAATTGATAAAACATAAACAAGAATAACAACATAGCAGAAAAGGCATATTAGTCAACACTACAATGTATTCACTCCAATGTTACATATTTAGAGTACAATGGGTGATGCCACCTCATAGAGAGATTTGCTCTAGATCCTAAAATCATGCATGATGACTAGGCTAGTCACTCTTAACTAAATCATTAGTCATCCTTTGAGGATATATTACTAATATCTTAAATGAATAATACAAATATAGGTGACAATTTAAACTTAGTGATTGGTAAAGGTAAGCCATAAGCTAACACACGTGTCTTATGTGGACTTTGTGGAAAATGGTGATTCGTCGCTCACGTGTCTTATGCGGATTTCATGACAATTGGTGGTCCATATACAAGAGGAATACTAATCAATTAGAAATAGTTAAAGAATCATCTACGCGAGTAAGACTAATCACTTATAAATGGTTGAAGAAGCATGTACATGAGGAAGTCACTTAGATAATTATTGAAGAATTTAAACAGTTGAAAATGGTCCATCTTCTAAGGCACCGTAGAAAATAAAGGTTGATTGAGTTGAAGAGAGGAAGATTTAGCAAGTTTGAAATAGAATCTGGAGTTGAGGACAATTTACAGCTTTGAAGAATCGATGGTAGGAGTCTCTGGATGGGTTGATAGAGGGTACATTTGCAGTGTGATAATGCAGAAGAAGTGAATGAACAATTTTTATTTCACAATGTGGAACAGAGGAAATGCACCTAGTTCAGTAATTAAAGAATGAGAACTAAGTCAAGATTGTTTGGTGATGTACTCAGGTTGTAAGAGATAATTTTATGTTTATGTTATTAAAGAAATTTTCAATCCCAATTACAAATATTGTTGTTTCTTGTCTCATTTTCTATAACTGAAAATCCATCATTACAACAGTTACATTTTAAATTTTGTCAACAATAGTATACTGGTAGTTGTGCACTCTGTGGGTAGAGACCAAGGTTTTGTAGTTGGTTTAGTACATGATTGAAAGGGTTGTTGCATCAAGTGGCATCATAGCAAGGCTAGCTCCTGAGATTTGGTTCTTGATATTGTTTCGTATAAAAACGTGGTTGGGGAAGAAAATTTGTGAGAGACGGCACCCGAAAGGAAGGAATGTTAATGTTAGTCTGAGTGAGGGATACTAGACAACTTGTAATAATGTCGACATGTAGAGAAGGAGCAGCACGTGGAGGTGTGAGGAATCGAGAATTGGAGGAATTGAGAAAGAGGATAGAAGAACTGGAAAATCAAAAGCTTGGAGGTGTTGAAGCAGACTCGGAGTTAGAAGATGGGATCAAAGAAGAGAGAAATGTTGAGAAAGGAGACCCAACAGTATGCTTGATATATTTTCTGAAGGATAGAGGCAGTGCAAGGATGGAAGTTTCATGCTATGATGGTAGTTTAAAAGCTTAGACCCTCATTGATTGAATAGGGGATATTGAAAGGTACTTTGAGTACTAGAATGTTCAGGCCTCTAGTCGGGTTCAATTTTACATTACAAAGTTAAAGGGTCATGTTGCAATTTGGTGGGATATGATATAGAAGGATAGGTTAGACAACTGATAGGGGAAGATTAGAACCTGGAGAAAGATGGTGAGAAAAATCAAGGATAAATTTCTACATGTCGATTACCAGTAGAATTTATGTAAGAAAGTACAGAACTTAAGGAAAAAAGAGACATATGTATGGGAGTACACTAAGGAATTCTTCAAACTAACACTCAGATCGGGGATAAAAGAACCAGAATATCAAAGAGTGGTGAGGTATGTGAATGGGTTAAAATATCATATTCATGATGACATGAGCATGTGTTACTTTCACAATGTAGATGAATCCTATCAAGTTGCTTTGAATGTGGAAAAAGAGATTGACATAAAATTACAGCATAAATTATGAGGAAATGGACCTAGAGGAAGGGGTGGAGAAAGTGTTGCTAGAGTTAATGAAAAGGAGGATGACTCCACTAGTAGCCAAAGTAATAAAGGAGGAAATGGAACTGGAAGAGGTAGATGATTCAAAAGAGGAAAATTCAAGTACATTATTACTTGATACAGATGTGGAGTAGAGAGACACAAGGCATTTGATTTCTCTAAAAAGAAAAATTTAGGAAAAATAAGTAAAGCCTGGAAACAGGTCACACAGGAAGATGAGATAACCACTGTTGGAGAAAATGTGATGTTACTTCAACAAGAGAAAGGCGAGAATTTAATTTTCCAGAGAGTATTACTTAAACCTGAAAAAAAGATAGTAGAAGAACATGAGCAGAGGAAGAAAGTTTTTAAGACTAAATGTAAAATTCAAGGTAAATGTTGCAATCTGGTCATAGATGGTGGAAGCACAAAAAATTTGGTATCCACGGAAGTTATGGAGAAATAAAATTAAAATGTATTCCCCATCCCAATCCATATCGGGCTTTGTGGTTACAAAAGGGATAGCAAGTGACCTGACAGAGCAATGCTTGTTAAATTTTCAGATTGGAAATTTTAGTGAGTAGGTATTGTGTGATGTAGTAGAGATGGATGTAGTAGTAGGTATTGTGTGATGTAGTGAGTAGGTATGGAAACCATTTTTGGGAAAATTTGTTGTTGTATAACTGAATGACATTTTGATCTTTAGTAGAACCAACAAAGAACACCTAGAGCATGTGAGAAAGGTGTTGCAGTGGTTGAAGGAAGAGAAAATGTTGATAAATTTCAAGAAATGTATGTTTCTAAAGGAGGAGTTATTGTACTTGGGATTTGTGATTTCCAATGAAGGATTGAAGATGGATGTCAAAAAGGTAAAGGCTATTTTGGATTGGCCAACACCTAAGTGTACCTTTGATGTGAGAAGCCTCAATGGTTTGGAAAGCTTCTACGGGAAATTTATCCAAAATTTCAGCGAGATTTGTGCACCACTTACCAAATGTATGAAGAAATGGAAATTCCAGTGGATAGTAGCAGCCCATAAGTCATTTGAAAACTTGAAGAAAAAGGTGACCAAGCAGCCAAATTTGGTGCTTCCATATTTTAATAAAGTATTTCAAGCAGACTATGATGCAAGTGGTTCAGCGATTGGAGCAATTTTAAGTGAAGAGGGAAGGTCGATCACATTCTTCAACGAAAAATTGAATGGTGCTATGAAGAATTACTATGTTTATGATCAAGAGTTTTGTGCTATTGTACAAGCCTTGAATAAATGGTGACATTACTTAAATGAATTTGTCTTATTTACTGATCATAAGGTGTTGCAGTACATCAACAGTAAAGGTAACCTAAATCAAAATCATTCCAAATGGATAGAATTCTTGCAAAGTTAGTTGTTTTCTTTGAAGCACGAGTTTGCAAAATTGAATAGGATTGCAGATGCATTAAGCTAGAGAATAATTTTTCTAAATAATTTGCCAGACAAAGTTGTTAGCTTGGAATGTATGAAGGAGTTGTATACAGAGGAGGAAGATTTTGTAGAGGTGTGGAAATCATGCAATGTTCCTTGGAGCATTGATAGAACTTCGTATTTGGATTTTCACATCCGAGAAGGATTCTTATTTAAGAATCAAAATTTGTGCATTCCATGAAGCTCATTGTGGATGAATCTTGTTAGAGAGATACATAGTGGAGGCTTGGGTGAACATTTTGGTATTGATAAGACCACAACGTTAGTTAAGGAAATATACTTTTGGCCCAGCATCAACAAGGATGTCAATAAGTTTGTTGAGTGTTGTATAATTTGTCAAATTGAAAAAGCGAAGAGTCAAAACATAGGGTTGTATACACCATTGTTAGTACCCAAGAGACCATGGGAAGATGTAAGTATGGACTTTGTTTTGGGACTACCTAGGACACAGAGAGGTAATTATTCCATGATGGTTGTAGTGGATAGGTTTTCAAAGATGGTGCATTTTCATACCATGCAAGAAAACCAATTATGTCACTAAAGTGGTCGTTTTGTTTTTACAGTAGATTGTGAGGTTACATGGATTGCCAAGAAGTAGCACTTCCGAAAAAGATAAGAGATTTCTTGGACATTTTTGGAGGATACTTTGGTTGGAAGAATATGGATCCAAAAATTTTGCATAGTTTTGCATATCATCCACAAATGGACAAAGAGACCAAGGTGGTTAACTAGAGTCTTGTGAATTTGTTGAGGAGTTTGAGTGGAGAAAAAACAGGACAATGGGATTTGGTTTTGGCCCAGGATGAATTCACTTACAACAATTAAATCATAGGTATGTGGGAAAGAGTCCATTTCATTTCTTTTATGATAGGTCTTCAAGGGGAGTTGTGGGCTTGGTTAAGTTTCCAAATCTAGAGGATAGAAGGAGTGTTGATGCAAGTGAGTTTGCAGAGGGCATACTAGAAATGCCTAAGCAAGTCACGAGGAAGTTGTAGCAAAGAAATACTAGATATAAGCAAGGAGAAGATTTGTGAAGAAGACAATGGATTTTTGAAGAAGGAGAGTTTGTAATGGCACATTCAAGGAAAGAAATATTCCCTAGAGGTACATAGAGTAAACTGAAATACAATAAAATCGGACCATGTCAAGTCCTGAGGAAAATTTCTGATAACGCTTATAAGTTAGAGTTACCGGAGAATTTTGACATTTCCCCAATATTTAGTGTTGTTGACTTGTATGAGTTTCATGAGGGAGAAGAGGATGATGAGAAAGTTACCCTGGCTAAATGGAAGAAAAAACTATCAGTCAAGCCAGCTAAGGAATTAGAACAAATCTTGGTGAAGAGGATTAGCAAAAGGACCTGGAATAAGGAGTATTATGAATATTTATTTAAGTGGAGAAACAAGGGTTTCAAAGATGCATCGTGGGTTTCTGAAGAATAAATAGCACGCCTACGAGGGTCTTCATCCTTTGTAGCATCTATAGTTGCATCCACATGAGCTGGAAAATCATGTTTTCTTACTCAAGATGTCTGATGCAAGAGCATCTTTAGCCCTAGGCAATCATCATCAACCAAAAATATTTTGATTTCAAGTTAGTAGTGTAGGATGAAATAAGGGTGTTGCAACTCCCATCGTGTTGTAACTCGCGCTACAATGTTGTGTTTTATGTTGTGTTGCAACTCTTGTTACAATCCCACAGATTATGTTGTGTTGCCACTCCACGTGTCTTATGGGGACTTCGTAGAAATTGGTGGGTCGTCCCATGTCTTATGTAGATTTCGTGACAATTGGAGGGCCATCTACGTGAGGAATATTATTCACTTAGAAATGGTTGAAGAAGCATCTACGTGAGGAAGACTAATCGCTTAGAAAATGGTTGAAGAAATTAAACCGTCAGAAACGGTCTGGTTTCCAAGGAACTATAGAAAAGAAAGTTTGGTTGAGTTGAAGGGAAGGAGATTAAGCAAGTTTGGAAGGGGATCTGGAACTAAGGACAATTTACATCTCTGAAGAATCAATGGCAAGTGTCTCAAAACCAGTTGATAGAGGGTAAGTCTGCAAAGCGATAACGAAGAGAAAGTGAATGTCCAGTTTTTATTTCACATCGTGGAATGGAGGAAACACACCTAGTTCAGTAATTAAAGAATGAGAATCGAGTCCAGATTGTCTGGCGATGTACTCAGGTTGTAAGAGATATTTTTTGTTTACATTAATAAAGAAATTCCAGACCCAGTTATAAATAATGGTGTTTCTTGTCTCCTTTTCTATAACTATCAATTCCTCATTACATTAGTTACATTTTAAATTTTGTCAATGCTAGTACATTGGTAGATGTGCACTCTGTGGGCAAAAATCGAGGTTTTGTAGTTGGTTTAGTATAGGATTTAAAGGGTTACTACATCATATTAATATCATTAGATGAATTTGTTATGGAGAATAGTTCAAGATTTTTCTCTCAGTTATTTGTCATGTTGCTTGCATTATTTCTTAACATGGTATATACAGCTTGAGTGGGCCTAATGGTTAAGAACATGTGTTTTTTCCTAAGATGTCACAAGTTCAAATCCAAAGGGGGTAGGGTATGTATACGTCTGTAGACTTTAGCAGTCAAATCGTTGCCAAGGGGGTCCCATACACTAATTGAGTGTTTGGCTTGGCCGTGACCTTAAAATTAGATTATTATTATTATTATTATATTAAAGATTCCTTGAATATTAAGGATGTGATGTCTCCATTATACTTATCCATGAGCGGTTCATTGTGAATAATACAAATACAAAGTTAAAAATGAGTCTGTGGTAGTAATCCATGAGATGAGATTGATGAAGAAAGAGTGCAAATCTGATTGCGATCATAGAAGATTTGGTTTATGAGTGGCATAGATTTCGTTTATCTTAGAGTTCTTCATCAAACAAACAAACATCTTCAAGGAGAGGTCAAAGCTGTTGAAGCAGTGACCAAGCTAGTCAAGGAAGTTGAGATGTCTGATGGTACTATCATCAAAGAAGTCAAGACCAGTGAGGGATTCATGGTAGAAAAGGTGGAAGAAACTACAACCGAGGATAGGAAAAAGGTTGTGACCATAGAAGTGAAAAATACTATGATAGAGTCCAAGTCCGAGTCTGCAAAATCCTGAAGGAATTATTCTGTTGCATCACACAGTAATTTTGGTTCTTATGTGTATAGTATTGGTTTGAAAATAGCTTCCAACAATCCACCCATTTTATGTATTATCTATATGCACAACATCAATTTTTATTGTGAGTTTGGTCCTCTGTGTGGGATTGGTATACACCTTAAAAACTATGAATATTTCCTTCAATTATTCTGCATGTAACATGACGAATGAGCCTGAAAACAAAGGCTCGGAATAATCCTCGATGCATCACATATTTGTGGCGATAGATGTCAGATCTTCCGCGGTCTTATTCTCTAAGAAAAATAACCAGTCGTGCCTCTATTCAAGTGCATTGATCTGTGTCTAACAATTCGCAATATCCCCTAAAACCAATCCAAAATTAAAAGTCAGTTTGTTCAGTAATTTATTATCCAATCTGCATGTTCCTTTGGCGATTTGTCTTATAGTATTCATGTTCACTCAAATATCCAATTTGTCCCACATGGGCAAAGTAGTAAAATATATATTTTTTATATTGAAAATTGACCTCATTTTGTACATAGGAAAGTGACTAAAGAGAATTTTTTCAGTGAGCGTTTCTTTATTGTTATATGTTGATGGTTATACCGAGCATTGAGGTCTTGGTTGCAAATGAAACTTAAGGAAAAGATGATCTCTTAGCAAGAGTCAAAAATAGTTATATGTCGATCATTATACCAAATATTGAGCTTTTGCTATTATACTAAACATTGAGCTCTTTTACCAAGACTCAAAAATAGTTATATGTTGATGATTATACCAAACATTGAGGTCTT